>JAGDYQ010000392.1:19786-447055 GCA_021962125.1 Bulinus truncatus
ATATATATATATATGTATATATCAAATCGATATATTTCATCTACTTCTATGTATTTTATCTAAATCTATTAATGTCACATACTTCTCTCTATGTATATCATCTATATCTTCTATATATGTCATATTCTATGTATTTCATATATAAATCTCCATCTATTTTCTACTCGTCAAGTGGGTGTAGCAAGGTACACGTATGTCTATTCCCCCCCTCCCACCCCAATCACACCAGTTGAAATTACTTTTGTAATTTTTTTTTACACGTGAACCCTGTAGAGTGGTCCCTGTGGAAGGTCACCATTCTCCCCCATGTTCTACAATGGCATGACACTGTTGTAGGTATAACATATAACCGACAGTAGCGTTGGAAGGGCGCCGAACTAGGAAAGGGGGCGCCGAAAGAGCGCTGTTAAATGTTTTTGCATTTTTGACGAGGGCCCCAAAAATGTAAATCGCACAGGGCACCTCAATTTTCTAACTATTAGGGGCTCTGATCGCATTTAGGGGCTCTGATCGCCATTAGGGGCTCTGATCACCATTAGGAGCTCTGATGATCATCATTAGGGGCTCTGATCACCATTAGGGGCTCTGATCACCATTAGGAGCTCTGATCACCATGAGGGTCTCTGATCACCGAAGTGAAATTAAACATTTATTTAGCCCTTAGACTTAACAGATGAAAATATAAACAGACAATAATAACTTACTTCCTCTCCGTAACTTGTGTTCAGTTGATGGAATACGAGAAATATCAGAATCAAGTAAAGTTTCATGGTGATATATTTCTCTAGTGGTGTGTAGCTTGTAGGTTTTGGGAAATCTGGAGAAAATAAAGTAATAAAAATCTATTACCATCTGATCAAATTAAATGAGAAATATCTGTGGCAAACTCTAGTTTAATATTGACAGACTACTGGGAAAGCCCGCTGAAGCTGGCTGAACGAAATCCGACAGAAAGGATAAGAAAGAAATATACGAAATACAGTGGATTCCGCTTAATTGGGACACCGCTTAATTGGGACAGCCGCTTATTTGGGACAAATCTCAAAGAAACCAAACCAAGAAGCCAATAGTAAATTTGTATGTTTAATTGGGACAGCCGCTTAATCGGGACAAAACGCCTCGGTCCCGATGTGTCCCAATTAAGTGGACCGACTGTACTGCAATAGAAAAGAACATGTGACATTTATTGCCATGAACAGAATACGACATGAACAGAAATAACAAAGAGACGTATGAAATACAAGCATACACCGCACGATATGAAAACTACCTGAAGGAGACACACGGGTTAGACGATTATGTATTTAAGATGTTTAGCCAGGTAGAGGTTTAACCACTCAGCATGTTTAACCTTAGGCTATATATTTTTTAACAGGCATGAGTTTAACCTTATGTTTTAAACAGACACGAGTTTAACCTTATAATGTTTAACAAGACTCACGTTTAACTTTCGATGGGATTTAAAAATACATCACGTATAACGGTAAACCAACGGATAATTACAAAATTACATTTTATTAATTCGGGTTACATTATAAAATTATAAAAATTCATTAGAAAAGTTTTACATTGATTGGATCGTGTAACGTTGAATTAATAGATCATAAATAATAGTCTAGGAAAAGAAAATGATACATTTATAAATGATGCATCTAATAAAAATCTAATTTAGAGATTCGACCAGGTGGGACATTTAAATCCATTCGTATTTTTGAAGACAGAAAAAAAGAAACACAACAATACTGATGTATTTAAAAGAATCCATTTAGTAAATGAAGAACAGTTTACTCCATTCTAGTCTCCCCAACATACTGGGGTACAGTACAACTCTCTTATTGACTGGACAGTTTAGTTGGTATAAACAAATGATGATTTTAAATATATAGGATTTTATGTATATTTGTATAAATAATACATAGGGTAGTCTTAATCTATTTAAGAAAATTGTTTCAATTCAATAGTCAGACTGTTTTTAAAAAAAAAAATAGTATCATTGTCTCTATGTGTTATACGTTTATTTTCAAACTTTCTAATTGATTATATATACATACAATGACAACAAACATTATATTGTCGTATTCACGTAGTACTATGACTTAGTCTGCTATAATTAAACTCCAACGTAAATGATGACAACAAAACATTATTTTGTCGTATTCACGTAGTACTATGACTTAGTCTGCTATAATTAAACTCAAACATAAATGATGACAACAAAACATTATATTGTCGTATTCACGTAGTACTATGACATAGTCTGCTATAATTAAACTCAAACATAAATGATGACAACATACATTATATTGTCGTATTCACGTAGTACTATGACATAGTCTGCTATAATTAAACTCAAACGTAAATGATGACTACAAACAAAAACAAAACAAATTCAAGGTGAAAAAAAATCTTTTTACTAATTAAGAAAAAACTCACTAAAACGAAAAATAATTAATTCATTATATCATAAAGATATTTATATAACTAAAACAATAAGCGTGGGTACCCATCCAAAAATGTAGACAATTGATTAATTGATGCTTTTCAATGAACATAAAGAAATTTTTAGTACAGAATATGGTATTTAATTTTAGTATATAGATAGAGAAAATCATTTAATGTAGCCTATACTTAAATTATTACACAAATCAAGCAATTAAATAAATATACAATACAAGTGCAAAGTTCATTAAACAACAGAACACAACTGAGATTTTTAAAACTTAAAACTGGTTGGTTCAGAAATCCAAGAGTATAAGATAACTATTGAATATCTTTTTATTTGACTATTCATGTACCAAACACTTCCAAGAAGTTAAAATTCAAAGAATATACTCACTCTTTTATGTATTAAAAAATATTGAACAAAATCCGCCAATCAATGTATGTAACTGTTGTATTCCAAGAGCCGAAATAAAATTAAAGACAGTAATTGGCACTTCAAGACAGATTGAAGTAACTTAGCGTCACCAGCGACTAAACAACACTATCAGTAGGAATAATTTTCTACAATTTCAAATTTTGCTTGAGGCAGCCACCCATCAAATGTCTCTAGAATTTCAAAAAAAAAAAAAGTAAGAACTTATGTGTATAAGACAGCTGCCAGACAGTTGCTGCCACAAACTGCCACAAACTGCCAATGACACGGTGTGCCACAAAATTCTGTCTTTTTTTTTTGTTCTGACCCAACCCTGTAGACGTATTACTGAGTTTATTCCCCTGTATTCAAATATAATTATCATGATCCCTACTGCAGGCGTGATATTTTAATTACATAATTTGACTGTAGGCGTCTCATATCACCCCTCCCCCCACACACACCCTCTCACACAGAGAATTACATATAGATATGTTATTAGATGTTGTAATGAGAGCACTCTTACATAAAAGGTGTCTGTGATGTGTTCACAATATGTGTCTGTGATGTGTTCACAATGTGTCTGTGATGTGTTCACAATGTGTCTGTGATGTGTTCACAATGTGTCTGTGAAGTGTCCACAACGCGTCTGTGAAGTGTCCACAGTGTGTCTGAGATGTGTCCACAATGTGTCTGAGATGTGTTCACAATGTGTCTGTGATGTGTTCACAATGTTTCTGTGAAGTGTCCACAACGTGTCTGTGAAGTGTCCACAGTGTGTCTGAGATGTGTCCACAATGTGTCTGAGATGTGTTTACAATGTGTCTGTGAAGTGTTCACAATGTGTCTGTGAAGTGTCCACAACGTGTCTGTGAAGTGTCCACAGTGTGTCTGAGATGTGTCCACAGTGTGTCTGAGATGTGTCCTCAAGGTGTCTGTGAAGTGTCCACAGTGCATCTGTGATGTGTCAACAGTGTGTCTGAGATGTGTCCTCAAGGTGTCTGTGATGTGTCCACTATGTGTCCATGAGTTTATGCTTGAGGTTTTCGAATCAATCAGGCGAGAGTGATAGAAGAAATAAAAAGAACACAAGAGAGAGAGACGTAAGTAATGTCTTTGACTGAGTGTGTGTGTGTGTGTGTGTGTATGTCAGTAGGTCTATTGTAACCATGTGGCGTATTCTGGCAGTCTAAGTGTGAGTGTGTATGAATGTGTGTGTTTTCATATGTGAGCGTGTATGTTTAAGTGTGTATGTGTGTGTGTGTGAGCAGGTCTATTGTACCTGTCCTACTCCGTATTGACACTATAAGCGTGAGTGTAAGCGATTGGATTGTGTACTCACCCATCCAGCGACAAAAAAGTCTCGCTCAGCCTACGTCAATGCTTTTAACTGAGAGAGAAAACTTAGATAATGATCGGGTGCTATTTGCTCTAAAGGCAGATTTGAAAGACGGCAGGAGCCCCCCTCTCCCCCGCCCGCCCCCAAACCTCCACCCATTACTCCCCACTCCCACCCAACTATGAAGACTTAATCACCCTGAGAGAGCGAGGCGGTAATAGAAGATACTTCGACCCTGTCACTTTGTAGTCTAAAAGTAATTCAAGTCATAGATCAATAGCGAGCTGCTCCTTTCAAGACTCCAACTTACGGGCTTGGTATCACTGCGTCTCAAACTACTAGATATGCTTTACCCTAAAATAATAACAACAGACGGGAAAAATAACTAAAGTAAATAACTCATAAAACTGGATGAGAAGATGATATGGAAAATTGAAAAAAAAAAATCATAGAAAAAATTAAAATGCTAGGGAGCACCAACATTGCAACGGTCTCTAACATTTAAATATACTGATCTCAATAGTTAGCGCTACAGTTGTAGCTTAGTTCTTTAGATGGGACTTTATAACATATACTATATACACGTATTTTTACTTATGTGTATCAGAACTGCTGATTCGGAACTAACATATGATATAGGAACCTATGCACACACATACAAACACACACACACACACACACATACAAACACACACACAGATCACAAACAAAACGTAAAATAATGTGAGATTTAATTTTATTACGTGATATTGAGGCATTAAGCTGTGGCTGCTGGGATGGTGAAGAGTAGGAAGCTAATGTTCTGAGTGGTGAAGATGTATTTGTGGATGCTGGGATGGTGAAGAGTAGGAAGCTAATGTTCTGAGTGGTGAAGATGTATTTGTGGATGCTGGGATGGTGAAGAGTAGGAAGCTAATGTTCTGAGTGGTGAAGATGTATTTGTGGATGCTGGGATGGTGAAGAGTAGGAAGCTAATGTTCTGAGTGATGAAGATGTATTTGTGGCTGGTGGGATGGTGAAGAGTAGGAAGTTAATGTTCTGAGTGGTGAAGATTTATTTGTGGATGCTGGGATGGTGAAGAGTAGGAAGCTAATGTTCTGAGTGGTGAAGATGGTGTTGTGGATGCTGGGATGGTGAAGAGTAGGAAGCTAATGTTCTGAGTGGTGAAGATGGTGTTGTGGATGCTGGGATGGCGAAGAGTAGGAAGCTAATGGAGTTAATTGAGTAGTGAAAGTGATGTTAATCGAAGGTGGAATCGACTAGCAGGGGCATGGTTGAGTTGATGATAATTTTGGGTGATAGTTGTAGCTACTTTGATGATGACTTCTTTCGGAAAATATAAAATGAGTTAATATTCATTTTTCATGCTGTAGGCATATACATATTTAAAACTGTGTAAATCCAACATCTTCTAAACATCATGTATAGATTAAATGTCATTTTAAAAAAAAACTGACATTGACAAATCATAGTAAATTCAATACACTCTGTCAACTAGCCACTGTTCTCCCACAAACAATCCTGCCTGTGCACAACTTAGCCACCGACCAACCAACAAGCCTGCCTGTGCACAACGTAGCCACCGACCAACCAACAAGCCTGCCTGTGCACAACTTAGCCACCGACCAACCAACAAGCCTGCCTGTGCACAACTTAGCCACCGACCAACCAACAAGCCTGCCTGTGCACAACTTAGCCACCGACCAACCAACAAGCCTGCCTGTGCACAACTTAGCCACCGACCAACCAACAAGCCTGCCTGTGCACAACTTAGCCACCAACAACCAATAATAAGATACAATGTTGTTATTTTGGAAGAGTTGGCCTACTGGAAGATTTGTTTGTGACTAGGGATGCAGACATTTTTTTATTTACATGCTTAAGTGTAAAAATAGTACAAGTAAGATTTTTTTTTTGTAAAATTGCGATTTTAAAAAGGAGAGAAAGTATGATAGAGTCAGAGAGAGAACGAGAAAAAGAGAGAGAGAATGTGTGTGCGTGCGTGTGTGTGTGTGTGAGAGAGAGAGAAAGGGCAAGCGAGAAAGAATGAGAGAGAGAGAAGGAATGAGAGAATAATGAGAGAGAGAGAGAAAGAGAGAACGAAAGAATGTGTTTGCGTGTGTGTGTGTGTGTGTGTGTGTGTGTGAGAGAGAGAGAGAGAGAGAGAGAAAGGGCAAGTGAGAAAGAATGACAGGGAGAGAAGGAATGATAAAATAATGAGAGAGAGAGAGAGAGAGAGAGAAGGAGAGAGAGAGAGACGATTACAGCTGTATGCTACTTGTTCTTTCATTTAATTGCTTTAAACATAGCCAATGATACAATGGTTAACGACTTAATGTATTTTAAATTTTATCATTGGCTATTTATCATATTTCAAAATTCCGACAGACAGCTCTGTTAAAATTTACTTCTAATTATTTCCTGTACAGCTACATATTACACCAGGCCGGGCATTAGTTAACTACAAGATTCGGTTGACATTTTATATTCACTGACGAAAACAAATACCCTGTCAGTAACAACACCACTAGCTTGACCAGTGGTCGCCGCAGGTCAACCTTTTGCTTTCACTTTTCACGCTTTCACACAGAGTCAAATTAAATGGTCACCATAGAGATAAGTAACATACAGGAAGTAAGTCAGACAGATACAAAATAAAAATAACGATTTAACCTACATTATTTCATTTGTTACAAAGCCGTTACAAACCTATCGGTCATTCGGACAAACTAATGCAAATTAAAGCTGACACTACCACAGTTTTATTAATACGATAACAAATACATACATAAATAAATAAAGGATCTACACCAGAGGTAAGAAAGCTACGGCTCCCTATCACTACTCTATTCCAAATAGATTCCCTATCACCACTCTATTCCAAATAGATTCCCTATCACTACTCTATTCCAAATAGATTCCCTATCACCACTCCTTTCCAAATAGATTCACACAAAATGAATTGTTATGTCAGTCATATGTTGTCAGTTGTTTTTCTACCCCCCTTCCCCCATACTCCAAATCTTTCCAATACACACACATACATTATATCCAATTGGATGCCAGATTTTCTTTCACCACAATCAAAACCATACAATTTTATCTGTGACATTAAATTTCAGTAAAAACTAAACATTAAAACAACAACAACAACAATATAGGCTTCTGACTGACCTGCCCAGTGTGGATTGTTCTGTTGTGATAATCTAATTCCTAGACTCTATCCCACTGCCTTTATTTTTAGGTCATTTATTCACTCTGTCACTCATTGGTGTCTTTGTAATAAATTCAGTTGTAGATACTCTTAACAGTCACAGTCAAAGCCGTTAAAATGAATAAATTAACTAGACAACGTTCTAGGGCTCCAGCTTCCAAAGGACTCTTTTCCAGATCTGGTTCTATCGAATTTGGTGCTTTCAGGGACATGGCCGGTAATTTTGACCACCTCCACCCTAACCAATGATTCTTATCATTTATTTTTCAAGGCTGTGAGCGGCTAAAGATATTGGCTATGCCCAACTTTCTAAAGAAAAATGACAATTTTTGTCAGCAACAAGAGGTATAAAGGTCTACTTCACGAAATATTTGTGCGCTTGGCTGTAAATTGTGTGCGTTTACACACGGGCAGCTCAAAGAGACACCCCCCTCCCCATTTTTAGCTTATTCCCACTCCCCCCAAACCTTAAGAAAGGCTCTGGTCACAGCCCACACAGACTGTTGTGTCAAAGGACATTAAGTGCACTAGGCGACCCTTTCAAACTTCGTCTCAACAGAAAGTTTTCGCTGCCCATCGTGTGCCACTACCCGGGTTCTATCCCCCCCCCCTTTCCCCGCCCGATGCACAGCGCAGTTCTACCCGGCTAGTGTACACTAACTATTAAAATGCAATTAATTAGAAATTAAAATTAATTAACCGAATGTGGTCCGCCATGTTAGATAAGCACCGGAAGCGGTGATGGCGCTTAGATGAGTACACGGACATGCTGAGATAACTGTTGTTTTATTTTCAAATGGGGAAACATTTATTATTATTTTTTTCTATTACAGAAAGAGATAGTGCCAGTCAAACAGGGGTGGGAGGGTGCACGTTTGCTTCCCAATGATATCTCGCGTGACCAAACGTAATTCGAGAATTTGCAAGCACGTGATCCCGAGAATGTGCATTTTCCTGATCTAATCGGATTGTTTTATTGCATTCTGCTGCAGCCAATAGTAGGCAGACGACAATGAACGCTAACAGACTTTTTCAATCTCACATACTTACAAATACATTTAGGATTTTTTGTTGATTTGTTAGTTATTCAGGTATGTGGGACAAATGACGTAAATAAATTGGGGAGGGAGGCCGAGGGAGAGATAGAGAGGAAAGAGACAAATAAAAACATAGATAAATATGATAGATAGATAGATAGAGAGAGAGAAAGAAAGAGAAAGAGACAGATAGATAAACAGAATCAGAGACAGGGAGATCCAGAGAAAGACAGACAGAGGTAACACGAGAGAGAGAGAGAGAGAGAGAGAAAGACAGAGGTTACGAGAGAGAGAGAGAGAGAGAGAGAGACAGAGTAAGAAACATTATTTAATTAACAAATTTAATGGCCAAAAACATTCGTGGAATGATCTTTTCATTTTACACTGAAATGTATACAGCCAAGGACAGCCATAGACAGCCATAATACAAAACTCACACGGGGCACCAGAACTCCATGTTTCCACCTATGGTAAATTATAAATACGGGTGCAATTTTTCTATCTTTAGAATCAAAAGAATTGGTGATTGTGTCAATACACTTTACTAAAAAAATCTAAGTTTTAAAATTACCAGTTATACGTGAAATATCGATTACACATTAATTTATTTTTAAAAAAGTTCCAATTTGTCTAACGAAATATCTTACCCGATGTATAATTTCCCTTTATATATATATATATATATATATATATATATATATATATATATATATATATATATATATATATAAATGTAATGCGATTTGGGAAGTTTCTAAGAATTTTAAGGTCAAATTTCAATATTTCACAAATAAACAGCAACATGTATTTAAAAGACATTTGTAATGAAACAAAATACAAATTCTCAGCTCAGGCTAAGACAATTTTAAATTAATAAAAACTAGAGTTAGAATCAGCGCATGGATATTATAACTTTAATCAAATTCCAATTTTCCATTCCCAATTTCACACATTTACTGTGTAATCTATACCATCTTTTAATTCTTTTTATCTAAATCAAAGAGTCAAATCGGAATTGTTAATTAGGAAAGAAAATATAGTCGGAATAAATAGAGTTTCCTATCACTAGTAATAATCCAATGTGGTTTTTGTTTCAAAATTTCTTCAAAAAAGAATTTAAGACGTTACAATGCTATTTATTAAATTTGTGTGAATGAACTATATTATTTAACTCAAACGGAGTTTAATGAGATGAATGTATTCAAGTCTCTTCTAGCTTTATCCGATGACAATTCTTTATACAGTTTCTACCAAAGTCCATCTTTAAAAAAAAAAAGTTAACATTTAAAACATCGCTTGATTTGTGTCGTTCCCCGCTATGAAAGTTCCGTCGTCCATGTTTTGTTTTCCATTTATTGACTTTTGACTCACTAAGATTTTGTGTTTTTGGCCAAGATGTAAGTTATCAGCGTTGTCCTAAATTGTATTCTATCTACATTTATCCTAAATAGTATTCTATCTACATTTGTCCTAAATTGTATTCTATTCACATTTATCCTTCATTGTATTCTATCTACATTTATTCTACATTGTATTCTATCTACATTCTATCTACATTTATCCTTCATTGTATTCTATCTACATTTATCCTTTTTTGTATTCTATCTACATTTATCCTAAATTGTATTCTATCTACATTTATTCTAAATTGTATTCTATCTACATTTGTCCTAAATTGTATTCTATCTACATTTGTCCTCAATTGTATTCTATCTACATTTGTCCTCAATTGTATTCTATCTACATTTGTCCTCAATTGTATTCTATCTACATTTGTCCTCAATTGTATTCTATCTACTTTTGTATTTATTAGTTTATCTTCCAATCATCTTATCTATGGACTAAAATCTTTCTCTGTCAGGCTAAACTTGGGCACCATTATGTTACATTCCGTTATCTAATGGAATGGCCTACTGCTGGGGCCTCCAACGCTAGCTGCAGCCTGAACGGTAATGCATAAAGGGCTCTACAAGAACTGGCTTGCTATAGAATAAGCCGTAAAGCATAATTATGGGCCCCCATTAAAATCCTTGTGTCGGGCCCCCCACGAAAACACAAGAAAGACATAGTAGTGGTTAATTAGCATGGAGCTCATGGACCCCCCCCCCCCCGCCCCGGTCTCTGTATTTGTGTATGTCAGTGATTCAATAGCAGAAGTGTAGCCTGCCTCTTTTTAAAACAGACAAGCAAACAACAACAAATATAACGGTTGCTGACATGACATACTTTAGCAGTCTTGTTTTACTGCTGGCGTTTATTTATGTCTCCAGTGGTAGGTAGGCGATGGGGGTCAACCACAGCAGTCAAGGACGGTCCGAATGTCCTCTGTGAGGCCAACACTGCATTATTACACCAGCCGCAAGGAGTAGCTCGCGATATAAGACCACGTGACATGCGTGCTTAATGGAAGGACCACGCAATATGAGTCTTGAGATTTATTATTCTATACTTAATATAGCCCACTATCCAATGCTCTCAAATCAAACTAATGAAGCGTCTACTAGCACGGCAGTGGGAAATCGCTAATAATGGCGGTATCGATACCCTTGTTGAGTGATTGCCAACTTCAAGTTTGTTGACTTGTGTAAAAATTAAAGTAAACTAAAAAAAAAACGGATGAAATATTCAGCTCATAAAGTTCAGAAAATGAATGCACATGATATCCATAATTGTAGATGTCACAGAGTAATACTATGATAATGTTTTGAGATAATTTATTCGGTTCAATTATTAATTTGTTTGAATAAAAAAAAACAACAACAACAAAAAAAAACCAAGAAATAAATACCATAAAAAAAAATATAAAAATCATTAAAAGGTATAAACATGTATCATTTTTCAGTTTCTGTTCCGCGAACCTTGACAACCAGAGCACTAAACAGTTGCCACTATGTGGCATGTTTGAAAAGTGGACATTTATTTTTATGAAAAACTCATGTTAAAATAATCTTTTGAGAAATCAGGTATCAGAGAGTAACAGTTTAAACAAAATTTCAGGTCAATGAATTGTAACGGAATAAAAGTTACCCGGATCCTTTTATTTAACATGTTATTCTGCAAAGCGTACAAAGGATAAAATTTTATCATTAAATTTATGAACAAATAAATAAAAGCAACAGAAACACAAATAAATATCGAATTTATAATTAACTTAAGTTAAAAACCCTGGTCAAGGTGACATAGTCTATACAGAATATAACATTTTAGGGCGTCTGTAAATTACACGAAGTATTCTGAGAGACTCCGAATTGTTTTTAACTTCCACAACTTACCCGCCAAATGTTGTTGACTGATAGGCCAGTGACGGAGCTCTATAAATAGATTACATTGTTAACAGCAGACGTTGTGATCTAGTTCAATTATACGATTTTTAAATGACAATCACGTACCCGAATGTGTTGACATAGTTACTGTGTTTACGACTGATCAAGTGAATGCCATGGTTACTGTGTTTACGACTGAATAACTGAAAGATTATTCAAAATGCAAAAAAGTAAAGTACATAATACGTCGTATCGAATCCGATGACGCTAACGTGTTTTTAATCAATGTACTTTCAAGTCTATTTTGATCTGTTAAATTCTATAAGGTAAATTACGTAAGTTGAGTTTTACAAAGACACTATATAAAGAACCTCCGCTTATTTTTAAGACAGAAAATATTGGGTGGTCAAGGGATTGGATGAACGGCTGTAGGGGGTGGGGCTGGGGTTTGTTGATTTTCCCCGTCGGTTTCTTCCTCGTTGTAACTTTCTCTGATTTGAAAATAAAGATGGTGTACGTCTTTATCGTTTACTATAAATTAAATATTCAACTGACAAACTTGACAATAGTTTGTGTAGAATTGAACAACAGAATTTCTTTAGTAAAAAATCTTTTTTTTTTTTTATATATCTTTGCCTAAGTATGTTTACATTCGTGACATGAGGAGTTGGGGCGAGTTTGGTGTTGTTGTCTCCCTTGACAGTCTTGTGGTGCTAAATTTTATTATTATTGTTTCAAGTTTACAATAATGAATGACACATAATTAGTTTGTAGACACTGAGACATTTTGAATATTGTGGGCATTGTGGACATATATCTATATATTAATGATGTCCTTTTATATAATAAGATTTACAGGTATATTTTTTTTTTCAAATTATGTACCTATTAAAGTAGACTAATTGATGGTTTAGAATGCTGCAAAGTGTGTGTATGTGTGGGGGGGGGCGTTCAATGATAAAGTAATGCCCCCTGGCATGTGTCTCATTCATACGCCTGAGATAGAATTTGCTGGAGCTGACAACTGCTAAATTTGAAGGCTGGCAGGTGTCTTGATACCACAATTGATTGAGCTCAAGGTTAGACTAAGTGCTCCATTGGTCGAGTTGTGTACATTATAAGGAGGCTACTAACATACTACAGGTTGGAATCTTTACTATAATTTTCATTAATAAATTAAGATACTTCAACACACTCTCCATTCAGGATTACGGCCTATGACAATCTCTACCAACCGAGGATGTGGGGGTGTGGGGCAATGTTCCCTCTAAGGTGTGATATGAAGTGATAAAAATTTTTTGTCTCTGAGCGACATTTTGTTTTGAGGCCAAAATGTGTGAGCGATTTAAGCGATGTCATCCGTATGAGTGAGCGATCGTACGTATAGTGTGAGCGAAGCTCTGAATTCGTGTGAGCGATCGCTCACGCGCTCAGCTTAGAGGGAACATTGGTGTGTGTGTGGGGGGGTGAGAACTTATTCTACAAGCCCATAAAATGCTAAAACATCGTATAGCAGATAGCAGCATACGACGGGAGCCATGTGGGAAGGGCCCGGGATATGTGTTCTGATTGCACTACAGTTACGGCGGGTGAAGATACATTAATAAATGGTTGGCCGGCATGATAGGACATTCATAGCGACCTCCACACACCGCGCCGTCTGTTTGAAATCATAAATGGCGCTTGAAAAAACCATAATGTGGTGGTCCCCGCAAGGCTCAGTTGATATAAGCCAGTCCTGTACACAAACACAGTGCTCACACACAAACGAATGATCGTTGTTAACAGATTTTAGCTAATTCAAAGCCGGGGCGTGTCTTGATCCTCGATGAGAGACTTGGGATTTTTTTTCACGCCTTTTTGAAAGACCTTAAGTCAGATCAGTTCGAAGATAAGAACCTGATAATAGTTGAATTAAAGATGGTTGGAAATTGTGAAGTAAAGGTGGTTGGACATTGTGAAGTAAAGGTGGTTGGACATTGTGAAGTAAAGGTGGCTGGAAATTGTGAAGTAAAGGCGGTTGGACATTGTGAAGTAAAGGTGGTTGGACATTGTGAAATAAAGGTCGTTGGACATTGTGAAGTAAAGATGGTTGGAAATTGTGAAGTAAAGGTGGTTGGACATTGTGAAGTAAAGGTGGTTGGACATTGTGAAGTAAAGGTGGCTGGAAATTGTGAAGTAAAGGCGGTTGGAAATTGTGAAGTAAAGGTGGTTGGACATTGTGAAATAAAGGTCGTTGGACATTGTGAAGTAAAGATGGTTGGAAATTGTGAAGTAAAGGTGGTTGGACATTGTGAAGTAAAGGTGGTTGGACATTGTGAAGTAAAGGTGGCTGGAAATTGTGAAGTAAAGGCGGTTGGACATTGTGAAGTAAAGGTGGTTGGACATTGTGAAATAAAGGTCGTTGGACATTGAGAAGTAAAGATGGTTGGAAATTGTGAAGTAAAGGTGGTTGGACATTGTGAAGTAAAGGTGGTTGGACATTGTGAAGTAAAGGCGCCTGGACATGATGAGGTAAAGGCGGCTGGACATTGTGAAGTAAATGTGGCTGGACATTGTAAATTAAAGGCGGCTGGATGATAACCATGTGGTACTTTCACAGAGTGGTTATTATGGAATGGCTAACTAGGCGATTGACTTGGACCACTACTGTCAAGGCCCACCCCTCTTCTAGGGGACCCCCCCCACTTGACCCAGATGGTAACAGAGCAAAACACTGGAACAATATAATAGAGCAAAACAGTGCAACAATATAATAGAGCAAAACACTGGAACAGATGTTACTGGAACACACTATCGTGCTATAAAAAACACACACGCAAGAATAATTTTACGATAACGTAACATACTAGGACATATTAGGATATTTCAACACATTAAAATACTCAAAAGAAGAAACACAATAAAACATTAGATGGATGGATAGATCAAGGAATGAATGGACAGACAGAACAGCCCCGTAGCGTGAAAATTCTACAGGAGGGGGGGCAGGCATTCTACAGCAGGGGCCAGGCAATAGCAGGGGAGGGGCAGGTAATACATTTTACTAAGTAGAACAAATAAGCAGGGGGCGGGACAGACATAACGCAGGGGGGGCCCGGCACCCCTGCCTACCCCGCACGCTACGGGCCTGAGACAGAATGATGATTCCCTAAAAAGAAATGAACCTCTTTATTTACATGGCATAGTTATAGATCATAGTTTACAAATCATACACAGAAAGAAAAAAAAAAACAAAAAGAAAAAACTGATTCTTTCTGATGAGCTATAATTCTTACCACTACAGCAAAAAAAAATATAATTACGAAAACATAAAAAGTACAGAGAAATAAATAAAACTCCGAGCGGTTCATTACATCCTTAGCCTTAAGCAGTAATTAATCACTGGCTGTTTATTGGTTCAATAAATTCATTTCTGTTTCACGCTTCAGCAAACGTTAGTTTAAAAAAAAAAAAAGAAACGGCATAAAGGATTTTCCCGATCGTCCCTCCATCTTTGTTATGTTTCATTGGGTTGATGGTCTCTCGTGGACTATCAGACACGCACACTAGTTGACAAAGTACATAATGATTTTTGCCCTAAGGGAGGGGGAAAGTACTGCTATCATGTCCAGATGTGTCTGTATTCATAACCCCACCTCCCTCAGGTCCCTTTCATTAGTAAATGATCCAACGATTGAATTGAGAGAAATCTTTTTGTAAATAATTAGTAGGAAGCGTGAAATAGACCAGGCATCAGTGTACACTAGACCGGACAGTGATTTTATATTAGGTACCACAAACTGGCTCAAAATCGTGGTTTTGCGTCACTGTAGTCAATATTTGGATAGTTTTAACTTAATGATTTCTCTACTTAAAACTGATCAAATCTCATAAACAATTATATCATTTTAAAGTATTTTGTAAGCCCTACAATAATATGTAAATTTTAATTACGTAGATTTAGAACAAAAGGTTACATTTTTAAAATGAAAACCATCACCGAAGTCACTTTTTACCGGCCGACGTGCGATCTAATTTGACTATCCTATTTTCAATCTCCGTGCGATTCTGGGCCATTCGTCCTACAGTAATGTCAAATATATCAATGTGTGCGAAAATGAATGCCTTTACAACCATACTAAACATTTAATTAAATTATATTTAACGATATTTTTAATATAAAAAATCATAATAAAAAGTAAATTATTTTGCGATTTTTTAATTTTGTAGGTTTTTCTTTAGTATCATTAGAAAGCCCGTCCATTTTGCTTTTAAAATGTTATAATGAAACTTAATTTGTAAGCATGGCCCAGAATCGCAGAGCGCTAAGCAATAGCATATAACACGCATTTTTCACCCTTCTTGCACGACCGTAAAAAATGGCCGACAATCATGTTGGCAACGCTACACCAGTCACAATGTATAGAACTTTATTGGGACTTAAACACCTAGTTGGTAAGTAAAAACGATAAAAACATGTAGATAAATAGTTACTTTATTTGTTCCTTCTCTTTTAGCTTTATATCTCTTTTTGGAAATGTTTATTGTTGTAGTTATAATAACTTTAATATGATAAACCTCGAGGCCATTTTGATGCTTTTGTACATTGAACGATACCCTCTATGTTTGCGGACACTTCTATTTTTTTCTGGCTATTTTTTAGAAAGATAATATTATATTCTAAGAGATTATATATTCAAAATTGACTAGTATATATTTTTTATAGTTGTTAGATAGTTTTATTATCTCAAATTAAAACAAATAGTAACAGGTCACTTGGTCGGTAATTGGTTGTCAATGTAAAACATATAGTAGATTGTAGACTGACCGAATTAACATAACTATTATTGATTAGATATTTTTTCAATTATTGTTGTAATATAACTGTTATTTTTAGTCTATGCATAAATTCACTATTATCTAAGTAAGAACCATTTTTTAAATATCATAATTGTCTCTATCAGAGGGTGTACAG
This sequence comes from Bulinus truncatus, assembly GCA_021962125.1. Lineage (NCBI taxonomy): Eukaryota > Metazoa > Mollusca > Gastropoda > Planorbidae > Bulinus > Bulinus truncatus. Next base: position 36,451 of record JAGDYQ010000392.1, read on the forward strand.
CTCAATACTTTATAGAAGGTTTCTGTGCTAGTTGGAGGGATACCTTTATTGCCTTGGCTACTAGACTAGTAATACATTACTTCTTCAACTCTGGTTTTGAAAGAGGAAAAAATGGCAAGTCATGGACTCATGTAACTGTTACGCCTGTATTTTTTTTAAATTAAAATATCTCTTAGCCACTCATGCGTTTGTATTATTATTAAGTATTTAATTATTAATATTAGTTCAGTTTTAGTATTATAAATATATTGAAGTATGAACATCTTCTACCTTTAATTAAATATGGTTCTCACAAATCCAAAAACAAAAAAAAGAAGAACTGGTATAAGTGTAATCAAGTTAAGTAACACATAGAAAAGACTTTTATGTGTTTAAATACCATATGAGCAGTTTATTATGTAACCTATTTGGACCAATTTTGAATTTGGGTTATATATTGCAGCTTTTGGAGTGAATAAGAATAATATACACAGTCCCCTTAAGGAGTCTGTTCTTTCAAAACTACAGAGATTAACTAATGAACTTTTCATTCATTTTTTATGTATTATAATTATATGAAGTAAACAACAGACATTCAAACTCTTGATAAACAAATAATAACAGAGAAATAGATGAAAACATAATAAAACATTTAAAACAAATAAAACTTTTAATGGTAGGGTCAATAATTGGAAAAATTGTCCTTGATGAAATAGTAGTACTATATCAAGAAGAAATTAGAGTTGAAATCACTAAATGATCAAGAAAACAGTACATTATTTCTAAGTAAGCATGAATTGAAACAAAACAGATGTGTTTTGAAAAGCTCCAGAAATAAACCTTTATTACTATGAGAGGTATTGAAAGATAAAATTTAAAAGAAGGGAATGATGCTAATCAACAGTGCAGGATTTATATATAACCTACAAAAAGCTATAGCTTAGCAGGCCCGTGGCCAGGTCAAAGTAAGCAGGGGGGCACCTTTACTTTTTCTTTATTTTTTTCTTCTTTTTTTTCTTTTTTAAGCGGGGGCACTCCATACCTAGCGGGGGGCACGGCACCCCCAGTGCCTCCCCTTGGCTACGGGGCTGTAGCTTAGGGCCCCCACTTTTTTAGGAGGCCCCCAAAAAATTGTTAGAGTGAGCGATTGTTATACATGTTTAGATATTTGGCACTGCCATTTAATTTCTGGAATTATAAAGGGCCCCATATCACAAATGATGGATGGCCGAGTGGTGTAGATACTCGACTGTCGACATGTTATCTGGTGCAAAGTCGTCCCACAAGTCCACCCGGCTTTAAATGTGTACCTGAATTAACTTGGGGAAGTAAAGGCGGCTGGGCGTTGTGCTAACACATAATCCCTTCATATGTCGTGGTTATAGAAAGAGAAGAATACTACACTTCATCTGCCCCGATGGCCCAGTAGGGCTAAGGGAACATTTCTATATCCCAAATAGCTTAGGGCCTTATGACGTCTAAATCCGGTCCTACTGATCAATTAAATGGTACATTAATAACTCATTTAAATGGTATATGCTTATAAAATATAACTTAAAATTAAAATTATTTAAATTTCGAAAGTTGCACTTATTTAGGTGAGCTCATGTAGTGGTAAAATGCGTAAATTATTTGTTAGCTTTCCATGACTTATGAAATAATTAGAATATAATTGAAATGTATGCATCTAATGTTACTGTTACTATTGTTACTAATATAACGTTTCAAATAATACTTAATAGTGGATTTTTCCCTAATGAAAAGTATTTTTTATTGATTTTTTACATGCATGGATTTAACCATCCCGGTACTGTATACATAAAAGTAATTGGTCTAAAGACTATTTTATAGTTAAGAGCTATGTATACCCTACATTTTCATATGTAAATGTTGAATATATACGTAATTGTTCTTTTTTTGATAATTTTTTAAAATGACCAATTTTTTAGTTTTTTTTTACCCCACCTATTTCTAACCTTTATTATATTAAACATAAATAATCTTAAGATATTATGACTATTTGAACGTATAGAGCTTAAGTTACCCTACAGATTGATGTAATTAGTTCTTATGTGTGTTGATTACAATATTTATTATGATTTTTTGAAATGTCACGAATTTTGAAAATTTATCTCCCTTTTTATTTTTTCTAAAAAATGATGAAAACCCATTTTCAATGCTATAAATTTTAATGATATTATAATTTTACACCATTGAAAAAAATTGAGTTTATTCTATGTATATTTGTGTTTGTATTGAATGTAAATGATTTGGTGTACAGGGAATACTTTTGCAGATAACACTTGGCAAAAATGGCCTTTTTGAAGGTGTTGTGAAAAAATGAAAAAGTCACATTTTCAAAAATTTATATCTCTTAAACTATTTGAGCTATAGTAATAAATTTGATGTCCACCATCTTAAATTCTCGAGTTCTTGCAATATTCATGTTGAAAAAAGCTGTAAAACCATTTTAAAAAATCAGTTTGTGGTACCTATTTATATGTGTCATGAAGACCTTAGGCAAGAGCGTCTGTTAACGACCTCACGTCTCCGTATGAATATATTAAAATAATTTATATCCGTATCGATGCTTAATTAATATCGTATGTTTGGACTTGCGTAGTTTACCATCAATGGTTATACACTATACGATTTGACAGGAATATGTCGATCTAACATATTGACTTTAGGCATAGTAATTGTCGCATATCATATAACAAGATTTGACAGGGATATGTCAATATAACACATTGACTACACTAAATATAGCCTGCTCATCAAAATAATGATGATGCCTTGGATTGTAATTAAAGTTGATGGAGAGTATCATCATCAATACAGAAATACAAAATAAAAAATCAAGAACAAAACGTAAATGAATGATTGACTGATTGACTGATACTAGATAACAACTGATATAGACAAAAATAATAGAGAAATTGTAATATCATTTGCGTTAGGGATAGGGGAAGGATGAAGATCTAAAAAAACCACTATGAATCTATATAAATAATAGCGATGTGGGTTCTGCGTTAAATCGGAAGTAAAGAATTAATACAACAGTATTCAAGTTTAAAATCCTCAAACGGAAACAATAGTTATAAAAAAATCATGAAAAAATCGGATCTGTCCGAAACCAAAAATAACCTAGCCAACTCAACAAACCTAAGGGAATATAACTCTATGCAAAGGTTTTGCAGGGAACAGCTAGTGAATTGTAATTCCTTTCCACTGCACATGACATCAACAAACACAAATTAGATCATTTTATTAGAGTTTCTCCCCTTGAACGATGCAATTGTAACACGTTGAATCTAACAGAACAATTTATCTTACAATCGAAATTTGTGAAATGTGAAGACAAACATTTCGCGAACTATTATTAATTTTTAAGGGGCAGCAAAAAAACATACAAGAAACTAGAAAGTACGTCTTAACTCGTTAAAAATTCATTCTTTGACAATATTTGCTTTATGGGGTATGATTTGTTACAAACATATTTTTAGAAAGTCACACAATATGTTTTTTTTTATGAAAGTAATATTATTAAGTCTTATTATCACAAATTTACAATTAGAGAATCTGTTACAATCTATAAGCTGAAATAAAAATATAAAACTTTTTCTGTGACAAAAGTAAAATTTGAAAATACTTTCGAGTTGCTTCATTTTATTTCAACAAATTATAATTGAACGAAAATTAGGGATTTTTTTGTAAAACTTTTAACGTAACAGCAAACAAACAAACTGTCATACTGTCTGGAACTACCAGCACTAACCTATCACTGACAGTATGTAACATCAAAGAAACAAGCTGTCGTACTGTCTGGAACTAATAGCACTGACCTATCAATGACTGTGTGAAAGAAAACTACACCAAAACAACAAGAACTAAACCAGTCTAATTGGTTTTTTCTTATAGCTGGTAACATGGGAGATTATGCGTCTCACTTTAACACCGAGTAAGATGAGCAGTTACCTCCCCGTGCGAGATACAGTGAGTTGAAAAAACTGGCAGTGGACAGAGTTGATAGTAGTTTGAGATTCTTATGTTGATGGTCTGAATAGTACAACACTTTCAACATGTCAGTGAGTGTAAGTGTGGGTGAGTGTGGGTAAGTGTGGGTGAGTGTGGGTGAGTGGGTAAGTGAGGGTAAGTGGGTAAGTGTGGGTGAGTGTGGTTGAGTGTGGGTAAGTGGATGTGTGTGGTGAGTGTGGGTGAGTGTGGGTAAGTGTGGGTGAGTGTGGGTAAGTGTGGGTGAATGTGGGTAAGTGGGTGAGTGTGGGTAAGTGTGGGTGAGTGTGAGTAAGTGTGGTGAGTGTGGGTAAGTGTGGGTGAGCATGGGTAAGTGGGTGAGTGTGGGTAAGTGGGTGAGCGTGGGTGAGTGTGAGTAAGTGTGGGTGAGTGTGGGTGAGTGTGGGTAAGTGTGGGTGAGTGTGGGTGAGTGTGGGTAAGTGTGGGTGAGTAAGTGTGGGTGAGTGTGGGTGAGTGTGGGTGAGTGTGGGTGAGTGTGGGTGAGTGTGGGTGAGTGTGGGTAAGTGTGGGTGAGTGTGGGTGAGTGTGGGTGAGTGTGGGTGAGTGTGGGTGAGTGTGGGTGAGTGTGGGTGAGTGTGGGTAAGTGTGGGTGAGTGCGGGTAAGTGTGGGTGAGTGTGGATAAGTGATAGAGTGTGGGTGACTGTGGGCAAGTGTGGGTGAGTGTGGGTAAGTGGGTGAGTGTGGGTTAGTGTGGGTAAACGTGGGGGGTAGGATGGGTGTATTTTTGTTTTGTGGGGAAGGGGGGAGGAGGAAAAGGGGTTATTTTATTTAGTGGGGTGTGTGTGTCTGCGTGTGTGTGTGTTCAAGATAAGGGCACATTCCATTCACATTTACAAGATCAACAACAAACACAATGGAAAAAAACAACATAAAAATAGTTTTTGTCTTTTTTTTTAAATGCAGGTTTTAAAAGATATTTATCGATGCGTATTTCTTTTTTTCTTAAATTTTAATTTGGTTTGTGACAATTCAATAAACGAAAACACGGGGGGGGGGGGGGGGGTTATGTATCTATCACATTTCTTTGTAAAGATGGAAGTCGGGATAAGATAAATCTAATTTTTTTTATTCATTTAAACATTCATCTTTTCAATTAGTTTCTTTTGGCGCTTCACCTACACAAGTTTCGTTCAAATAATGACTCGTGTATTTATTACAAGTAATACCGCTAATAAGGTAATAAAGCTATTACAACATAGGGGGTGATTTATGCATGATTAGGGCCTTACGTTTGTGACGGGGCACAAAGCAAGACGTCTCGGGGCCATAGGCATGACGTTTGGAGGCCATAGGCGTGACGTTTGGAGGCCATAGACATGACATTTGGAGGCCATAGGCATGACGTTTGTAGGCCATAGGCATGACGTTTGGAGGCCATAGGCGTGACGTTTGGAGGCCATAGGCATGACGTTTGGAGGCCATAGGCATGACGTTTGGAGGCCATAGGTATGACGTTTAAAGGCCATAGACATGACGTTTGGAGGCCATAGGCATGACGTTTGGAGGCCATAGGCATGAAGTTTGGAGGCCCTATTAATTTGCATATATCTGTCTATCTATCTGTCCATCTACCTGTGTCAACCTGTCTTCCTATCTGTTTCTGTCTGTTTTTCTGCCTGCATGTCTGTCTCTTGAAAACTATGGGTACCTAATAATCCTCCACATTGGGGGTACCTGGTAGCCACTTGGTTATGAAAATGGATACTTAAAAACAACAACAACAACAAAACAGATAGAGCTTAACAATGTTATTGGGCTAGTCTTATGGCAAAACAAAATTTTCAACTGGGGTGGACGGGGGGGGGGGGGAGTGGAAGAGGCTCCTTAACATCGGCGTCCCTAGTTCCAGTAGAGCAGCTCTGCCTAGTGGCTCAAATGGCTGATACGTTTTATTGTAAGAAGGCTTGGCGGCTAGCATGAATGAAAATAGCGAAATGTACATTAAATCCTGATCAATAGTTAATGTTGGGTTATAATCTATTCAAACAATCAACACAGACAATAATAATGAAAGTGTAGCATGTTGTTGTTGTTGTAGTTATTCACTGCTGTAAATGAAGGAAGAATTAAAGGTCATCTGGTTGACTGCATATACATGGGGGCTGTTTACATCGTTGATGGACCAGGTTGGATTTAAAAAAAACAACATATTTTTTCTGTTTATCTGCATGTCTGGTCTGGTCCATCTGGTCAAGGGGTCGGCAAACCTTTTGGCCGGTACAAGATCAGATGAATGAAGTGGGGTCAGATCAAGGGAAACTGGTTCAGAATTTAAACATTTGTTGCTCGACCATTTCGAAACATTCACAGAATAATTATTAGCCTATTAGATGTGGAAATCTGAAGTTAAAGATGGATTTGATAATTTATGTAAAAGTTATTGCCAAATGTCGAACAGTACCCTAAATTTGAAAATCGAGTTTTTAGCAAATCGCGTGTTTGTTTTAAGGCATTTTCTCAAAAACAAAAAGAACCATGGTAATGAATTTTTCAGTATTTACTATGGATGTTTGTGTGAATAAATTAATATAAAGTGTATATTATTTTGGCTTCTAATTTTTTTGATGTGCTCAGTTGAAATATGAGAATTTTTGTAAAAATCGGCCACTTTCAAACCTCGATAACTTTCTAACCAACAAATATTAAGCAAACAAATTCTAAACATAATTTGACAATTATGTTTTGAAATGTTAGGAAAAATTTGGATAGATTTAGATTAAGGATTTTCAAATTATAAGCATTTGAATTATCAAAAAATTCATTTTTTAGGTTTATTCCACGGCTAATATAAAAAACACCCTTTTTTCTTCTGAAAATTGTTGTATTTTTATGTAACAACATGTACAATAACATATCAATAAATTGGAGATAGGTTTTTTTCTAAACAGAGATAATTATGGCCGAAAACCCCTCATTTTTCATCCTAAAACATGATTTGGTACTTTGATAAAACATTCTAAATTGTTGTATCAAACTAAAACTAGTATAGATAAATAGATCTTGCAGAGTACATTCCAAAAACACCTCATTTGTAATTATATCTCAATTAGAAGCGAAGTTATAATTTTTTAGTGGCTTTTTTTTTTACTATTGGCCATAAAAGAAAACTTTCACTTGGTCGGACCCAGTGTTGATACGACTTAATATAAATTGTCAACTCCGTAACATAAAAAAGCAAAGTGATTTTCTTAGTCTATAATGAACAGCGGGCCGGAAAAAAAAAACAGCACAAAGGACCAGATTTGGCTTCCGGCCGTAGTTTGCCCACGGCTGGTCTAGTCTGTCTGCCTGTCTGTGTATATATGTATGGATAAATATTTATATATGTGTGTCTGCCTGTGCATAGATATATTTATTAAAACAATTCATCACAATGGATTGCATTATCAGATATCAATAACGGGCTCATGAGTTTGTACACGAATTATTTATCTTCATTCATCAATGGACAGAAATACAAACAAATAAATAAACTGTCTCGATTGTAGGTCAGTGATATTAGTTCCAGTTGAGTAGCAGGAAGAGTGGAGTGCCGTTTAGGGTCTAGTGTCCTGTCCGGCTGTGAGGACTACTGACCCATTAGTAGCAGGAAAAGAAGAGTGGAGTGCCGTTTAGGGTCTAATGTCCTGCCAAAAAAAAAAACCCAAGAAGGACTGATATTTGTACAGCGAGGAATTACTTTGTGTCTACTTCTTCAATCACTAATAGTTAAGGGTTGGGGGTGGGGGTGGAAGTGGTTAAAATGACACTATATCATACTGGAGTAAGATACAAAGACTTAATGAAAGGGTAGCATCTCTTGAAATTGAAGTCTTGGCGGTCGGAGACGGACCTGGAAAAGAAATCACTTCATCAGCTGCTCACATCGAATGATAAAGACACTAACCATCTTCTTGACAGGTTCATGGTCACAGACGTCATCAATGTTAAACAAAGTTTTCTCAAAGAATTGGGTCCAGAGCTGATTTGAAGTGGGGTCGTCGAAAATTGTTAAAAAGTTGCCTAAAAATTAAGGAAATAATTATTTAAGTAATTTTTAGGTTTTCTTTCTTTTATCCTAATTTTTTCTTTATATGGAAAGGGGAAGGGGGGTTTTCGCGAAAAACTCAAACAGATTTATTTGTGGATCGTCAACTGGAAAAGTTTTAGAACCAATGGTCAAGACTAGAACAATAAGAAACTAGGCAATAATGGTAAAGTGGATCTCAAAAAGAAAAAAAAAATTGTCAGTAGGTTTGTATTAAACGATGCTGTAACGCATAAAGGTAAACGATCACGAATCACTGTACCAAAGGGTGAAACGGAAATATCAAGTAAAGGGCAGTAAGAAAACTATTTTGATGTAGGAGAATACATTGGATTTACCATGTGATAAACCATTATCGTTTGTTCTGATTGGTTATAAGAGTATTAGCAATAGGGACCTACTTTGTGATGTTTATAACTCGACTTTGTTAACCAATGAAAACGCTTGTGTTGGCCAACAAATGTATAGTTTAAGGGGGGCCCATTAAATTTTGGGCTAGTTGACTAAATGGCCAGTCTGCTATCGATGATGGGATCTCAAGAGGAACTGCAAAGATTTTATTTTTTTAAATTAATACATAACAGGGTTAGCTGTAGATTAAAGATAAATTACCATGAATTGAAGATAAACTGCCATGGATTGAAACTGTCAAAAGACAGAAAATAAGATAATAAAACAACAATTTTCAAATTTTAAAAACAAAGTTCATTGTACATCCTGCTTCAATATCACATGCACATTTTACTGTAAATAATCAAATAAACGAACTCAGCCAAAGTTTATTGTAAATAATCAAATAACCAATCTCGGCCAAAGTTTATTGTAGATAATCAAATAAACGAACACAACCAATATTTACCGTAAACAATCAAATAAACGAACACAACGAAAGTTTACCGTAGATAATTAAATAAACGAACACAACCAAAGTTTACCGTAGATAATTAGATAAACGAACACAACCAAAGTTTACCGTAAATAATCAAATAAACGAACTCAACAAAAACTGTTTATATTGTTTTCTGTTGTAGAAAGCATGTAACGACTTGATACCCCGGAAATGAAAATGGACGACGGAATAGAAGAAAAAAAAAAGGTCTTAAGATAATGCCACGTTTTATGTTTGTCCCTAGTTTACATCCATTCCCCGTACCCCCCCCCCCCTTTCAAAATCACCCACCCTCTTCACCCATTTCCTTACGCCAGTAATAAAATGCACACTCCAAGAACACGTCACTCCATGCGGCACATGGTCTATGAAAGGGAGTGAAAGGGGGGGGGAGCTTAATAGCTTTTTGTAATGAAATTTAGCTGATCTATTGCTATCTAAGACAATCTGGCTCCAGTATAGAGTGTTCTTGAATTTTAACCAGGTCTATGGATCTTTAAAATTATAGATCTGAAATTGGAACCAAAAAAAAAAATAAAAAATAGATTTTACGCGGGTTTGCATAGGGGAAGGGGTTTCTACTTTGTAGTTTAGGGAGCATGGTGTTCATGTTTAATAGATATATAGATGGATAAATAAATTACAGGCCGCTAAGAAATAAGTTTAAAATAGAGTTTAGCGGACTAGACTGCCGATGAAGTTATAAAATACTCCCCAACCCCCTCCCCCCACATCTTAGGGCAGAATAGATTGAGAAACTACTTATATAATTAGTGAAATGAAGTGAAAGTTGAAAGGATTTGACAAAGAACTAAAACAAAGAACTAAAAACGGCAAGAGATAACTAATGAAATGTAATAACCAAACAAATAACTCAACACAACAAGAACTAGTGAAACGTAATAACCAAAACAAAGAACTTAAGACAGATAGAATTAATGAAATGTAATAACCAAAACAAAGAACTTAAGACAACAAGAACTAATGCAATGTAATAACCAAAACAAAGAACTTAAGACGGCAAGAACTAATGAAATGTAAAAACCAAAGAACTCAAGACAACAGGAACTATTGAAACGTAATAGCCAAAACAAAGAACTCAAGACAGCTAGAACTAATGAAATGTAATAACCTAAACAAAGAACTCAAGACAGCTAGAACTAATGAAATGTAATAACCGAAACAAAGAACTCAAGACAGCTAGAACTAATGAAATGTAAAAACAAAAGAACTCAAGACAGCAAGAGCTGATGAAATTTAATAGCCAAACAAAACAATTTGACGAAGAAACACATGAAGATAAAGCGTACAATCTCGGTAAGTCTAGAAAAGGAAACAAGAAATTATTCCCGATTACATACAAAAACATCTTCTTGAATCATAGAGCTCTCTTAGATTGAAGTTGTATTTCCATTCACTTGACTGTATAAGAACAGTTGTACGCAATACTTGACTGCATAAGTTGACTTCTCCGACCATCAAACAAACTATTTTTGTGTTTGATATAGATTCCCGAGAAACATTTCAGATTCACTTGTCTCCAGACTTCAGACATTTTTTCTTGTCCCACTTCAGACAAGTTCAAGTATTCTGCCATTGATTTTCACAGACAACACTTTCTTTTTTTATAATTTCTTTCTTTCTTTCTTTTATTTAGTTCAAACCTTGACGAAATCTGTGCAAATTAATTGAACATCGTTTTGTAGTCTTGAACCCTGACGAAATCTGTGCAAATTAATTGAACATATTTTTGTAGACTTGATTTTTGACGAAACCTGTGCACATTAATTGAACATCGTTTTGTATACTTGAACCTTAACGAAATCTGTGCACATTAATTGAACATCTTTTTGTAGACTTGATCCTTGACGAAATCTGTGCACATTAATTGAACATCTTTTTGTAGACTTGATCCTTGACGAAATCTGTGCACATTAATTGAACATCTTTTTGTAGACTTGATCCTTGACGAAATCTGTGCACATTAATTGAACATCTTTTTGTAGACTTGAACCTTGACAGAATCTGTGCACATTAATTGAACATCTTTTTGTAGACTTGAACCTTTTTCTACTCTTTTATTTATTTCTCATATTGTTCCGATCATGTTTCAACAAAGTCTTTAGTCTTTATCATAGTCTTTATCATAGTATCCTAAGTATATAATGGTCTATGTAATGCCATTACGTTTATTTGTATGTCGCCATTTTATTAAAAAAAGAAAGGAAAAATAAGACATGGAAGAAATAATAATTTCTGTGAAGAAAATAATAAAACAAATAAATAATTAAATTAATTTATACAGTCTTTTCTGGAAAACAATTTTTATATTGCTGTCCGTTGAATAATTATTTCAAAGCAAAAATCGTAACTTCCAGTTCATTGTACAGCAATACGTAACTCCTAGTCATTGTACAGCAATACGTAACTTCCAGTTCATTGTACAGCAATACGTAACTCCCAGTTCATTGTACAGCAATACGTAACTCCCAGTTCATTGTACAGCAATACGTAACTCCCAGTTCATTGTACAGCAATACGTAACTCCCAGTTCATTGTACAGCAATACGTAACTCCCAGTTCATTGTACAGCAATACGTAACTCCCAGTTCATTGTACAGCAATACGTAACTCCCAGTTCATTGTGCAGCAATACGTAACTTCCAGTTCATTGTACAGCAAAACATAACTCCCAGTTCATTGAACAGCAATGCGTAATTCCCAGTTCATTGTACAGCAATACGTAACTCCCAGTTCATTGTACAGCAATACGTAACTCCCAGTTCATTGTATAGCAATACGTAACTCCCAGTTCATTGTATAGCAATACGTAACTCCCAGTTCATTGTACAGCAATACGTAACTCCCAGTTCATTGTATAGCAATACGTAACTCCCAGTTCATTGTATAGCAATACGTAACTCCCAGTTCATTGTATAGCAATACGTAAGTTGCAGTTGATTGTATAGCAAAACATAATCCCAACTTCATTGTACAGCAATACGAGCTTCCAGTCTATTTGTAGACAGAATTTTATATTTTGAATCTCTTTAAATTGTTACAGTTGAAAATTAAATCTTTTCATCGGATGTAACTAATATTAGCTAAAATGACATTCAGAATGACAAGTATCAGTGTAATATTTATTTTCTTGGCAACATTAGGAAACAAAAGGGTTTATAATTAGTTCAGACTAATTCCAGAAGTTAAACAGCCAATGACAATAATTGAAATGGCTGAAAAGAGTAAAGTTTCGCAATCCTATTGTAAACAAACTTAAATATTTCAATGCATGTGTGAAATTTGTTGAATTGTCAGTTTGGACGTGCTCCGTGCTGGAAGCATTGACATTTCATAGACTGAAGTGGCATAAATATAACGAATAATGATTGTCTGTACTAACTTATGATAATGGCAGGAAGAACAAAGCACCTATTCAGCTACTCAACGATGATTTGAATGGTGGAGGTAATTTTCAAACTTTTACATAATGAGTGAATGGAACTTGTTACGCACACCCCCTCACTCTTCGATAATTTGTTTGCACTGCCATCGCCATTAATTTCTATTTTAATAGTTTTATGTTTATGTCTATTGACCTCTCAATACCCCCCACGGAAAGTTATTTTTAATCCATTCACAGCAATTTACTTCCGTTGGCCAACCTTCAAGGAATATTACTAGCTTATAGAACAATAAAACTCAAGATTCCTTTTCTTTAAGTCTATTAGGGCAGATAGAGTAGCTGGTTTGGGCAGATAGAGTAGCTGGTAGGGGGCAGATGGAGTAGCCGGTAGGGACAGATGGAAAAGCTGGTAGGGGATGATAGAGTAGCTGGTATGAGGCAGATAGAGTAGCTCGTAGGGGGCAGATGGAGTAGCTGGTAGGGGGCAGATAGAAAAGCTGGTAGGGATTGATAGAGTAGCTGGTATGAGGCAGATAGAGTAGCTGATATGGGCAGATAGAGTAGCTGGTATGGGCAGATAGAGAAGTTGGTAGGGGGCAGATGGAGTAGCTGATATGGGCAGATAGAGTAGCTGGTATGGGCAGATAGAGAAGTTGGTAGGGGGCAGATGGAGTAGCTGGTATGGGCAGATAGAGTAGCTGGTATGGGCAGATAGAGTAGCTGGTATGGGCAGATAGAGAAGTTGGTAGGGGGCAGATGGAGTAGCTGATATGGGCAGATAGATAAGCTGGTATGAGGCAGATGGAGTAGCTGATAGGGGGCAGATGGAGTAGCTGGTAGGGGCAGATAGAAAAGCTAGTAGGGGATGATAGAGAAGATGGTATGAGGCAGATAGAGTAGCTGGTAGGGGGCAGATGGAGTAGCTGGTAGGGGGCAGATGAGTTTGTCAGTAACGACATATTGAGGGACTGGTTGTGAACATCATCAGGATCTGATACCAATCCTGATCACTCGCCTGGGTTCGAACCCCGGACCTTCAGGTCGTCAGTCCAGAGTTCTATCATTGATATGAATACATTTAATAAAATAAAGTGCCCTTAGCCATACATGACCATCGAGGATTGTAAAAGGATTGTGTGGTCAGCACAACGCCAAGCCATCTTTAGTCCCCCTACTAAAGTCATGTACCCATTTAAAGCTGGGTGGACTTGTGGGACTTTTACAAGCTTTCAATTGAACCTGGAGAAATTTCTTTGGTTCTCACCGAGGATCGAACTCAAGACTCTCAGGTTGACAGTCGAGCACCTACACCACTCGGTCAACTGTCCCACCTTATTTCTTATGTTTACCATTATATTATAATCACACTGATATTATAACGAGCCGCTTATGGGGATTGAACATCATCTATGTATTCAAGGTATCATATAGAATTAGTTCAATGAGAGACTATTGCCAAATTATTTTTTTAAATAGTGAAGGTACAATGAATGGCCGCACATTAGTCTTAATAAAAAAAATAAAAGTATTTAGTGATGACATAAGAAAAGAAAATATTCAATGGTACCCGCACCGGGCCCAACAAATTGCTTCATTTGTGTCCATGGGCCGCATTTGACCACAGTTGCTATTTACAATGACCCTCTGTGGTCAGATAGGATGAAGGTCTATACCACACTACTTAGAAACATCACACAATGTCATTGGTTTGCTGATCTTACAATAAAAACACATTACTTGTACTTTGCATGTGAATAACAGATATTGATTTACAAAGTGAATGATTCCTCTATGTACAACTCGAATTCTTTTTACTGCCATCTCAACTTTCTGACACAACTAACAAAATCTTTTCTTTTTTTTCATCTTTTGTATACATCGTCCGTTATTTTTTTTTGTAATAGAAAGAATATTTTTTTTATGATTGTATATAACATGACTAATGTCAATTTTTTTTATCTTCAAAATGTCGTCATTATTGTGACGTGGAGTAAAACCAGTGATACTCAGACTTAATGTCACGAGACTTGCCTGTCATTCATCGTCCTGTGTCATGGGAAGTCCTACGATATCAACACTACTGTAATATCCACATAGTTCGTGCAGTGACTATAGAGATAGTGGAGGGAAAGGGGGTGGGGTGGGTGGGTGAAGCTAATATGTTATCTATCATTAAATAATAAAAAAAGAAAAACTGGCAAACCTTGCGCTAAATACATTTAAATGATTCACAGGAAAATCGCAGATAATGTTTGGTTTTTCGATGTATCATCAGCGAATGCAGCCCATTACAGAGATGTCGATATCAATGAAAGCCTTTATGTACACCTGACGAACCTAATCGAGACATACAGATTATATTTCCTTTTTTTATCTATACACGTTCATGTACAATCTGCACTCGTTACCATTATTTATTTTAACTGTAAAAGTTTATATCAAAATAGCCTTATTTTGTAAAATTTAGTACTCATAAACTAATCATGTCAAATTTAGTAACATGCATACTCTCACGAATTAATCTTGTCACCAGCCAAATATAGTAACATGCATTTATGTTCTCACGAATTAATTTTGTCACCAGCCAAATATAATAAAATGCATGTACTCACGAATTAATCTTGTCATCAGCCAAATTTAGTAACATGCATGTACTCATGAATTAATCTTGTCACTAGCCAAATTTAGTAACATGCATGTACTCACGAATTAATCTTGTCACCATCCAAATTTAGTAACATGCATAACTCACGAATTAATCTTGTCACCAGCCAAATTTAGTAACATGCATGTACTCACGAATTAATCTTGTCACCAGCCAAATTTAGTAACATGCATGTACTCACGAATTACCTTGTCATCAGCCAAATTTAGCAACGTACATGTACTCACGAATTAATCTGGTCACCAGCCAAATATATTAACATGCATGTATGTACTCACGACTTAATCTTGTCACTAGCCTTCTATAAAATATCTAAAATATTAGAATGCTAAATGGATACATGTTTCGACAACTTTACGGGAGGTTAAACTAACTTGCATTAATACTATCGTCCTTTAAACATAACAATACTAACGTCCTATAAACAGAACAATCAAACAGACCCAACAGATTGGTCAATTAACTTTGTGCGCCTTACTTGTATTTTCGATTTTTTCATTCATATTTAAACATTATAGTTTTAATAACACTGGAACTTTACACTAATGTACCAGTTGATGAACTAAAATTAATTGATATCTTATCACAGTTTTTTTTATATCAATCAACTTTGTTTGAAATCGTTTTCAGCAAGGGCACTAATAAAGGCAACAAATCCGTGGGTTTTGTCGTTTCCTTTCAGCGGAACCAGGATAATCTCCCCCTGTTTTAATACATCAGGCATTAGCATATCCTCCTCTGGTCAGCGGTGAGTCATTGGTCAAGCTGGTGCTGAAGGCAAAGTGAGTATATCAACAGCAGGTCAGCCAGTGACCTGAATTGTTAATTAACCGTCCAGAGTCAAGCACTAAGAGGAGTGTATTGGCTGTGTGTGACACATTAGCAGTGACGTCACTCAGAGAATGGTTTTGAACTTTTGCGTTATTAGTTTCAAATGAATATTATTTTGTAAAAATATGTAATTTTTACCAGTAATCAAGTATTCAGATCCTACAAATAGTGCGACATGTTCCAAACAGCGTATTAAACAATAATTTTATTATAACTACGAAGGAGGGGGGGAATAGAGGTCTTGACCTGGTGGTAGTGAGCACCAGCAGGCATGATATAGTCTAATCTACAAGGTGAAGGTAAAGAGTTCGAGTCCGAGCGAGTCCAGTCTTCCGTGGGGCCAATATAGCCACGGCTATGGTGGAGATGTAACAACAAAAGGCACAAAGAAAAATAAAAACACAAACAATACCAACAACAATCACAACGTCTGCTCCAATTATGATTTAAAGGATGAAGAGATAAATAAAAGACTTGCAGATAATTTTGTTTTGAAAAATACAAAGTTTACCTTCTTACAAAGGCTATTCATGTTACAATGATGTAAAATAATATTACATCTCCCTGCTATGTTAATTTGTAACATTGATGATAATAAAATGTTTTTTTTTAAACAAATCTCCGTGTAATTAATTTGATAAAGACTTATTACTTATTACTAATCGTCAGACAAGTGAGACTGTATGACATAGGTATACAGACAAGTGAGACTGTATGACATAAGTATACAGACAAGTGAAACTGTATGACATAAGTATACAGACAAGTGAGACTGTATGACATAAGTACACAGACAAGTGAGACTGTATGACATAAGTACTCAGACAAGTGAAACTGTATGACATAGGTACACAGACAAGTGAGACTGTATGACATAAGTACACAGACAAGTAAAACTGTATGACATAAGTACACAGACAAGTGAGACTGTATGACATAAGTGCACGGACAAGTGAGACTGTATGACATAAGTACACAGACAAGTGAGACTGTATGACATAAGTACACAGACAAGAGAGACTGTATGACGTAAGTACACATACAAGTGAGACTGTAGACATAAGTGCACAGACAAGGAGACTGTATGACATAAGCACACAGACAAGTGAGACTGTATGACATAAGTACACAGACAAGTGAGACTGTAGAAATACTATACAGACAAGTGAGACTGTAGACATAAGTACACACTAACTTGACTCGGTCAATAAATATCACCAAATGTAACCAATGGCAAATATGTCAGTTACAAACGTCAGAGACAAGTGAATGTGACACATGACATGTGACTAATCACCCCATTAAGACTTCATGGATCTAAAAAAAACCCAACAAAAACTGCCCTGAGAGGGGCTTGAAGACATGAGTGAGCAAACAGTTCAACTAAGTACTCACCTAGATGAAATACCACAGACAGAGGCTGTAAGTGATGCTCGCGATGATGACTGCAAGCATGTTAACAGCATGGGTAAGTGTATGTGTATGGGGGGGGGGGGGAGGGGCTAGGCTAGCAGGGGCGATGATAGAGGAGGTCGATAATAAGAGTTATTGGAAGATACTGGCACACTCACTCCTCTCTCACACATACACCAGCCATCATCAATCAACTACCCCACCCACCCCTGTAACACCCCTTCCTATTATAACCTGTCATTTTGCCGCATGATCGAACCCAATGATAAACAGAATATTGTTCAATCGGGCGTGATACGTGTACTTCTATTTACCCTCACCCTGCCCCTACACTCCCCCCCCCGCCACCAATCTGAGATGTCTATATATGTTTATGAAAGGTTCTTAACAGCGCGACCTCAACGAAATCAAGAGCTATTGTCGCTGCAATATGTCAAACTGACAACGTCAGCATCTGCAGATATGTCATTGATCTTCATGTGTGTGTGTGTCTAGGATATTGAAGTTGAACAGGAAAATAAAAGAAATGAACCTGAGTGGGAAGGGAAGAGGGAGGGGTCAAAGTGCAAAACGTCAAGGACAAAGACTTCATTGTTTTACCTTCACGAGGCTGAAATAGAGGGTAGAGGGCGGCACGCTAAGAACTTCATTGTTAGTTAAACTATCACATTTCGCAAGAGTTTGTCTCAATGTTTGACTGCAAGTATGGTGGTGTGGATCTATATGTATCTTGTAACTATACTATACTTTTGTTGTTTAGACATGTCTACCCAGAGCCATACTGGACAACATGGACAAAATGCAACGACCGATTCAAAATGTATTCATACATTCCTATATTCAAGCCCCAGCGACTCAATTCACATGTGCCCCTCCTCCCCCCTCCACGTGTTGCATAGCCAGCGTTAATGGCGCCGGGCTCTAAAAATGAAGCCCTATTGCCGTGACTAAAATACAAAATAGTTGAGGATGCCCTTGACCCCACTGGATGTACATATGGTCAGTACAGCTCCGGTTATCGTGTGGATTAAAAAAGGGGGCGCTACCGAAGCTGTTACTGGAACAGATGGTCGTGTGGTAAAGTGCTCGACTGTCGACCTGAAGGTACCTGGTTCGATCTCCCGTGACGATCAAGGACATTTTTCAGGTCTTGGCTCAAGTTCCCTTCATGTCTCCCGTCGTGCCTCCATTGTCATTACACTTTCGGCTGTGATGGGGATGAAAGAATCACACTACAAAAAATCTAAAAATTGTCTCATTTAGTTGGGCGATTTTTTTGACACAGGAGCGCTCGACTGTCGACCTGGGGGATGAAAGAAGGGGACCATAAAAACCGTCCCATTAGTGGTTAATAGGATCTAAGAGATTTCATCTCATCCTTACACAACGAAGCTGTTACAGTTAAAGGGACACCATCTCATGATACTGCCGGACACCATTTCATGATACTGCCGGACACCACCTCATGATACTGCCGGACACCAACTGTTTCGGACAGGTCGACAAAATAAAATTAAGACGAAATTCACCGTCATCATAAGTACTGATAGACATTTTATAAAAAGAATTGAACGGTATTGGAAAGACATAAACCATACAAATAATTAAAATACTTTTGACCTAATTTAACTGGCTAAGCTTCTTTTTTGTTTCTCTTTTTGTTGTTGACCAAAACAGCTGCACAGCTACTAACCAAGATAGTCTTCTTCTGTCAATTAAAACTAAATTAAGATATATCTCTATACTTATAAGCAGCATTTGCTGTCTGTCTGTCTGTCTGTTCCCTTATAACTCAAGATCCAGACAACCAAATAACGTGAAATTTGTTACACATACACATAATTACATGGGAAAGGTTTCGTTTCGTTTCATCTCGATGGGTAGTTTAATTGTAATTAATTATTTTTATTTTAGTATTTTACTATATTAAAGTAATCTCGACGGCGCCATAAATAAAAATTCCTCTGTGACGTCGTTTCCCGAATAGAACTTGCGCGCTGGTGCTGTATCGTGCCTTTGTGCTGCAAAGAATTGTTGTTGTTTTTTCATGCTCCCTGATTTGTACAGTTTGAGGAAGGTAAAGGAATGAAGAAGGATTTTAGAAGAAGTGTGAAGCCATAATAAGTATATATATATATATACTAGTTGCAAGTACCCGGCTTTGTCCGGGTTTAAAATAAGGTTTTCTGTTTACCTTCTGTTTTCTCCCTACCCCCTCTCTCCCTTCCTCTCTCTCTCTCTCCCTCCCTTCCTCCCCCTCTCTCCCTTTCCCTCCCTCCCTTTCTCCCTCCCTCCCTCTCTCAAATCTCTCTCCGTCCCTCTCCCATCTCCATCTCTCTCCCTCCCCCCCCGTCCATCCCTCCTCCCTCCTCCTTCTTCCCTCTCTCTCCCTCCCTGCCCCCCTCTTTCTCTTTATCTCTTCCTCCCATTTCTCCCCATCCTCTCCCTCTCTTCCTCCTCTCCCTCTCCCTCTCCCTCCCTAACCCCTCTCCCCCCTCCTTTCTCCCTCCCTCCCCTTTCCACCTCTCTCTCTCCCTCCCTCCTCTCTTCCCTCCCTTCCTCCCTCCCTCATTCCCTCTCTGCCCCTCCCCTGCCCCCCTCTCACTTTTTATCTCTCTCTCCCTCCCTCTCTCCCTCCCCCTCTCTCTCTCCCTCTCCTCCCCCTCTCTCCCTCCCTTTCTCTCTGCCTCTAATCCCCTGCTCCCTCTCCCCCTGCTCCCCTCTCCCCCCTACTCCCTCTCCCATCTCCCTCTCTCTCCCTCCTTTTCTCCCCGCCTGTCCCACCCCCTCCCTCCTCTCTCCCCATCCCCGCCCTCCCTCCTACCCTCCTTTCCTCTCTCCCCCTGCCCCCCCTCTATCTCCTCTCTTTATCCTCTCTCTCTCTTTTTTATCTCCCTTATACTTCCTCCCCTCTTTTCTTCTCTTCCCCCTCTCTCTCTCTCTCTCTCTTCACAAACACACAAACACACACACATACACACACACACACACATATGTATATATATATATATACTTATTATTATGGTTTCACAATATATATATATAAATATATATATATATATATATATATATATATATATATATACTTATTATTATGGTTTCACACTTCTAAAATCCTTCTTCATTCCTTTACCTTCCTCAAACTGTACACATCAGAGAGCATGAAAAAACATCAACAATTCTTTGCATCACAAAGGCACAATACAGCACCAGCGCGCAAGTTCTATTCGATCATAGGGAAATGACGTCACAGAGAAATTTTATTTATGGCGCCGTTGAGATTACTTTAATATAGTAAAATACTAAAATAAAAAAAAAATTAATAACAATTAAACTACCCATCGATATGAAACGAAACCTGTCCTATAACCTCCCCCATGTGTATGTGTAACAAATTTCACGTTATTTGTTTGTCTGGATCTTGAGTTATAAGGGAACAGACAGACAGACAGACAACAAATGCGTCTTATAAGTATAAAGATATATATAAATATATATATATATATATATATAGATAGAGAGAGAGAGTGGGAGAGAGAGAGAGAGAGGGAGGGAGGGAGAGGGAGATAAAGAGAGAGAGGGGGCAGAGATGAGAAAGAGGAAAGGGTAGGAGGAAGGGGATAGGGGAGAGAGGGAAGGGGATTGGACAGTGGGAAGATAAAGGAGGGGGAGACAAGATGGGAGAGGGAGCAGGGGGAGATGGGGAGAGGGGAGGGAGGGAGGGAGAGAGAGAAAGGAAGGGGGAAGGGAGGAGAGGGAGTAGGGAGGTGAGATAGTGGGGAGGGAGGAGAGGCATAAAGAGTGAGGGGGGCAGGGAAGGAGAGAGGAGGAACAGAGGAGGGAGGAAGGGGGAGAGAGGGGGAGGAAAGAGGAGAGGTGGAGAGGTGACGGAGGGAGGGAAAGGAGGGAGGGAGAGAGGGATTAGGGAGGGAGGGAAAGGAGAGAGGAAGGAGAGGATGGGAGAAATGGGAGGAAGATATAAAGAGAGAGAGGGGGCAGGGAGGGAGAGAGAGGGAAGGAGGAAGGGGGAGAGAGGAAGGGAGGGGGGTGGACAGGGGCGAGAGAAGGAGGGGGAGAGAGGGAGATGGGAGAGGGAGGAGAGAGATGTGAGAGAAGGAGGGAGAGGAGAGGAGGGAGAAAGAGAGAGGAGGGGGAAAGGAGAGAGGGGGAGGGAGGGAGGGAGAGAGAGAGAGGAAGGGAGAGAGGGGGGGAGGGAGAAAACAGAAGGTAAACAGAAAACCTCATTTTAAACCCGGGCAAAGCCGGGTACTTGCAACAAGTATATATATATATATATATATATATCAGGGCTGTACCGGAATCCGATTCCGGTTCCTGTTAAGCCGGATTCCGGCAGTTTTAACAAATCCGGTTCCGATCCCGGTACCGGTTAAAATGAGCCGGATTTAAGCCGGATTTCTTTGTTGTTTGAAATTTGTAAGAAATTTTTTTAGCGCAACATAATTTTGAAATATTTAGCGCTATAAATTAAATTAAAACAATAACTTCCTTTGATTTTAAAACTACAATGTCGATCGCTTTTAGTTCTATATGTAAGTACAAATATATTAAAAAGGAAGATTTGAATCGTATTTAGACTAGTACAGGAGTCGGCAACCTGCGGCTCGCGAGCCGCATGCGGCTCTTTCGATGTCAAGTTGTGGCTCTTTCGATGTCAAATTGCGGCCTGATCAGATACCGTAATATTGAAACAACAAATTTAGTGGCTCTTTAAAAATTGAGAAAATTGTAAATTATAACTTTAGGCTCTTCCGTCTCAAAAGGTTACCGACCCTGGTCTATATATATATATATATATATATTGAAATTCATTTATTAATAAACATGTTTATTACACTTTCTAAGATATGTTACCCATTTCTTTGTTTGATTGTAATAAAAATCAAGTTAATTTAGGTACAGCTTTATTAAAATATTTTTTTTAAAACGAAGAACCTGTTATTTTGACAGAGTTATCTTTCTTAACTCAAATTGGGGAAGGGGTTTTAGTCACAGTCTTCAAGATATAAATGTTTTTTTCTATCTGGAACTTAAAAACTAAATTTTCATTCTATTTTTCATTCTTATATCTTTTTTAGGTTAGGCGAAAAATTACTGCTTCGTTCGGAAGAGTTACAATTTAATTCGGTAAAATCCGGTTCCTGTTCCGATTCCGGCAGGATTCAAATATTAAATCCGATTCTGGTTCCAATCCTGCAGGATCTACAAATTAGAATCCGGTACAGCCCTAATATATATATATATATATATATATATATATATATATATATATATATATATATATATACTTATAAGACGCATTTGTTGTCTGTCTGTCTGTCTGTCTGTTCCCTTATAACTCAAGATCCAGAAAACCAAATAACGTGAAATTTGTTACACATACACATAATTACATGGGAAAGGTTATAGGACATGTTTCGTTTCATCTCGATGGGTAGTTTAATTGTAATTAATTATTTTAGTATTTTACTATATTAAAGTAATCTCGACGGCGCCATAGATAAAATTCCTCTGTGACGTCATTTCCCAACGATACATTTTAAAAGAGGGGTAACTCCCGGAAACTCCAATTGTAAACATGATGAAATCAATAGTCATATCTATTTAGCTATCGTTTTATGTATTCGGAAGATTAAAATTAAATGTGCACTTTAATAAACCGAAAAACGTTAATTAAAATGTTTCTGTGACATTATTAACATTATTTATTATCTCAATGGGTAGTTTAATTGTAATTAATTATTTTAGTATTTTGCGGGTGTTTTAAATGTTATTGCATTCAAATTGTATCAATGCACAGGGAATCCCCTGTATTCGCGCACCAGATGACGGAGAAGAAAGGGTTAGGGACAGAAAAAAAAAAAAAATATTGTTTTTTTTTTTTTTTCATGCTGCAATTACCCGGCTTTGGCCGGGATTAAAATAAGGTTTTCTGTTTATTTAAGAAGCGTAATTTGAGAGGGAGGGAGAGATAAAGAGTGAGGGGGGCAGGGAGAGAGAAATGAGGGAGGGAGGAAGAGAGAGGGAGAGAGAGGGGGAGGGAGAGAGAGAGTGGTGGAGGGGGGAGGGGGAGGGGGAAAGGAGGGAGGGAGAGAGAGGGGGTTGGGGGAGAGAGAGAGAGGAAGGGAAGGAGAGAGAGAGGGATGGGAGAAATGGTGAGAAAGAGATAAAGAAAGAGGAGGGGGGCAGGGAAGGAGAGAGAGAGGGAAGGAGGAAGGGGGAGAGAGGGAGGGAGGGGGGATGGACGGGGGAGAGAAGGAGTGGGAGAGGGGGAGAGAGGGAGAGGGGGAGAGAGGGAGGGAGGGAGAGAGATGGGAGAGAGAGAGAGAGAGGGGGTAAAGAAGGGAGGGGGAGGGAGGGAGAGAGAGGGGGGATGGAAAACAAAAGATAAACAGAAAACCTTATTTTAAACCCGGGCAAAGCCGGGTACTTGCAACTAGTATATATATATATATATATATATATATATATATATATATATATATATATATATATATATAAATATAAAGACTTAGCTTTGATAGTAAATGCTCTAAAAAGTAACAACAACTGTTCATCATAGCATACCAATATTTATATAAATTATCATTACTCAAAATAAAAGCGTGGGAGCCATTCTCGATACACAGATTATTTATTTAATACTACTCGTCAGCTAATGTAAAGAGATACATATTTTAGGCCAGATTACTGTAATGATCCACGCTGTTAATTTTATTAATGATAATTTATATAAATATTTATAAACATCAGTTAATGTTTGCTCAAAACCAAGCATTGGAAAAAATAGAGGTGAAAAGGGATCATCACGTGACAGTTGCCAACAGTATAACGTGACCAGTAAACTGAGGATTGACCAGATGGATTGAACCTGGGATTGTTGTTTCCGATCTATTCAGGTCACAACCCGGTGAGCGGTTATTTGGAACTGGGGTGTAGCTGTGAGATGGGAAACTGTAGTGACGGCTAACTGGAGAGTGTCATAGGCGAGACAACTAACTGGAGACTGTCAGAGGTGAAATAGCTAGCTGGAGGCTATCGGAGGCTTGACAGGTAGGTGGATACTGCCGGAGGCGTCAGCTAGCTGGATACTGTCATAGACGAGACAGCTAGCTGGATACTGTCATAGACGAGACAGCTAGATGGATACTGTCATAGACGAGACAGCTAGCTGGAGACTGTCTACGACACTGTCTTCAGGTCTTTAAACAACCTGATTGAGATATAGGGTTTATATCACACTGGCTGAGGAGATATAAGGGTTATATAAACTGGCTGAGGAGATATAGGGTTTATATCACACTGGCTGAGGAGATATAAGGGTTATATAAACTGGCTGAGGAGATATAGGGTTTATATCACACTGGCTGAGGAGATATAAGGGTTATATAAACTGGCTGAGGAGATATAGGGTTTATATCACACTGGCTGAGGAGATATAAGGGTTATATAAACTGGCTGAGGAGATATAGGGTTTATATCACACTGGCTGAGGAGATATAAGGGTTATATAAACTGGCTGAGGAGATATAGGGTTTATATCACACTGGCTGAGGAGATATAGGGGTTATATAAACTGGCTGAGGAGATATAGGGTTTATATCACACTGGCTGAGGAGATATAGGGGTTATATAAACTGGTTGAGGAGATGTAGGGCTGATATAAACTGGCCTGAGGAGATATAGGGGTTACATAAACTGGCTGAGGAGATATAGGGTTTACATACACTGGCTGAGGAGGTATAGGGGTTATATACACTGTTTGAGGAGATATAGGGGTTACATAAACTGGTTGAGGAGATGTAGGGCTGATATAAACTGGCCTGAGGAGATATAGGGGTTACATAATTTGGCTGAGGAGATATAGACTGATATGAATGCCCCACATGAGAATTTGGTTATCACTGTAGTTCATCAACGTTCAAACATTTATCAGCCTAATGGTGTCTATACCTCATGTGTGTTCGCACTTGTGTGTGCGTGTGAGTCTGTATGTGTTCCTATGTGTGTGAAATGCCAATGGTACAGCAGTTCTACTGAATTGTAAATATTATTAATTGGGCGTCTCAGAGTCGTTGGCAGTGCCGCCGAGAGGTTGGGGGCAGGGGGCAAATGCCCAGGAGCCCGGCGAGCTTTAGGGGCCCGAACTGAGCTGGCCAATCAACTTTTGAAAATAATATTATCAGCACGACGGTAGGCCCGTGACAGCCCTGCTCAGGGGCCCGAAATTTTTGTCGGTGGGCTTGGTTGTTGGTCTGACCGGGCAGTTTTAATTCAAGGTCATTTCCTCACATCCTCCAAGTTACTTCTGCTACCATTGCAGCAACGGATTCAGCACGGAAGATAGCGACAGGAGAAGCTTGGGTTCGAACCCTACTCTGTGGCACTGAGATCAAGATCACATCCAAAGCCCCACCGATTCCACCTTACCCCAAAGAAATCACGGTCATCAAGAGATGACTCAATCAACCATTTCAGATAATTTATTGAGAAGTAATGAATTGTAGGCCACGATAAAAGCTAGGTCACTACTGGTATATCTAGGTCACTACTGCTATATCTAGGTCACTACTGCTATATCTAGGTCACCACTGCTATACCTAGGCTCAACTACAAACAGTGTTACTGAAGCACATGAAATATTTAAAAACAAGAATAGTTGGATGTGGACTAGAATAACATCTATTTGTTTCTATAGTCAAGAGAATATGCATGTCAGTCAAGTGCAGTCTTTAGTCAACAGAATGTACACAGCAGTTGAATGCTGTCGTCTATATAATAATTTCTGTTTTCAACGTTCTCCTCCCCCTCCCTCCCCCCCCACCCCCAATCTCTCTCTTACACACACATACACATCCACACACACATCCACACATAGACATACGTATATATACGCATGACGTGCATCCATAAGTGTATGCTAGTACTGCCAAATTATCACCTGTGAAGTTACAGTTTAATATCCCAACTCTGTGATCCAGTCAAACAACAGCTACCTATTAAATTCCACGTAAAATACTTGGAATTCGATCGCAATTAAAAGAAAATAGATGTAATTTCTATTTTCTACCTGCACAACATGAAATCAGTTGTAAGGCTGTTTTTTCCAAACACACAAACACATAATATTTGTGTTGATTCTAAAAATGCAGTAAAATGTCATAAAATTTTATTTTTGTTTTTAAAGAAAAAAAAACAAACAAAACCCACACTTTGTAAACTTTCTTTCGATGACACTTGTTACTTCATAAGACTTTTTTTTTAAACTTGTAAAAATCTTTCCTTTCTTTTTTTTTCACGTCTTTATATATCTCCCTCCTTTCGTTCGATCATTTTTCGTTCAAATTTTTTATTTGAAATGTCCGTTGCTAACTAATCGAATGAATTTCTCCTAAAAATAAGAACAACTCGTGTCATTGAGCCATCTTAAATAAAGCATGTGCAATTTAAATTTCTTAGAATAGCGTTTTCTAATATATTTTTTTTTTATTAAAATCTTCATCGGTCTGTGTTTTTAATGACGTCACTAATGGGAAATGGCCGAATGTGGAGGGCGGGGGTAGGTGTGGCACGATACAGATAATGAAAGAAATATCTGATACGTGATGTTATAATCTGTGAGTATTATTTCAATGTTAAACCGATGTTTTCACTATGTGAGTCTAATTCTCACAACATAATTTTGAATTGTGAAAGCAAGGTCACCAGAAAAAAAAATGAAAATTGGAGTATCCATAAATATAAAAAAATATGAACAGTTATATTGATGTCCAATCCTTTCCTGATAACTAGAAACACAGTTTAACATTTAATCCATTTAATAGGCTATCTGTAGATTATCTATTAGTTACCTATATCATATTAGGGTGTAATGCCCAGTAGCAGGGGATAATATATATATATATACTAGTTGCAAGTACCCGGCTTTGCCCGGGTTTAAAATAAGGTTTTCTGTTTACCTTTTGTTTTCTCCCTACCCCCTTTCTCCCTTCCTCTCTCTCTCCCTCCCTCCCCCTCTCTCTCCCTCTTTACCCCCTCTCTCCCTTTCTCTTTCCCTCCCTCCCTTTCTCCCTCCCTCCCTCTCCTTCCCTCCCTAACTCTCCCATCTCCCTCTCTTCTCCCTATCTCCCTCCCTCCTTCTCTCACCCCCGTCCCCCTCTCTCCACCTTCCTCCTCCCCCTCTCTCCCTCCCTGCCCCCCTCTCTCTTTATCTCTCACTCCCTCCCATTTCTCCCATCCTCTCTCTCCTTCCCTCCCCTTTCTCTCCCTCCCTACCCCCTCTCTCCCTCCATCCTTTTTCCCTCCCTCCTTTCTACCTCCCTCTCCCCTCTCTCTCCCCCTCCCTCCCTCATTTCCTCTCTCTCCCTCCCTGCCCCCTCTCTCTTTATCTCTCTCTATCTCCCTTTCTTTATCTCTCTCCCTCCCACTCTCTCTCTCCCACCCTGCTCCCTCCCTTCCTTTCTCTTTCCTTTCCTCCCTTTCTCTCTCCCTCTCTCCAACCCTCCCTCTCCCTCCCTCCCCCTTTATCTCCCCTCCCTACCACCTCCCTCCCTCCCTCCCTCCTTCCCTCTCCCTCCTTCCCTCTCCCTCCCTGCCCCCTCTCTCTTTATCTCCCCTCCCCCTCCCCCTCTCTCTGTACAGTTAAACGTCAAATTACGCTTCTTAAATAAACAGAAAACCTTATTTTAATCCCGGGCAAAGCCGGGTACTTGCAGCATGAAAAAAAAACAACAACAATATTTTATTTTTTTTCCGTCCCTAACCCTTTCTTCTCCGTCCTTTCAATGACACATTCACTTGGTGCCCGGGCAAAGCCGGGTACTTGCAGCATGAAAAAAAAACAACAACACTATTTTATTTTTTTTCCGTCCCTAACCCTTTCTTCTCCGTCCGCTCAATGACACATTCACTTGGTGCGCGAATAAAGGGAATGCCCTGTGCATTGATACAATTTGAATGCAATAACATTTAAAGCACCCGCGCGCAAGTTCATCATCGGGAAATGACGTCACAGAGGATTTTTATTTATAGTGAAGGCGATCCCTTACCGTGAATATTTTAATATAGTAAAATACTAAACTAATTAATTACAATTAAACTACCCATTGAGATTGTATTAATAATGTTAATAATGTCACAGAAACATTTTAATTAACGTATTTCGGTTTATTAAAGTGCACCTTTAATTTTAATCTTTTGAATACATAAAACGATAGGTAAATAGATATGACTACTGATTTCACCATGTTTACAATTGGAGTTTCCGGAAGTTACCCCTCTTTTAAAAATGTATCATCAGGAAACGACGTCACAGAAGATTTTTTTTATGGCGCCGTCGAGATTACTTTTAATATAGTAAAATACTAAAATAAAAATAATTTATTACAATTAAACTACCCATCGAGATGAAACGAAACATGTCCTATAACCTTCCCCATGTAATTATGTGTACGTGTACCAAATTTCACGTTATTTGGTTGTCTGGATCTTGAGTTATAAGGGAACAGACAGACAGACAGACAGCAAATGCGGCTTATAAGTATAGAGATACTAGCTGTACCCTGCAGAACGTTTACATAGAGTTATATTCCCTTAGGTTTTATCAATAGACTAGGTTATTTTTGGTTTCGGACAAATCCGAATATTTCATGATTTTTATTACTATTGTTTACGTTTGACGATTTTAAAGTAGAATACTGTTGTATTAATTCTTTACTTTCGATTTAACGCAGAACTCACATGGCTATTTTTTATATAGATATATGAAATGTACACATTTTTAAACCAACTTTTAAGAGAGAAGTTTTAACTTTTGATATATATTATGAGTTTCGAATCAGTTTTCTCAAAGTGAAATTCGATAATAATTGAATGAATGTACTTTATCTCGATATTTTCCCATAATTTTGACGCCATATTTACGTCGCCATTTAGGCCATCGGGTAACTAAGGTTAATGCTTATAAAACTGGTGATGTCGAAAAAAAAATATAATAAATAGAAAAAAAATCGTTTTTAGCTATAAAAATTACATTTCTGTGTAGGAAAATATCCTCAGTTTATGATTCAAATGAAATTCTACTTATAATCGGTTTAAGCATTAAGAAAGAAAAAACGGATTTCATTCCTTGCTACTTGGCAGGGAATACGCATCCGGATATTATTAGTTCCATGAATACATATGACCAGATCAAAGGAGGTGCGATACGCATTGTATGGCAATCTGATATGAAATGACTGGGGCCGTTGGTGGGAATATGTAATCAGAGGGCCCCTGTTGGTGGGAATGTTTAATCAGAGGGGTGCCGTCGGTGGTAATGTGTAATCTGAGGGCCCCCCGTCGGTGGGAATGTGTAATTAGAAGGGCCCCCTTGGTAGGAATGTGTAAGTACAGTGGCTCCCGTTGGTACTAATGTGTATTAAGAGGGGCCCCTGTCGGTGGGAATGTGTAATCAGAGGGCCCCCTAGATTATCTGAAACACATCAACCAAGAAAGATGTGGTCTGTTAATGTGTCTATGATTTTATTGGTCAACTGGTTACACAGGTGCTTGATGGGAAGCTTAGAATTGAGCGATGAATACCTTTTATAATCCTAGAAAGTAGATTTTCCACGAGACAACTATCCCATAATTCCAGTTTCTAAATATAACACCGGAAGTTTTGTTGAGCTTCGTATGTAAGGAGATTTTAAGATTAACGGACATGTTCGCGGGAAAACAAATTCGCGTGATACCCATTCTGAGTTTTTTAACGTATTTTGAGTACTATTGTTTTCAGGGGTTCTCATCTTGTTAAATAAATCATTTCAGCTGGTGGTCGCCGTGATTAGAAGAAAAAAGAAAGACAACATCCTATTAATACATCTTAAATGCCAAACACTTTCTCAATATTTTATTACTATTACAGACCATGTTTATCTCTGTCATGTTTATAGCAGATTCAAATATTTTTTATACCCAGAACCGATGAGGTTGGTGGAGGACCGAATGGACACATCAATATATGTCCTTTCTTTGGGCTTATAGACTCGGTGGCGCCCATCTCCTCTCCAAGTCAGCGGCGAATATTTTTGGCTTTACAATGCATTAACACTGTACCCTTCGCATGTTAGTCGAGTATACTATCGACTTAGCTATTCAGCCGCCAAATAAATACAAAACAAATAACATTATTTTTGTTTATTTAAAAAAAAATTGAATTAAAACATTTTTAAAAATCCTAAATATATTAAAACGTCGTTGACTAAAGATGTCATGATTAAAACGTCTGTTGACTAAAGAAGTCATGATTAAAACGTGTGTTGACTAAAGAAGTCATGATTAAAACGTCTGTTGACTATAGAAGTCATGATTAAAACGTCTGTTGACGAAAGACATTTCTCATAATGAAAAACGTCAACCCCATATTTTTTTATGACGGACACTCTGTGTCTCATTGGACGCTCATCGTAACACTGAAGCACAGCCTCGTTCCCAAGTGTATTAAACGGTTACACTGAAAGCTTAATAAAATATCACTTAGACGCGCCTCTCTTTGGAGTGAAACCTAGTCACGTGATCGACCAGGTTTGATTGCATCGCCAGGCAAATGTATCGTTGAAATAGCCGGCGGTTTTTTTGGGGTTATACCTTAGCATCATCCCTTTTGAAATAATTGAAAAAAATGTGACTTTGTACTTTTGAGTATGGAACTCACCCGTAGGGACTTAAAAAAGTTTAACTTTGGAAGACGAAGAGGAGGTGGATGTATTTCATTTTATTTTTTCCCTAAATGATCAAACAATCTCTTTTCAAAATTAACTGTTTTTATTTCTAAAAATCAATTTTTACAGATTCGGGTATATATTAAAAACAATTTTTATTTCTTTAAACTGCACACAGCATTTTATTCACAACCAAAAAATAATTGTAATTAATTAATATTTAATCTAAATTGAATTTCGTTTTGAGAAAGTGCAGGGGTCAAAAGTACATAGAATTTTGTAAAGTTCAATAAAACGTGAATATATTTTCTATTTTTAACCTCTTTATTTAAACAAAAGAAATGATAATTGTTTCTTAAACAGATCAGATTAACTTTAACAGATCAGATTAACTTTAACAGATCAGATAAACTACAACAGATCAAATTAACTACAACAGATCAAATTATCTGCAACAGATCAGATTAACTTTAACAGATCAGATTATCTTTAACATATCAAATTAGCTACAACAGATCAGATTAACTACAACAGATCAGATTAACTTTAACAGATCAAATTAACTACAACATATCAGATTATCTGCAACAGATCAGATTACCTACAACATATCAGATTATCTGCAACATATCAAATTAGCTACAACATATCAGATTAACTACAACAGATCAGATTATCTGCAACAGATCAAATAACTGCAACAGATCAAATTAGCTACAACATATCAGATTATCTGCAACAGATCAGATTACCTACAACATATCAGATTATCTGCAACAGATCAGATTATCTGCAACAGATCAGATTAACTACAACAGATCAATTTAACTACAACAGATCAGATTATCTGCAACAGATCAAATTAACTACAACAGATCAAATTAACTACAACAGATCAGATTACCTACAACATATCAGATTAACTGCAACAGATCAGATTACCTACAACATATCAGATTAACTACAACAGATCAGATTACCTACAACAGATCGAATGCTTTTTTTTCATAATCTTGTATACATTTTCCTATCTTGTAATGTTTATTTCTTGATCTCATACCGAGCCAGTAAATACTAGTGGGACTGCTTTGTGGCACGGTTCATAGAACTAAACACCATACACCGCATGAGTAATAACTATGGAGGCGCCACGGTGGATATAAGTAACTGGCGTCATTGCAGCTTGAGCACGTTGCCCTCTCAACGCTCACAGTACATGGAGTCACAAAGTGCTTCATAGAAAATAAAGTATTTTAATGTCACAGTTTTGACAAAACTACAGACCAGAGACTCTAAAAGTGTGGGGTCCAATACCACTGGTGAGTCGCAGACAAATTTCAGGTGAGTCGCAGACACATTTCGGGTGAATCACAGACCAATTTCAGGTGAGTCACAGACACATTTCAGGTGAGTCACAGATACATTTCAGGTGAGTCACAGACACATTTCAGGTGAGTCACAGACAAATTTTAGGTAAGTCGCAGACAAATTTCAGGTGAGTCGGAGACACATTTCAGGTGAGTCACAGACACATTTCGGGTGAATCACAGACAAATTTCAGGTGAGTCACAGACACATTTCAGGTGAGTCACAGATACATTTCAGGTGAGTCACAGACACATTTCAGGTGAGTCACAGACAAATTTCAGGTGAGTCGCAGACAAATTTCAGTTGAGTCGGAGACACATTTCCGGTAAGTCGCAAACAACTTTCCGGTGAGGTGGTGTCAAAATTTAAATTTTTAGTTCAAATTATCGAAAATCTTTTTATTCACAATTGCAACTTTATTTCTCTGTAATTCCGAAATCTAAAAGTTTCTAAAAGTGGAATGTAAAAGGGAAAATCTAAACATTCAATTAATGGCGATTTTACTCTCTTTTTTTTCACTGCAGATGGAAGCGAAAATAAAACTGTTTTCATACTAGTTCACAACGCTTAAAAAGTTTGAAAGCCACTGCTATAGACTTAATATATTTTAACTTCCCATCTAACATTGAAAAAATGAATACTAAATAATTCTGCCCATTTTTGACACACGAATCATTCACTGAAGCTATCGTGCTATCGATCTATTAGTCCGTCCACCATTTAGTTAATCCGCGGTCAGGCCATCAATAGATTTACGTTACAAGATAGGGATGGGCCTTCCGATTAGTTTATTGCTATTTCTTCACATACAGGGACCGCCATTCAGTCGGTGAAGTCATCGATTCAGCCGTCTTCTCATTGGTCTAATTGTTTGGTCTTAAAATAGATTCGCTTAATTCTCTTAGGGGAAGTAATCCATGAGTCTGTTTATTTTCATACATTTTATTTTTTCCCCCCCCCGGTACTAACTAATAGGACAACTTGAGTTGATTCCCTTTAGTGACAGAATCTAATGACATCATGTAAGTGTGAGGTGTAGACGGGCCTGCTGAAATACTTTGGTGATAATGGAATATCAAAGAGGGGGTCCGCTGTGGAGGTGGGTGTGGGGGAAGGGAGAGGAGCGAACCTGAACACTTCGCCACAAGGGGGGGGGGGCTCATCAGTTCTCATTATATTCCCGTGGGGGACCAAAGACTGTCAGTAGCCCGTCAAGGGCCTTAGAATTTCGAGTGCGGCCCCGACCAAAATATTCCGATCCACTAATCAAGACACAATTTATTAACCCGTGTATCCATAGTGTTAGATTAAATAATCTATTTATAAACATCGATATCCGAGTTTAACGAAGAGGCGGGACGATGAGAGGCAAGTAGTAGCCGTCACAAAAAACACATTTCTTCATGAATATATTTATTTAAATTAGTCTTTAGGCCACCCTGAGTTTATTCCGTCTCAACTCGGCCGTCAGGGTCGAAAGAGGTCTTGTGTCGTTTTACTTATCTATATATATATATATATATATATATATATATATATATATATATATATATATATATATATATACTTATATTTCGAATCTTCAAGAAGACGCAGGACTATTTATAGATTGTGGAATTCCCGAATACGTCGACAACTCGCGTTAGCGGAAAAAAAAGTTCAACTTTCCATACCATGTATTTTCTCCAAAGATGTCAGCCTGTTATTTTGTTTGATTGCTTATTTAAAAATATAATTACAGTAATTATATTGATTGATAAGGCGGCGTATGTTACGCCGCGGGATGGCTAGTATCTAACTATTTGAATAGCCACAAAATTGTTTTCTTATTGCCTAATGGAACTTTGTAAAAAAAAATAATGCACTACAGCTCAATTATTTCTATATAATAAGAGGACGGCACCTTTCAATTGACGGGAATCTGTGCACCTAATCTGTGCACCTAATTGCACCACCGGACATGTGAGCTGTGTAGGCTAATGTTACTATAAGAAATAAAGTTACAGGAAGGGAACTTAAATGAAAACAATTAGAGAACCTCTGAAAACAACACTTAATATAATGTGGCGCAAACTCTTGTTTTTTTTTTTAGAATCGCAAGGATTGAGAAGGATTGACCTAGTGTTGACCTTCATCCGTCTGTTCCTCACACGTGACCACTCACCACGTGGTTCGATGATACTTGACGTAAACATGACCCGAATAGTGACACAATTTATTGTACATTTTGTAGCCGACCTAGATAAAGGATTGGGCAAACCACTCTCTACGATTGACTTGGACAGTGTCTTGAGGCCCTTTTATCAGTGTGGGGCTTTAGGCCCTTTTATCAGTGTGGGGCTTTAGGCCCTTTTATCAGTGTGGGGCTTGAGGCCCTTTTATCAGTGTGGGGCCTCAGGTGGGGCTTTAGGCCCTTTTATCAGCGTGAGACTTGCGACCCTTTTATCAGTGTGGGGCCTGAGGCCCTAGCCTGTTGTCTATCCACAAGAACAGCTCTTGTGCTGCAACTTATAAACTCAGCGTTTACTTTCTGTTTTCTATGCAGCTGTCTTATGTAACCGGCTGTCTTATGTAACCAGCTGTCTTGTAGTACCAGCTGTCTTACGTGACCAGCTGTCCTATGAAACCAACTGTCTTATGTAACCAGCTGTCTTATAGTACCAGCTGTCTTACGTGACCAGCTGTCCCATGTAACCAGCGGTCTTATGTAACCAGCAGTCATCATAATGAGATATCTTCATAATGGTGAGATGTTAATCTCGTGATTCAATGTCCAGCTAAGTTTCCCCTAACAGCCCAAGTTTGCGATGAACATAGAGACTATACGGATGTAGCGTCAAATCTTTAAAAAAAAAATTCCCAGAATAGTAATAATAGTTAAAAGATTTTAGACTATTTAGAATTGCTCTGTGTCTTCCTTTTGAAATGGTTCACAGGGACATATTAGAAATATTAAACTGATTGGACATATGGTATCTAAGCCTAGGATTTCCTAAATCAGTTTAGTCTTTCAAAAGATATCGTGAGAATAAACTAACAGATTTAACACATACATAAACACACAGACACACACATCCCCCACACAAACACACACACAAGTCACCCACACAAAGACCCACCCACCCCCCTTCCCCACCCTGTAGACTTGAAAAGTCAATTTACTTAAGTAAATCTATTAATATTTAACATTGTCCACATAAGAGCTCGCCCCGTTTGAGCCAGACCCTCCGATCAAGACATTTCTTTGTTTCGGTTGGCGGCCAACATTTTGTATGTTATTAAATAAATGATTTCTTTCCTCGTTTAATCGCAAGAATCCTTATTTCGTTCGATTGACCCAGTTTTGAGTATGTAATTCTTAACCTTTTTTCAACCCAGGCAGGACTAGGTGTAGATTGAAATTTATAAAAATGGGGCAAAATACTTCAAGGAAGACGTTGCATGTCCAACTATTATGTACAACGTTGGTTTTCGGTAACTAAAAGTAAGAATATAATTGCAAAGATTTGTTTTGGATGACTTTTTAATGGATGAAAATTCATTGTTATAAAAGATTGATAAATAGGACGGTGCTGATAATTTAAGGAAATTTTCATGTCACGGAAAAAGTTTCCTTTATGATG
Source organism: Bulinus truncatus (assembly GCA_021962125.1). Classification (NCBI taxonomy): domain Eukaryota; kingdom Metazoa; phylum Mollusca; class Gastropoda; family Planorbidae; genus Bulinus; species Bulinus truncatus. The sequence continues at coordinate 72,412 of JAGDYQ010000392.1, forward strand.
GCCGTGGCGTATTTGTCTACTACAAGATCTCTAGCTTTATGCTATTAAAGTCTGTTTTGACACCTATGAATTTTGTGTGTGACGGTTAAAAGCTGTGTCTGAGTGTGTATGTATTGTTTCCAAGAAATCCTATTTTCATGATAAAGGCGTTTAAACAAAAACTATTTGTGGTTTTGATACAATAAGTATTTTGTGGGTCCTCAGGAGATCGCAGTGTGAAATATATTTTCTTTCTTTTGAACTAATTTGAATTGAACTTTAGTATGGTCTTAAATAGATCATGAATATTTACAGTTAAATAAAAAGTTAGTTTTGTGTATAGGAACTCTTCCACCTAGAATCATCCTACTAATAAAGGGCTAATTTCTTGTCGTGCGTGGGTTCGTGCAGAATGGGAACGCCGTCGCTATAAATAAAAAAAATAATTCTGCACTTAGGATATCGTCTATGACGTCATTTCGCATCACTGGGTCACCCCTGGTGAATCCATGATACGGAAGTCGGCTGCGCATGTAAATAAAATGGCGGTGTTTTTTTTTTGTATAGTAGGATTTTAACCATAGATATATAATATATCTATGATTATAACCCTGTTGAAACCGTGTTAATAGTTCCTATTTAAGAAGACAGTAAGACACAATTCGAAAATATTATTGCACAAGCACATTAAATAATTATTTATGCACCCGATGGCACAATTTTTTATTAATTTAAATTTATACTATTTGTAAAAAAGCGCGACAAGTAATCAGCCAGTTGTAGACATTACAATGCTTACTAAATGCTGCTGGTCTTGCTGCCGGTTTGAGTTTTTAAACTTCAAGCAGACGCCTCTGTTTATGACGTGATTATTTTCATATTAACAATTTTCTTGAGATAAAACCTTTAGTTGCGAATGCAACAGGCAACTACTAGTATATGTTATAACTCTCATCCATAACGGGTAGATAGTCTCTCTCTCTCTCTCTCTCTCTACACAAACACACAAACACACACACATACACACACACACACATATACACACATAAACAAGCAAACTTTTGCAATGATATAAGCAATCTTTACAACGTGAAAGTTTATTATTTTAACAAACATAAATTTTTATGTGATTAGCGAAAAACTAAAGTAGAAATAAACAGTTTTTTTTTTATTTTCCTTCCTACATAGTAATCTGCAGTACTCTCAAACCCATTCACCTAACAAGATGAATTCTTATAGATGGATAAATAAAGGGGGGGAAGGTCCCAAAAAATGAGCCAATAATTGACTTTCTTTCAAACATACTTAGTATTTATTTTTTAGAGACTTAAAACCTACATTGGCTAGAGTGAAGAAAATGTTAAAATATTTCCTTTTTCTCATCCCTGTGTGTAACCTACATGTTAGGACCTATTCGTGATGTATGTCCATTACACCTTCTACTCCCTGGAACCTGACCATAGCTACCCGTGTCTCCGACACTCATTTCCTTTGTCCCACAGTGTCTGACATTTTAGCGGGAAAGAGCAGCTGGTCACAGCATAAAAAAAAAAAAACATTTTATCTTTCTTCATTTAAAACTGTTGACTTAACAATTTATGTACTGTGGTGTACAGTAGACTTTTATTGTTGTGAGATTTCTAATTGATAAGTAAATCTTAAGAAAATAAATACATTTACAAGGCTATTAACAGAGACTGAGAGATTAAAAAAAAAGAGAGAAAGAAAGAGAGAGAGAGAGAGCGAGAGAGACAGAGGTGTAGAGGAGTAGAGAGAGGGAGAGGGAGCGAGGGAGAGAGCGGAAGATAACTAAGATATATAGAGAGAACTAACCCATTTGACCATTAGACTTACATTTAGCGCTTTCCCATCTATTGTGTAGCCAGATTTTATGACATAATTCTATTGACTGTATTGTGTAGCCAGATTTTACGACATAATTCTATTGACTGTAGTTGAAAGTCTATCAACAGATTTTGGCTGCGGATATTTGATTGTTATTCGCAATAAAAGAACTCGCTATTTGTCTACATCAAAGAGTATGACAATATTATTGTGGTTTTATTTATCAGACTATAGTTATTCAATACACACATAAGTTTTACATTTCGGCATAATGTCTACATTTTCTAATGCTTGCAATGTTTGTTTGTTTAAGTTTTGGGTATGAATATAAATACATAACTGTCTTGTAAATTTTATTAAATGTAAATTAATGGACACTATGCAGCTGTTACATTTTGCAAAAAAGAATGTTTTGTCAATGGTTTAGTTTGTATATTGCACAACTTGGTTAATTTATGTTTGTTTATGAAAAATTCAATCATGAATAAATAAAATCTCTGACGCATCATATTAGATTATAAGTAATGTCTATTGACTTTATTTACAGACAAGTTGTTTTGTTAAAATGGTAGTAAATGCTCTCGATTCTTTTTTAAAAAACTTACAAACATAGGCGTGGGTTCTAAGAGTTTTTACTATTATTATAAGACATAGACATAGGCTTCCACATCACTATCTCTGCCGCGTCACTGCGTTCAATCTTTCGACTGTACGGTGCGCAACGAGAGAGAGTCGTAACAGTATATTGTCTTTATTTATAGACATGTTGTTTTGTTAAAATGGAAAGGTTGGCGTACTCTTGAGTTGTACTATCTGACAGATAATGAAAGTAGCTGACTCATTTATAGGCCTACATGGAATTAATTCTTCTTTCAATGTGATTCAAATGTTGACCCAACGTAGAGTCACGTTGAACAAGGTTTTTTTTTATTCATTGATAAACTGAAGGTTGTATTTGGAACACACAGACTTATTTGGGGACTGTTCTGTATCTAGAACACACAGACTTATTTGGGGACTGTTCTGTATCTAGAACACACAGAATTATGTGGTGACTGTTCTGTATCTAGAACACACAGACTTATGTGGTGACTGTTCTGTATCTAGAACACACAGACTAATGTGGTGACTGTTCTGTATCTAGAACACACAGACTAATGTGGTGACTGTTCTGTATCTAGAACACGAGACTCATCATGGTGACTGTTACAGTATCTAGAACACACGGACTATGTGGTGACTGTTCAATATCTAGAACACACAGACTTATGTGGTGACTGTTCTGTATCTAAGAACACACAGACGTATGTGGTGACTGTTCTGTATCTAGAACACACAGACGTAGGTGATGACTGTTCTGTATCTAGAACACACAGACGTATGTGGTGACTGTTCTGTATCTAGAACACACAGACGTATGTGGTGACTGTTCTGTATCTAGAACACACAGACCTATGTGGTGACTGTTCTGTATCTAAAACACACAGACTTATTTGGTGACTGTTCTGTATCCAGTACACATAGACGTAGGTGATGACTGCTCTGTATCTAGAACACACAGACGTAGGTGATGACTGCTCTGTATCTAGAACACACAGACGTAGGTGATGACTGTTCTGTATCTAGAACACACAGACTTATGTAGTGACTGTTCTGTATCATCGATATTGCAAGCTTAGGTCAACAGCCTTGTCTCTTGTCCAGACCTTGACCGGAAACGATATAACACCATCTAAGAAATTAGCTGGCACGCTGACCGGAAATGGGTATTGGCGATATAGGGGTGCCAGTTAAGTCCTCTCTTCCGTCTTGATAATATTGCCCGATGACGTAGTAGCACTTAGTATACACACCGGTCAGAGTTGAACAAGTACTGGACTCTACAGTGACCAAAGTTGAAGAGATATTGGTTCATTAAAATTATGGGTCTAGGCTGTACGATTTTTTTTCGCTGTGCAACTGAAACAAAACATTGTTCAAAAACGTGTGTGTGTGTGAGACACTCATCCACACTCGCTCCAGGGATTGTGTACTGCTCCGGGGCCCGCGTACTGCTTCAGGGATCGCTTAATATTCTAAGGCTCGGAACCTGCTCCAAGGCTCGCGTATTGTTCTAGGACTCGCTTACTGCTTCAGGACTCGTGTACTGCTTCAGGCCTCGCTTACTGCTCCAGGGCTCGTGTACTGCTTCAAGCCTCGCTTACTGCTCCAGGGCTAGCTTACTGCTCCAGAGCTCGCGTACTAATCCAGGGCTTGCTTACTGCTCCAGGGCTCGCTTACTGCTCCAGGGCTCGCTTAATGCTCCAAGGCTCGTGTACTGCTCCAGGGCGCGCGTACTGCTCCAGGGCTCGCTTAATGCTCCAGGGCTCGCGTACTACTCCAGCGATAGCGAACAGCTAAAGGTACTTTTGCTTGATGTGTGACATGAATGCTGTGCCAGAGAGCCGCTTCAAAGAGAATGTTATCAGTTTAATTTGAATGATAGTAAATGTATAACTTTTTTTAATCTCTACAAAACAGTTGAAATGTACAGTTAACATTTACTCTGTCCAGTTTTTCCGTTTAACAACCATTGAATATTTAATTTCTACCAGTTAATATTTTGAAATACTATTGAAAATGGATTGTTTTTTTTAAATGTAAAATATTTTTTTTAAGACGAAGACCATCTACTATATCCACTTATCTCTTTAAAGGGAGACAATTACAATTGTGTCTGTTACTGCTCTTTAATAAATTTGAACTTTTTTTGTTTGCACTGTTGTTCAATATAAAAAAAATGTAATGATTGCAATAAAAAATGTGAAATAAAATGAATCCTCATGTGAAGTACCCTTTAATGAGTGTCCATTTGGACCACGTGAAGAGAAGAAGAGAGGACAGTTGCAGATTGAGGACAGAGCCTTGAAAACAGACATGAAGTGGATGCTTCAACATATGACCAAAAAAAAAACAACAACGAGATTTTCCAACAGCGTGTTGTGTTTTGATTGGATGAAGCACAATAGCGTGTTGTGTTTTGATTGGATGAAGCACTATAGCGGTTGAATTTTTTTTGATTGAAAGACTTTATTCATTGTTTTAGATTTACGTTTTAACGATTGAAACTTGATTTCTCTCTCTCTCTCTCTCTCTCTCTCTCTCTCTCTCTCTTTCTCTCTCTCTCTCTCTCTATCTATCTATCTATCTATCTATCTATCTATCTATCTATCTATCTATCTATCTATCTATCTATCTATCTATCTATCTATCTATCTATCTATCTATCTATCTATCTATCCATCTATCCATCCAATATACATTCAGCTCCTCATTTCGTCAGTTGTCTGTCTTCTCGGCAATGTATTTAACTGTCAGACTGCTAATCTGTCAGTCTGCTGCATGTCTTTTTATTTCTGAAATATTAATAACGATCATATTTTAAAATAATTTGTGTGAAATATAACGATTTGGGCTCAATGAGCCTGTAATATTCAAGTCTATTTCATCAGATAATTTGATGGAGACTTTACTAATTTTAAGTTCTGTATTTAAAGAAAACAAAAAAAAAATAATAAAAAAAAGACATTTGAAATTAATAAGTTGAGTCCAACATGCAACGCGTCAACACGAAATATAATAACTTAACATGTTTGCAAAGATGCTAATACCTAGTCAACCAACATGTTTGGTAAGATGTAACAACCTTGTCAACCAACATGTTTGGTAAGATGTAACAACCTTGTCAACCAACATGTTTGGTAAGATGTAACAACCTAGTCAACAAACATGTTTGGTAAGATGTAACAACCTTGTCAACCAACATGTTTGGTAAGATTAACAACCTAGTCAACCAACATGTTTGATAAGATGCTACTACCTAGTCAACCAACATGTTTGGTAAGATGTAACAACCTAGTCAACCAACATGTTTGGTAAGATGTAACAACCTAGTCACCCAACATGTTTGGTAAGATGTAACAACCTAGTCTGCCAACATATCTGGTAATATGCTACAACATAGTCAACCAACATGTTTGGTAAGATGTAACAACCTAGTCTGCTAACATATCTGGTAAGATGCTACAACCTAGTCAACTAACATGTTTGGTTAGATGTAACAACCTAGTCTGCCAACTTCCAACATATCTGGTAAGATGCTACAACATAGTCAACCAACAAGTTTGGTAAGATGTAACAACCTAGTCTGCCAACATATCTGGTAATATGCTACAACATAGTCAACCAACATGTTTGATAAGATGTAACAACCTAGTCTGCCAACATATCTGGTAAGATGCTACAACATAGTCAACCAATATGTTTGGTAAGATGTAACATTCTAGTCTGCCAACTGCCAACATATCTGGTAAGATGCTACAACATAGTCAACCAACATGTTTGGTAAGATGTAACAACCTAGTCTGCCAACTGCCAACATATCTGGTAAGATGCTACAACATAGTCAACCAACATGTTTGGTAAGATGTAACAACCTAGTCTGCCAACTGCCAACATATCTGGTAAGATGCTACAACATAGTCAACCAACATATTTGACCAACACTTTCATTGGGGACTTCTTGTAATGTCTCATTCAGGCTAGGTTATTGATTGCCTATAAAATCCAGTTTTATGAGATGAAAAAATAAAGTAAGAAGAATTACCACTAGTGCTTACTCATCAATGAAGGAAAAATATAGGTATCTTGAGGAATAATTTATTATGTAAATGTTTGGTTTGAATCAGGCTAGTTATTGACTTCACATCTACGACAATTTAATACGGTGTGGTACATTTTTGAATGTGTCTTAGATCTTTTCTAAATAATTATTCAAAATGTGTGTCATTAACTGCAATATTTTTATGGAAATAACAGTTATTATAGTTTATCTAGTGTAGATTGGGACATGCGTTCTTGCAGAATATTTGGTGGAAAGTAGGTCAATGAAATACTAATGGGAACTGCAGCATGAACACAATAACCAAAAAATTAAGACCTTCAGAAAAGTGTGACAATAAATAACGAAACAAATAAAAATAAAAATTAAAAACTTTTTTTTTTGTATTTTATACCAATGTAGCCAGCGTGCAGTATGGGGTCTAGAGAAATCATAACAAAAATTAATATTAAAAATAAATTAGATAGCACACTTCAACTTAATGACAAAACCTCATTTAAAAAGCGATGACAGAAATGAAAGACAAAATCCATTCATTTCTTTAATCTCTCTCTCTCTCTCTCTCTCTCTCTCTCTCTCTCTCTCTCTCTCTCACTGTCAGCCTCATTCTGTCTCACTGAGAGATCATAACAGTTTACGACTGACAACCTCTCCGCAAACTTGCTGACCAAACACTCAGAAGTTGACGGCCATAAACAAGTGACCATCTGCTATCAACAGACAACCTCAAGCACTGCACTGTTAAATCAGGTACCTGGACGATCGTTTCACGTATATACCGCAGATCACGCCAGGCCCGTAGCGTGCGAGGGGGGGCAGGGGGGCCGGACCCCCCTGCGTTTTGTCTGGCCCCCCTGCTTATTTGTTCTACTTAGGAAAATGTATTACCTCCCCCCCCCCTCCTGCTATTGCCTGGCCCCTGCTGTAGAATGCCTGGCCCCTCCTGTAGAATTTTTACGCTACGGGGCTGGATCACACTGGGCTAACGGTTCACTTATATACAACAGATCACACTGGACTAACGGTTCACTTATATACAACATATCTCATTTGACTAACGGTTCACTTATATACAACAGATCACATTTGACTAACGGTTCACTTATATACAACATATCACATTGGACTGACGGTTCACTTATATACAACAGATCACATTGGACTGACAGTTCACATATATACAACAGATCACATTGGACTGACAGTTCACTTATATATTTTTAACTCGCCAACATTATCAGCTCGAAAAAGGTGCCACAATAGTTAGATCTGATTATGTGTGTGGTAATACTTGAAAACTTCACACGATAAAAAGGTGGTAAAGATTTCAATACAAATCCTGAAAGACTAAAATTTGGGTCACACGCCTATCTGTTATTTTTTTTTCTATTCTATGAACTGATTTTTCTGAGGTCAGCTCCAGTTTTTATTATTCCCAGTGAGTATTGTTTTTTTCTATTTTTGCTATGATATAAAGAACCTACTTAGCAGAAATCAAAACATGTTGCCGTCTCCATAATGTTATTGCATCGCCACTTTGTTTTTTTTTCAAGGGAGATGATGTTAATAAAATGCAACATACAAGCATCGTCTTGTCATCGATAATCCCCCCCTTGCTGTTATAAATCATTTTTTTTTCAGAACAAATTATACATTGACCAGGTCGACCTAATTATGTAGGTTATCGATGGAGTTGAGGGTCTCATAGCACACGATAGATTTTTAATTTCTTTAACCGAAAAAAAAAGCAATGGACTGTTTCCGCAGATATTGGACGGAAAGTGGTATTCAGAAGTACTTCCAATACCTTAGCGCCAAAAAATAGTTTTTTTCAGGAATAGTTGCATTGTTATCCAATTGTGATTTTGTAATAGAGCGCCACATCTCCACATGCCTCATACAAACTAGGCCAGTGTCGGAAGGCAATAAAAATACTTTAATCCCGTGTTTCCCAACACGGGGCCCACGCCCCACAAGGGGGCAATTTGATTTTTAAGGGGGGCAATTCGAAAATGGACTCGATACGAGTTTTACCCTTTCACTCCGGGCCATTTAACCCTTTGGGCACTATAGTCGCCGCGCGTCGCCTCTACTGATTGGCAACTTTAGTCGCCGTGCGTCGCCGATTTCGGGTTGTTCCGTTGCCGATAGTGCTACATGTTTTTAATTGCTTATTTTAAGCTTTTGAATCTCTGAACATAGTTATTCTATTCGCAGTGGCTACGGTTCGGTCCGACCGAACGCGTATTTTTTTTTTCGGGTACCAGCCTTACTTATTATTGCATAGCGGCCGAGTCGCTGCACTGAACTATATAACAACATAATTTTTTTTTTTTCAGAATTTTTTTTTTCAGGATTAGGGTTAGGGATAGGGTTAGAGATAGGGTTAGGGATAGGGTTAGGGATAGGGTTAGAGATAGGGCTAGGGTTAGGGTGTGGAGCAATATTATCTATGGCTGGTACCCTAAGTAAAAAAAATACGGGTTCGGTCGGACCGAACCGTAGCCACTGCCTATTCTATTTTATTCCATAGTAAAACGAGTGGTGCAAGCAAGAAAGAAACTCGTCAATATTCAGAGGACTATTTAAAATTTGGATTCATACCCGCTGTCCACGATGCGCGGATGCCGTTTTGTCTTTTATGTCAGCAATGCTTGACCAACGAATCAATGAAACGAGGTCGTCTTGAGGCACATTTGAAGGCAAAACATAGTGCTCATATTAATTCAGATTTGAATTACTTTAAAACTTCAAGACAAATTTTGAAAAGAGAACAACATTAAAGTCCCTATTTACTGCTCATACTTCAACTACTAATCGTGTTCTTGAGGCTAGTTATCAAATTTCTTTATTCATCGCAAAAACTGGAAAAAATCATACTATAGGAGAGAATTTAATAAAACCGTCAATATCAGCATTTCTTAAATGGTTCTTCAAAAAGATGACAAAGATGTAAAAGCTATGCCACTCAGTAACAATACTATTAGCAGAAGAATAGATGAAATGAATGAAGATATTAAAAAACAACTTGTTGAAAAAGTTGAAAATAACAAATTTCTCAGTGCAAATGGATGAATCAACTTTGAGAGACAATGAGGCAGTATTAATAACTTACGTAAGATATATTGATAAAGCGAATTTTTCTGAAGAAATGTTGTTCTGTAAAAGATTAGAAAGCACCACTACCGCCAAAGATGAATCAGCTAAAAAAAACTACTTAGATGTCAATGATATACCGATAAAAAATAACATCTTGTGCTGCCGATGGTGCTCCTAATATGATGGGAAAAAAAATGGTTGCTTAAAATTGATGAAAGATGAGAATCCAGAAATGATTCTTGTGCATTGTTTTATTCATAGGGAAAACTTGGTAGCTAAAAACATCTCGCCTGGTCTTAATGAAGTACTACATTCAGTAATAAAGTGTGTTAATGCTATTAAAGCTAATGCCAAAAGTGAGCGTCTCTTCAAATTATTTTGTGAAGAAAAAAATGAAGACCATGTGAGACTTTTACTTCATACTGAAGTAAGATGGCTATCAAAAGGGAACTGTTTGAAAAGATTTATGCAACTGTTTGATACTCTTAGTGATTTTTTAAGTGACAAACCTGAAATGAAGTATCTGTTAACAATCGATGGTAAAGCATTTGTGATTTATTTAGCCGATATCTTTGAAAAATTAAATATATTAAATAAACAACTTCAAGGAACAAATAAAACTCTTATCGATGCAAAAGCGAAGATATTTGGTTTCATTACTCTTATTGAGTTATGTCTGAAACAAATTAACAACAAAAACTTTGAACAGTTTCATTGGCTCCAAAAATGTGAAGTAACTCATACCGCTTTACTTGTTATTGTCAATCATCTGAATATTTTATCGGCTGATTTTAAAGAAAGATTTTCTGATTTAAAACAAATTGATTTTCCAACATGGATGATGCAGCCAATGTTAGTGGATTTGTCTGATATATCAAATATGCAGTATCAAGAAGAACTCGCAGAATAGCAAAATGATGAGTCAGTTGAAACTTTATTTAATATAAAAGGTGCGATGGAATGGCTTTGTGAGGAAACAGAAATCAAAGACCCAAATTTAAACAAATGTGCAAGAAAACTATTGCTACCATTTCCATCTTCATATCTAGCTGAATGTGGATTTAGTGCTGTAAATGATTTACTGTTAAAAAAAAGAAGTCGGCTGGATATAACACGACGCGGAGACTTGAGACTGAAGCTAACCAAATTGGAACCTAATATAAAATCTCTGTGCAGCATGCATCAAGCGCAAGGATCTCACTAAACTGGAATAATAAATTAATATAGAAATATGTTTATTTAATTTTTTTCGTATTAGAATTTCAGTTTAACATTATATTTTTTGAAAATTTACTTATTGTTTTTCGTTAACAAGTTCCTGGTGATTTCTTCCTAAAACCTATTATTTAAGTTTCTCAAGTGAACAATCAATCAATAAATTTTTTGATATTGACAATTATGCATTTTACATGGGGGGGGGGGGGCATAAGAATTTGAGAAAGGCTATGGTGGGGCACGACATGAAAAAGGTTGGGAAACATTGCTTTAACCTATTTTCAATATTTTTTTCAAAGGCTTTAAGCTTCTCTTTGCAGTTTTTATTATTTTGAATTAGGGCCGGAATAAGTGCAGTATTTGACACAAAGACCGGGCTAAGAGCAGCTGTTTGACACAAAGACCGGGCTAAGAGCAGCTGTTTGACACAAAGACCGGGCTAAGAGCAGCTGTTTGACACAAAGACCGGGCTAAGAGCAGCTGTTTGACACAAAGGCCGGGCTAAGAGCAGCATTTTAACACAAAGACCGGGCTAAGAGCAGATATTCGACACAAGGGCCGGATCAAGTTCGGATGGATTCAGAATTGGTATTTTGGTGTGCAGTAATATTAAATAAATGTACTTAAAATATAAATCGCAGGTAGGATCAAAAAGCCAAAACTGGTCGTATTTGTTCCCGGGCGTTAGTTCGCCCACCCCTGGGCTAATGAGTGATACAGAAACTCCCAATGTCCACTCTTCAGAGTCCCCCTCACCCTCTGTCCACTGACCAGCACCACTGCCCCAATGTTCACTGGTCGACGTCTCCTCTAGTATGTTCACTCTCCCAATGTCCACATGTCAGTTTCCCTCTCTCCCAACTGTCCATTGGTCAATGTCCAACTGCCACTACCCACTAGTCAGTGCCCCTCTCGCAATGTCCACTCGTCAGTGTTTCGTCTCCAGCTATCCACTGGTTAACGTCCGCTATACTACTGCCCTCTGGTCAGTTTCCATCTCTCAATGTCCACATGTCAGTTTCCCATCTCTCCCACTGTCCATTGGTCAATGTCCATCTGCCACTGCCCACTAGTCAGTGCCCCTCTCGCAATATCCACTCGTCAGTGTTTCGTCTCCAGCTATCCACTGGTTAACGTCCGCTATACTACTGCCCTCTGGTCAGTGCCCATCTCCCAATGTCCACATGTTAGTTTCCCCTCTCTTCCACTGTCCATTGGTCAATGTCCATCTGCTACTGCCCACTAGTCAGTGCCCCTCTCCCAATGTCCACTCGTCAGTGTTTCATCTCCAGATATCCACTGGTTGAGTTCCCTATACTATCGCCCTCTGGTCAGTGCCAACCTCGAATGTCCTCCCGTTGTCCACGTCCGCGGGTCAATATCCTCTTTACCACCATAGCCCACTGATCTGTGCCTCTATATCAATGTCCACTCGTCGATTCCCTATCTCCAGCTGTCCACTGGTCAGTGTCAGTACAAGTTGCATGTGGATTCATCATAAAAAAACCGGGTAAATGTCAGGAACTCTGTCACGTCACACATCTTATGTGACGCCGTGTGACCCGCCCGCTGATTTATCCACGTCTGCTACTTTCTTTTCTCCGTGACTCCAAAATTATCCTCCACGCCAATTATTTTTTTGTCATCCCAGAAGAGTTTTATTTTTTTTTTCATGATTTTTTTTGTCAAAGTTTAAAATATATCAATGAAGTCTTAGGATATCCGGCCTTGACAAAAAAAAGTTAAAGAAAAAACATCAGACATGTATTATACAAATACTAGCCGTACCCAACAAAACCTTTGCATAGAGTTATATCCCCTTAGGCTTGATCGGTTGGCTAGGTTATTCTTGGTTTCGGGCAGATCCGATTTTTTTCATGAATGTATTTTAAACTGGAATACTATTGTATTAATTCTTTACTTTCGATTTAACGCAGAAGCCAAATCACTATTATATTATTAGATTAATACTGATGATCAACAAGAGACATGTATCATATATATATATATATATATATATATATATATATATATATATACTGATGAACAGCTTCAGCAAGAGACATGTATAATATATACACCATGGGCGTATTCATGGCGGGGGGGGGGCACGGGGGCATTTGCCCCCCCCTACATTTTGAAAAAAATGTCATATAAGAAGGGGGCATTTGCTCCCCCCCCCCCTTACATTTAAAAAATGTCATAAAGTTATTATTTGCCCCCCCCCCCGGAAAATGTTTGCCCCCCCCCCCCTGGAAAAATTCCTAGCGACGCACATGCACATGACGTTAGAGAGTGTTATTTCATCACAGAGTATTCTGAAGAAAGTCTACACAAACTGTTATATGTACCATCACTCCACTGGTGTGGTTGGCGGTACCATCCCAACTATTGCGTTTAGACCAGAGAATCTCAAATTTTAAATAATCAAGGAACGCTAAACTTTGACTTTTTTTTTTGTTTATTCACAAGTTATTGACTTGAAAACAGATGTGACGATCCTTTATTTTTAGTCAATATCTTTAAACCTCGCTGAAATGGACTTCCCCATTCAGATAAAAAACATTGACAGTCGACATTGACAGTCGACATTGACAGTTGACATTGACAGTTGACATTGACCGTGTACATTGACAGTTGACATTGACCGTGGACATTGACAGTTGACATCGACAGTTGACATCGACAGTTGACATTGACAGTTGACATTGACAGTTGACATTGACAGTTGACATTGACAGTTGACATTGACAGTTGACATTGACAGTTGACATTGACAGTTGACATTGACAGTTGACATTGACAGTTGACATTGACAGTTGACAGTTGACATATGACATTGACAGTTAACATATGACATTGACAGTTGACATTGACAGTTGCCATTGACCGTCGACACTGACAGTTGACATTGACAGTTGACATTGACAATTGACATTAAAAGTTGACATTGACAGCCGACATTGACAGCCGACATTAACAGTTGACATTGACAGTTGACATTGATAGTGGACATTGACAGTGGACATTTGACAGTGGACACTGACAGTTGACATTGACAGTTGACATTGACAGTTGACAGTTGACATTGACAATTGACATTAACAGTTGACATTGACAGCCGACATTGACAGTGGACATTCACAGTGGACACTGACAGTTGACATTGACAGTTGATTATTATTTCTTTTATTGAAACAATTTTATTGCATTCTAAATTTTCTTTTGTAGAACTCTTCAAGTAGAGAAAAAAAATGTATTTCAAAGGAATAAGTCTTGATTTTAAATCGGACACTTCCTGTTGGGATATTACACAGAATGCATTGTTATACATATCAGCCAATAACATCAATTTTATATGTATAGATTCAATTCCACATGTTAAATTATAAAAGAAAAATTACAAGTGAAGTCTTATTGGGAAAACCGATAACAATGACTGATAATTAAATGATTTTTTTTATATCAGTGTAAGAGTACTCTTCTAAATCACTCAATCAATCAACAAATCAATCATTTAGTCAATCATTTAGTCAATCAATCAATCAATCTATCTATTTGTCTGTCTGTCTATCTATCTATCTATCTATCTATCTATCTATCTATCTATCTATCTATCTATCTATCTATCTATCTATCTATCTATCTATCTATCTATCTATCTATCTATCTATCTATCTATCTATCTATCTATCTATCTATCTATCTATCTATCTGTCTGTCTCTCTGCCTGTTTGTCTCTCTGCCTGCATGCGAGATCCTAGAATCTAGAGCTTAAATGAATACCTATTCTGTAAAACAAATTGAATGTTTTCTAAATAATGTTCAAATCACGCCTTCTACAAAACATCCGTCTATTCAGGCCCGTAGCCAGGTGAAAGTAAGCAATGGGGCACCAATGCCCAGCAAGGGGGCACCTTTAATTTTTCTTTATTTTTTTCTCTTTTTCTTCTTTTTTAAGCGGGGGAGGGCACGGCCCCCCAGTGCTCTCCCACCCCCCTTGGCTACGGGGCTGCGTCTATGTCTCACTATATGCTCAGCCACATCTGCCTACATATTGACAATGAAAATATTCTTGGAGCTTACAGCAGCCTAATTACAAACCATTTAATGTTAAATTAAGGAATGATAAATTATAAGTTCATTAACATAGGAAAAAACCCTTTCATAAATAGGTGAACCTCCCCAGAGAATATGAAGCAGATGGAACAAGATGGATAACAATTATTAATAATGATCCGACACTGGTTTTTTTTATATAAGGAAATCCTCCACCCCTCCCCCACTCTTACTTTCCTAAAACGTGTGTGTGTTTTTTTTGTGTGTTAAATTTGCTGTCAGATTCCGGCGAAGAGCTCCGTGAAAAGGATCTGATTGATGCACGAGATGAAATAAAAATAAAATGAACTCGTGGGAAAAATCGAAAAGACATCGTTGATATTTTTTGTTATATTAAACTCTGAAAGTAGAAAACATAATAAAATGCAAAATGTTGGTGTGCGATATGATTTTAAAATGAATCTAGGATTGATAGAGATTTGATCTTGATGTTTAAAATTGAGGATTGAGATAAGAAACAATCAAGTTTAATGTTATCATTTTTTTATATCAGACAATATCACTAATATATCTTGTTGAGAATTAGATGAAGTAATTTAAAAATAACTAGATATTGAAATAATTTATTTACTGTCATCGATAAAATGTATATGCTGAGCTAAACCACCTCATTGTGAAGTTAATCATTTTTACCAAAATAAAACACAAACAACAATAAATACTTAATACATGAATACATGAGTGAAATGGTGGATCGGTGTGTTTGATAATACATATACACTGTGTGTTTGATAATACATATACACTGTGTGTTTGATAATACATATACACTGTGTGTTTGGTAATACATATACACTGTGTGTTTGTAATTCATATACACTGTGTGTTTGATAATACATATACACTGTGTGTTTGATAATACATATACACTGTGTGTTTGATAATACATATACAGTGGTGTGTTTGATAATACATATACAGTGATGTGTTTGATAATACATATACAGTGTGTGTTTGGTAATACATATACACTGTGTGTTTGTAATTCATATACACTGTGTGTTTGATAATACATATACATTGTGTGTTTGATAATACATATACACTGTGTGTTTGATAATACATATACAGTGGTGTGTTTGGTAATACATATACAGTGGTGTGTTTGGTAATACATATACAGTGGTGTTTGATAATACATATACAGTGGTGTATTTGGTAATACATATACAGTGGTGTGTTTGATAATACATATACAGTGTGTGTTTGATAATACATATACACTGTGTGTTTGATAATACATATACACTGTGTGTTTGATAATACATATACACTGTGTGTTTGATAATACATATACAGTGGTGTATTTGGTAATACATATACAGTGGTGTGTTTGATAATACATATACAGTGTGTGTTTGGTAATACATATACAGTGTGTGTTTGATAATAAAATATACACTTTGTGTTTGATAATACATATACAGTGTGTGTTTGATAATAAAATATACACTGTGTGTCTGTGTTTGTATAACAGAATATTGAAATTGACAGTGTTTTTGTGTGAGATAAAGTCGAGTCAAATTAATGTGTCAAACGTGTGTACATAATAACACGCCGAGCTGATGTTACGGATAGACAAACCAGTAGACTGAGTAATGAAATGTTCAGTGTTTGTGTTTACATGGCGAGTAATGCAATCCTTCAGTGTTTTTGTTAGAAATTGATAGTAATGAACTATTAAGGGAAAGCGTGTCGGAGTTAAGTAAGGAATGTTTTCAAACCAGAGATAGTCAGCCAGGTCAGACGAGTTAAGTAAATAAAGACTGTTAAATGGTGTCAAAGACTGCACGGAGACAATTTCAGTTTATTTTTTCACACCTCTACCCTTGCTTCATCCGAGACATGTTGCATTTTAAAAGAAAGAGAAATAAAGAAGAAACCGCCTTGTAAAAAGAAACATTTTTTTAAATGAACCCTTATGGAAAGTTTGTCCAACTCAAAAGAATCGAAAAAGGAAAAAAAAATTCCAGCATTTCTACAAATCACTTTTTTTTTTATCTTGGAACGTATTGGTGACATCATAGAAATCTACTACAAAAAAAATAAAAAACCAAATGCACATAGACTACGATCTGTAACAAGTCTTTATGTCAATGGTGATCAAAGGTGACTTTGTTCAGTTTAGTACGGCTCACAGTCAATCAGTTCAGTACGGCTCACAGTCAATCAGTTCAGTACGGCTCACAGTCAATCAGTTCAGTACGGCTCACATTCAATCACTATTTTGTAAATTTCATAAAAAACACATATTCTATTGGTGTTACTTTTGAATGCATCTTGTTTCATATGAAAACTTTCATAGTGTCTCTAATCAATGTCATGCGTGGTCAAATATGCTTAATGTCATGACAAAACATCTGTTACGAAAGTCTTTGATCAGAGCGCTGTAAGTTTTATTGTAAATCATTGACCAAAAAAAACCGCCGTAATTTTGACTCATGCAGTCTTACTTAAACACAGCGTTGAACTCCAGAAAATGTGAGCAAACAACAATGAAAAAAACTAACAACAGCAACATAAAACAAACAACACCAAGATAAAACTAACAACACCAACATAAAACTAACAACACCAACATAAAACTAACAACAACTAAGCATAAATACAAAGTATTATAGACGCTGAAACATACAACAAAAAAATTAAACACAAATTAAATTTTTTTACACAAAGTCGTACTTTCTACATCATTCCAGGCAGCTGTGGGACTTTTGATTATTCAGGAATAACAGACATTTTGAACGTTTTTTTTTTACAGAGGCCCACGAGTACACCAATTCACGGGCACATCCTGCAGCATGTGATGGGAGGTCTCTCTGATACCAAACTGCTGAGTATCAGCCCCCCCTCCCCCTCCCACCATCACGAAAGTCTGGAGTGGCTAGCACACATTGACCGGCTGCCATTACATAACTCGAGAAATACTGGACATCCGTTTAAAACCATTCAGCAGGTAGTAAACAATCTTATACCCTATTTTTTAAAAGTCCCTCCATAAACTTTGATCTCGACTGCGTGGCTACAAAAAAAAAAGATGCCTAGTGTACTTGTTTACCGCAACATTTCAGTTACTCCACTTGGAGGAGACATACGAACGTAGTCCGCAACCAATGGAAAATGTCGGTACTCACACTGGAACTTCATGGCATCAATAGTTTGGTTTATTGCACTATCACCCTCATCAATAGTTTGGTTTATTGCACTATCATCATCATCAATAGTTTGGTTTATTGCACTATCATCCTCATCAATAGTTTGGTTTATTGCACTATCATCCTCATCAATAGTTTGGTTTATTGCACTATCACCCTCATCATTAGTTTGGTTTATTGCACTATCATCCTCATCAATAGTTTGGTTTATTGCACCATCATCCTCATCAATAGTTTACTTTATTGCACTATCATCCTCATCAATTAAACAAGGAATAAACAAACGATCGAAAGGTTAACCTTATAGATGTTTTTCAAATTGTTTTTTTTTTAGGTTTATGTGACGTTAACATTTTATTTGGCTACGCTCTAAATACCATCACATGTAAAAATTAGAACCACAGTCTAGAAGTTTCCTTTGATCTTCCCTTTAGTCACGTGACACGACCCAACCAATCAACATAAGGCTTTTAAGAAGATTTCAGTTTCCTGTGTGAGCTTAGACGATACCTACCACTGGTTTATTTCTAGCCGATTTTATGAGTTTCATTGTCTACAATGGCTAAAATAAAATAGCATAATTAAATAATTAGGATAGTAACAAAAAAAAAAGTAAAACCAAGTTGTCATATAGTTGGATTTCTGGGCACATTAAACAGAGACTAAAAGCTTATTGGGAACCATTGGAAGCGGCTGAGAGGCACGAGGTATAAGTTCCAATGTAAACAAAATTCTGGCCCATCCTAAGTCTGCCATGCTTTAAAAGGGTTCCCGATTTTAAGTTGGGGGAGTAAAGGCGGCTGGGCGTTGTACTAACCACACAATCCATTCATATGCCGAGGTTACTGAAACAGATGAACTCTTCTACACTTCATCTGCCCCGATGAGCCCTTTGGGGCTTAAGGGAACTTTACTTTACTAAGTCTATGTGTATTGACATATTGGTACTCAAGACCTGCCTCTTAAAGTCCGGTGCGGGAACGTATTTTAGGTGTCCTCAGAACTCCAGACATATTGGACCAATGGTTTTAAATCGTAAAATAGTTTGTCTCCAGAAATATTAAATAACTATGTAAACACTTCAAAAACCTTTCATTCGCGGATCCAATACGTCTAAAACCGGCCCTATGTATCTCGAGAACTTTTGAAACTGTATATCAGGGTGTTTTCCGGTATAAATGTATATTAAAATAAAAAGATGCGATGCTTGTTGAAATTTTATTCCTTTTGGTCATAGAACCATATGTGTATAATATGTAGTTCAATCAAACTTTGTTTAGTACTGGGTAGTGAAGCTGACTACATAAAGTCAAAACAACACATTCTGTTACAGAACATAATTATCTAATAATATAATAGCGACTTGGGGTCTGCGTTAAATCGAAAGTAAAGAATCAATACAACAGTATTCCAGTTTAAAATACAATCATGAAAAAATCGGATCTGCCCAAAACCATAATTAACATATTCTACCGATCAAGCATAAGGGGGTATAACTCTATGCAAATGTTTTGCAGGGTACCGCTAGTAAATATTAATTCTAACTGTGGTAACAACATAGAAAGATTGGACAAAGTAAGTCAATGACGGGCCATACTTGAAGTCAAAGACAGTCACATTCAGGTCATTTTATTCATCAGAGACACTTCATATCTCAACGCTTGATGGATAACACTTCAATATGTGCTTCTCTCTCTCTCTCTCTCCATTTCTCTCTCTCTCCGTTTCTCTCTCTCTGTCTTTCTCTCTCTCCGTTTATACCCCCGTTTCTCTCTCTCTCTTTCTCTCTCTCTCTATCGCACTATCTAACCAGACTTCTACTATCCCCTACCTCTCCAAGGCTGTCAGTAGTCCTGTAAGTATACCCCTTGACACTACGACACATCCACTATGTTGGACAGATTCACCCCCCCCCCACCAGAAAGTCTTGTACTGACACTGTATAATTGAAAGAACCAAGAGATCTTCACACACCCAACATGCACTTTCTTTTACTCCGATTCCTTCAATGTGATGGATATCAAAGTCACAAGTGACACACTTCAACTACATCACAATTTGTGAAAACACTATTTAAGACCAATAGTACAATATGGTCAGGGACAACTTTGTCCTAGAAAGTTCAAATTACGTCTGAATGAATAAATTCAAGTATAAAATCAAAGCGCAGACAAAGAGTCAAAGTAAACATTCCTTTGGACAAACAAAATCAACCCAGTTTCATCACGGGTTTCATACACTGAAACAACCCAAGACTTACAGACAGACTTACAGACATACTGGGGTTATAGAATCAAACATACACATGCCGAGTAATGACCAATAATGGTCTTACATTACTTTATTTAAAGGTCATTAAAAACTAAAAGAATAAATTAACAACGACCATAATGGAAGGAACTTTGAATAAATTTAGTCAAGTAAAAAAACAAAATGTTTCGTTAAATGTTTGGTCGCTGGTAAGAAACAAAACAATGAAATGACCGGCATAGTCTGGTCTGGGTCAAGGAGAAAGTTGTCTGTATTGTGTCGTAAGTGGTTGCGGGGGGAGAACCAGGGGGTGATTTCATCATTACTGCATAGTGTGCACAGGTACGAAGAGGTTTAGTCACAGTTAGGTCAATTTACTTCAAGGTCTTTTACGGTCTTTGAGTGGGATGATATGTATTTAACTGTTTAGGGATGACATATGTAATTACATGTTTAGGGAAGACATATGTAATTACCTGTTTAGATATAGCAAATGTAATCTGAAAAAAAACTGAGACATGTAATGACCAGGAAAAGGGTTGAAATCAATTATTTAGGCTTCATATCTTTATGAACAAAAAGATGCGTTATCTATAATAACCAGGTTTGATATCTATAATGAGCAGGTTTGATATCTGTAATGAGCAAGTTCGATATCTGTAATGAGCGAAATTAATATCTTTAATGACCAAAATTGATATCTGTAATGAGTAAGTTCGATATCTATAATGAGCGAAATTGATTCTGTGATGATCAAGTTTGATATCTGTAATGAGTAGGTTGGATATGAATAGTGAAAGAGTTGATATCTTCCTTTGTGCTGCAGGGAGGAAGTAAATATTCGGATAGTATTTCCGATGATTGATTGATGGGGTTCAAGAATAAACTTCGTAATACTTGATATACAATGAAGGTGAGTGTAACCCACTCACACACATTTGTTGACTTGTCAATACAGACGTAAATGGCACCTTTCTCTCTCTCAATAATGATGGCATGTTGCAGTTTTGTTAAAAATAATTTAAATAGTAAAGAGTTTTAATGTTAAAAATTTATTGCGGCTGAGCAATTTCTGATTCCTGTTATAAATATATTGACCATTTGTTCTGCTACACAATTGTTACATAATAGATACCTGATTTATATCATTATACTGTTGGTTAAACTACAACCCGGGAAGAACGATAAAGATGCACGAATATAGCTTAGCTATTTGTGTGATATTTCTTATAAAATATTGAAAACAAAGAACAGATCTATCAACACAAATTGGCCAGTCGCAATTATTCAATTTAAAATAAAATTAATTCTGCTAAAAAGCAAATTAAATAACATCACTCAGAAATCACGGAGTTTGTACTTTATTATTTTATTATACATATGTATAAAAGTGAAGTCAGAAGTCAATATTATTTTATTAACTTATTTAAGTTGCTAGTTGTCCTCAGAAGATATCAATATATAAAACTATTATAAGGTTGCGAACAGGCCCATCGACAGAAATTTCGGGTCCCTGGGCAGGGGTGACACGGGCCCCCGTGCTGATATTAATATTTTCAAAAGTTGATTGGCCAGCTCAGTCCGGGCCCCTAAAACAAAATTGAACAAAATGGTTGATGTTTTATAGCTGTTATTATTAAAATTTTGTCAAAAAGCTCAAATCATGCACGGGGGGGGGGGTCTCAGGTCATGAACGGGTGGTTGGGGGTCAGCCCCCTACCCCCCTCTGGCTACGGGCCTGGACCAGAGTACCAATAAACTCCGATTTTATTCGGACCCCGTCCCAATAAAGTCTGATTGTTATTCGGACGCATGGCAAATATGCAGTTAGCTTAGCTATACATAAACTTTATTATTGTTTTTTGTTTATTTTTTTATAATTGTTTGAATTGTATGATTTAATCGTTACTCAGTGTCTAGGGTTTCACTAAGAGGACTCTGTATTATTATTTTTTCGGGTTCCGTCTAATAAAGTTTAAATATAGCTAAGCTTAGTGCATATTTGCCATGGGTCTGAATAACAATCGAATTTTATTGGGACCCGGGTCCGAATAGCGACAGCCTCATAAATTTATCTGCTCTATTTCAGATATTCTGTTTATAATAAAATTGTTAAATAAAGAAAGCTACCATTTTGTTTTTAGTCTATTACAAATTCGCGGTCAAACAATACACGAAATGACGCGTTCTATTTGTCGCAGTAGTAAAAATATATTTTTAAATGATTGATACATTTATTCTATGAAATAAAACTGTTTTAACAAAATAACATGCCATTAAAAAAATTTCGGAGGGTAAACAAGATTTAAAACGAACAAAAACGATTCTCCATTAAAGATTTCTTGTGGTGATGTGCGTGTTACTGTTGTGGCGTTCGTAAAACATGACAACATTTCAAATTGTAGGAGGCAAACAATCAAACAAATTTGTGATTTTAAAGCTAAAAAAAACATTCTGCTGTAAAAAAAAAAACATTTGGGAGCCGTGGAGCCGCCAGATTTTTTCGGCTTCGGCTCCGGCTCCGGCTCCAGCAAAAAGTAGCGGCTCCCGGCTCCGGCTCCGGCTCCGCAAGCCTGATTCGGACTATAAACATTCTGACTATAAACATGCGGACTATAAACATTCTGACTATAAACATTCTGACTATAAACATTCTGACTATAAACATTCTGACTATAAACATTCTGACTATAGACCTAACGATTTTGAATTATATATATCAAGTTGACCCTCTGCAGTGACTGGGACTAAACATTTTTACTAACCAGCTCTAAGATATGTTCAATCACCCTTTAAAGATGCAGTATTGGGTTAAAAAAAAATAAAAGTTCATGATTTCTGAACAATCGGTTCACTAAACTTGTGATTTTTTTTCTTCACCGGCTCCCGGCTCGTGCCATTGGACTCACACCCAGCACTGACCACAACCCACTGAGAGATTCCCCTCCAACCCCCCCCCCCGCCCCGCTCCTCAGTTTTACATTTTAAACGAGACATAGACAAGGCTTGCAATAAAAAATTTTTGTTTTAGTAATAAAATACAGATGTAAACAAAAAAAATTTAAGACAGAAATCAATGCAGGTGAAAATGTTCATTTATATACAGTAGAAAAACACAAATTAAAAAACAACGAAACAAACAAAAAAAGCCAAGAGGATTATGTTCGATTCTTCTATGGCCAAGTTTTTATTTATTCTGGATCTCAGGCTAAATAAATAAAAACATTTTAATCAGTCCTAGTTTGTTATTCAAGCTGTGTAAAATAAAGCCGCCATATAGAAATTCGATTCCATACCGAATGATAAACTGGGGTTTAACGGATTTGATGTTTTATCGCGTTACAAACATATAATATATCACAGATGTATGAATTTATACAAGGAAATGGCGCTATTGCTAAATGTGTTCCTTGATACAAGGAAATGGTGCTATTGCTACTAGTATTCTTTGATACAGTTGTGTATCGTAGATTAGTATTAATTGATATGACCATAAAACGCAGTGATATGATCATGCAGTTAGCCTTGACTTGTTTTGTGAAACGTTAAAGAAGCACAGATGCATGTTAATATATATTCAAATGAGATGAAGAACGATGGGATACATTCAATTCAAGAATACTTGGCTGTTAGTAAAAACTGATCAATAAATGACGTCACATATGTGTTTGTGATGAAAGTTTCGTACAAATGTTATTTACAGGTGGTGATAGACTCACGAGATGCAGGTGACTAAAGACTCCAGTAAAAATACAAGTCTACCACAGAGAGCCACTTTAAACTGAATCGTACTTAGGCCGTTCGGGGACCCAGAAAGCATTAAAAAATGAGAAATCAAAATAGAACTCGTAAGTGCAAAATTTGGGTTTTGTGAAGGCCTTCTCGATGAAGGACCCCCGGGCACGCCCAGCGTGTTCACCTTTTATCCGCTTCTGCCATTAAATGTAGCGCTGAAATTATGATTAAACGAATTGCTATCTTTCCTTCCACCATAATTAGTAAGTAAGAATTAAAATATATAGACCAGGTGAGACATTTTAACGCAAGAAATAAGTGTTGAACATTACCGTATTTTTTAGAGCATTTTCGAAACAAAAACTCTATTGTCCCCGTTTTGTGTGTCTGTCTGTCTGTCTGTCCGTCATCACCCTAGATCTCAACAACCATAAGTCCTAGACCCATGATGTATATATTATTTTGTAGGTCTTGGCCTGCCATGTGTGCATCAAAAGTCCATTTCGCGATAGGACCTCTGAGGGCCGAAAAAGGGGGCACATTAAGTACCGTTTTTTACTAAATAAGCTATATTAACAAAGGAGCGCCCTATATCTCAACAACCATAAGCCCTAGACCCATGATGTATATATCATTTTGTAGGTCTTGGCCTACCATGTCTACATCAAAAGTTCATTTTGCGATAGGACCTCTCAGGGCCGGGCTTCAGGGTTCATAAAGGGCTTATATATTATATATAGATTATAAGCTAAACAAAAGGGCGTAATCATTATTTATTTTTGTAACAGCTATTAAACATGACTTACTTCCCTCTCTATTTATACATGAAAATGCTCTTAAACGTCCTGTTTTTACAGGCTTAATTTTTGCTTGTTTTGTAATATCTGTATAAGAATAACATTTCATATTCACAAATAATCCCAATGTTTTCCAATGTTTAATTGTGATTTCGTCAGTAAGTGAGATGTGAACATTAATCATGTACATTTTATAAAATATGACAATCTTTTTCTTATCTAATTACTTTGTTTTAAAATTATATCCAGTGCAGTAAGGTAGGGACAGTCATGCGGGTTACGCTGCAGCGCAGGGGGCCACAATAGCCAGCTATGGCTCTGAGCCACTTTGAACGCATGTCCCGCCTGGACATTGGTCAATTGATGCCTCGTGAAATGGGCCCCCATGTTGACTGACTATTTATATTTTATTATTGTGAGTGGTAATTGCCAGGGCTTTCATGAAACAGGGCCCTTTTATTGGACTTTATGACGGCCCTGTTAATAGCCCTCGGGATAAGACAAACATCTATTTTTCAAATGATGATGTTTGTTTATCTTTAATGTTTTGATTGATATAAACCAAATCCACTAAAAAAAAAAGTTAAAATAAAGGAAGACGAAATTATGGATCTCATTAGGCACGGATGTTTTGTAAGGGCACTATAATAAACATTTCACAGTGGTGTGATATGGTTTACAAGATAAACTTCTCATCCTTACAGGGATTTCACATATGGATATTATAAGATACTAGCTGTACCCTACAAAACCTTTGCATAGAGTTATATCCCCGTAGGCTTGATCGGTAGGCTGGGTTATTTTTGGTTGTATTTTAAACTGGAATACTGTTGCATTAATTCTTTACTTTCGATTTAACGCAGAACCCAAATCGCTATTATTTTATTATATGGTTTATAGAAATAAATAAATATTCTATTTGTGTGTGTCTATAGTCTATGTATTCTATTTCTGTGTGTCTATAGTCTATGTATTCTATTTGTGTGTGTGTGTGTGTGTGTCTATTATACTCACATAGTCTTTGATACAGAGTATGGTTCTTGTTCCTTGAGTTTTTAAAACTTCAGCTTATGATGAATAGAAGTCATGCGGACTTGATTACCTGAAGTTGAAAATGGAAATGAAATATGGAATGAATGAAACTCAGGCTCAGTAAGAAATACATTTTAAACTACCCGGAGATCTTTTTTAAAATTTATTTTGAGATTATCCAATAATGTAATTAGCAGAAATCTTACTTTTAGCCTGTATTAATTTCCGGAAAAATACAGAATAGAGAAGGCATTATCACATCGGGCATGTTGGCTAAACACAACTAAAGGGATTTATTTATTCCACCGGGCTAGCTAGCTAAAACAACTAAAGGGATTTATTTATTCCACCGGGCTAGCTAGCTAAACACAACTAAAGGGATTTATTTATTCCACCGGGCTAGCTAGCTAAAACAACTAAAGGGATTTATTTATTCCACCGGGCTAGCTAGCTAAAACACAACTAAAGGGATTTATTTATTCCACCGGGCTAGCTACCTAAAACAACTAAAGGGATTTATTTATTCCACCGGGCTAGCTAGCTAAAACACAACTAAAGGGATTTATTTATTCCACCGGACTAGCTAGCTAAAACAACTAAAGGGATTTATTTATTCCACCGGGCTAGCTAGCTAAAACACAACTAAAGGGATTTATTTATTCCACCGGGCTAGCTAGCTAAAACAACTAAAGGGATTTATTTATTCCACCGGGCTAGCTAGCTAAAACAACTAAAGGGATTTATCTATCACATTGGGCATGTTGGATAAACACAGGTAAAAGGATTTATTTATCCCACGGGGCTAGCTAGCTAGCTAAAACACAACTAAAGGCTTATTTATCACATCGGCAATGTTAGATGAACACAACCACTAAGATTTATGAACACCGCCCCCCGCCCCGCCCCCCGTGCCCGCGTGTTTATAAAGTTGAAAAACAACAACAGCAGCAGCTACCCACTGAGTGGCCAGAAGAAGTTAAAACGTTCTAAGACACAGAAGAATGTTTATTATCATGGATCTTGTAAAACTTGGACGCAGGTCCGGTGGTGGGGACGTCCCAGAGGTCATTCTTTATGTCCAGTACCCAGCCAGACGACAGAACACATCTGGTGTGTTAGAGTTGAGGAGTTTAGAGAATATTATTGTGAGATTCTAGCATTCTCTTAGCAAATCTTGTAATTAGACAATCTCACATCAGACAAACATTATGTAGTTAGACAATCTCAAATCAGACATACATCTATGTAGTTAGAAAATCTCACATCAGAGATAAATCTATGTAGTTAGACATCAGACAAACCCCTATGTATAAAAAATTCTCCCAACAGACAGACACAATTTTATCTCAGCGGACAGACACATATGCAGCAAGAAATTCTCACAGCAGACACCTATGCATCAACAAATTCTGACAGCAGACATATACCTATGCAACTAGACAATCTCTTGGCAAACATACATCTATGTAACTAGACAATCTCTTGGCAAACATACACCTATGTAACTAGACAATCTCTTAGCAAACATACATCTATGTAACTAGACAATCTCTTAGCAAACATACATCTATGTAACTAGATAATCTCTTAGCAAACATACATCTATGTAACTAGAGTAAACTACAGAAAACAGACATCTCTTTCACTTAACATCCCACAGAACCGTTGCCCTCATAAAAAAATTAAATATTTTTAATATTAGATTGTATGATGAGACATCTATAGATTGTATGATGAGACATCTATAGATTGTATGATGAGACATCTATAGATTGTATGATGAGACATTTATAAAACAAAAAAATCAATTCCTGCTCTTTCGCGTCAGTCACACAAGATGGCGGCAACATTTACATGTACTGTATACGTGTTCTATACTACATAAGTTTAAGTTGGTCATCATACACACCTTTCTTTTATAAGCTACTTAGCGATACTGTAGTGCCCTTCTTTCATCTCTACCACAGCCGGTAAACACTGGCCGGTAAACACTGTCGATAAACACTGGCCGGTAAACACTGGCCGGTAAACATTGGCCGGTAAACACTGGCCGGTAAACACTGGCCGGTAAACACTGGCCGGTAAACACTGGCCGCGAAAACACTATGAAAGACGTGAGGGAACTTTCACCAGACCCGAGAAAATCCCGAAGTTCTAACAAGAGGTACAACCCGGAGCTCTCAAGATAATGTAACATTTATGGTGTTCAATTTGTTATTATTTCTATAAAATGTCTTAATCTTGCAAATAATGTAAAATTCTCTCCCTTTACCGCCAAAACCTTAAACTACGTCACAATTAGTTTGTTTAATTTTTTTTTATTATTGACTGAATTGTATAAGGGTTGAGTCTAGCGCCGGGCACAATGTAGACAATGCAATATAGCTCTCTGTGGCAAACTAACCCATTTATCTCTATACTTATAAGACGCATTTGTTGTCTGTCTGTCTGTCTGTCTGTTCCCTTATAACTCAAGATCCAGACAACCAAATAATGTGAAATTTGTTACACGTACACATAATTACATGGGGAAGGTTATATGACAGGTTTCGTTTCATCTCGATGGGTAGTTTAATTGTAATTAATTACAGTGGATTCCGCTTAATTGGGACTCATCGGGACCGAGCCTTTTTGTCCCAATTAAGCGGCTGTCCCAATTAAACATACACATTTACTATTGACTTCTTGGTTTGGTTTCTTTGAGATTTGTCCCAAATAAGCGGCTGTCCCAATTAAGCGGCGCCCCAATTAAGCGGAATCCACTGTATTTTTATTTTAGTATTTAACTATATTAAAGTAATCTTGACGGCGCCATTAATAAAATTCAATTCCTCTGTGACGTCATTTCCCGATGATACATTTTACTACTAATAAAGTTTAACAGAACTTGCGCGCTGGTGCTGTATCGTGCCTTTATGCTGAAAAGAATTGTTGATGTTTTTTCATGCTCCCTGATTTGTACAGTTTGAGGAAGGTAAAGGAATGAAGAAGGATTATAGAAGAAGTGTGAAGCCATAATAAGTATAGTATATATATATATATATATATATATATATATAGAGAGAGAGAGAGAGAGAGAGAGAGAGGGAGGGAGAGATAAAGAGAGAGGGGGCAGGGGAGAGAGGAAAGGAGGGTAGGAGGGAGGGAAGAAGGGGGAGAGAGGGAGGGGGAGAGAGGGAGGGAGGGAGAGAGAGGGAGATGAGGGAAGGAGAGAGGGAGAGAAAGGGAGGGAAGAAAAGAGAAAGGAAGGGAGGGAGAGAGGGGTAGGATGAGAGATAGAGGGGAGAGAGAGGTGGGAGAGAGGGAGAGAGAGATAGAGAATGAGTGGGTTAGGGAGGGAGAGAGGGAATGAGGGAGGGAGGAAGGGGGAGAGAGGGGGAGGGAGAGACAGAGGTGGAGAGGGGAGGGAGTGAGAGAGGGGTTAGGGATGGAGAGAGAGGGGAGGGAAGGAGAGAAGGAGAGAGAGGATAGGAGAAATGGGAGGAAGAGATAAAGAGAGAGGGGGGCAGGGAGGGAGAGAGGGAAGGAGGAAGGGGGAGAGAGGGAGGGAGGGGGATGGACAGGGGGAGAGAAGGAGGGGGAGAGAGGGAGATGGGAGAGGGAGGGAGGGAGAGAGGTGGGATAGAGAGGGAGGGAGAAAGGGAGGGAGGGAAAGGGAAAGAGAGGGGGAGGGAGGGAGGGAGAGAGAGAGGAAGGGAGAGAGGGGGTAGGGAGAAAACATAAGGTAAACAGAAAACCTTATTTTAAACCCGGGCAAAGCCGGGTACTTGCAACTAGTAATGCAATATAGCTCTCTGTGGCAAACTAACCCATTTATAATGCAATATAGCTCTCTGTGGGAAACTAACCCATTTATAATGCAATATAGCTCTCTGTGGCAAACTAACCCATTTATGAGGGGTGCTTCACAGAGTTGATATTTCTTTTATTTTAAGAGCCCTGAAATTTTCTTCTGCGTCTGCGGTCTCAACTGATACATGGCTGCCTCTGAATTGATGGACATTATATTTTATCACACATAATAACAATAAAGTATTGCATTCTGTTGTTATTCAAAACGAAATGTCTGTAAAATTTATTAAAGGTGAAAGAATGTTAAAATTTCAATTATATTTTTTGTAATAAAAAGTGCACCGGGTTGGTAACAAATATTTTTAGTTAATTCTCGGTACGATATGTTGTACCATTTAAAACAATGTATATAACAGTAAATAAACCACCTGCTGTACATGTCGTGCATAGCTAAACTGGCAGGCACTCACTCATGTCTCTTTTTTTTTTATATACGTCATGTGAACTTGATAAAACATAAAATGAAGAACTGTTGGGAAAAGAGTGCTATAAAATATTATGAATGAATTAAGATTTACCAATGATGTGATTTTGTGTGTTAGATTCATTGTCGGTGGTTGTTTTTGTTAAGACTGTGCCCCCATAATGAGGATTATTTTCTTTGGGATGAACTTTATTTGATGTAGTATGAAATGCCCCCTATACTTAAATATATTTTGGCTACAATAATCTGTTCATATCCTTTGTGGCTACTTTGAATACACAGATGCGTTATTTTTTTTATATAGACTGATTGCTAACGCACTCAAATTTATATCACCATTTTCAACTCCAACTGCGTACCTACAAGCCAGTCCGGGTAGCAGGTTTTTGTTTACTAGTTACATGCAAACATTTATTCGATTTATCACTCTACATACATTTAATATTTAACTTTATTTTTTTGAAAATCTTCGGCTAAATGTCACTAAATATATAACTGAGTCAACTCTATTCAGTGTTTTATCCACACCCCTGCACCTCCGGTGGTGAAAAGGGAAAATCCGGGGGTGAAATTTCAAATTCCGGAGGTGAAAACTACCCCCGGAAATGGTCTGGATAAAACACTGACTCTTTTGCTACATGTAGTTGAACCAACTCTACTGCTACATGTAGTTAAACCAACTCTACTGCTACATGTAGTTTAACCAACACTACTGCTACATGCAGTTAAACCAACTCTAGACGATTTTGCTCTCCAGTCATTTACAGTTGAACCAGCATCAAATAGAAGAGAGGTAAACCAGAGGTCAACCTAACCTCCAAACAAAAGCAGGTCTCTGAGGCACTGACCATATGTCCTAGTGATCTCATTATCTCCCCTTAACGCCTTCTTCGCCCCCCCCCCCCCGTCTATCATTTGCTTACCCCCGTCTCTCAACCGCCCCCCCCCCTCATTTTCACCCTTTATCTCTTTAATTTTATCTGCGTCTCTCCCCCAACACCCCAACTACTCACCATTAAGTGACATTGACGTCACAGAGAAGGTTCGAGGATCTCTCAGGCATCCACCAGCTAGAATGGACAGCGGTCAGTATCTGTGGAGACCACGATTTCGTGTATCAGGGTCAGTTTCCACAGTTTTAAGGCTGTGGTAAGCGCATGTGACTAAGGTAATTTATTTTTGTTTCATGGTAACACCCCCCCCCCCCTTTTTTTTTCACTTCCTGGCAGGTTTTCCGTTGTTGTGACTCAGTGATGTGGCTATAACAGACTGTACTCTTTTTGTGACTTAGTGATGTGGCTATAACAGACTGTACTCTTTTTGTGACTTAGTGATGTGGCTATAACAGACTGTACTCTTGTTGTGACACAGTGCTGTGGCTATAACATACTGTACACTTGTTGTGACTTAGTGATGTGACTACAACAGACTGTACTCTTATGTTACCGCCAGTCTTCTCCGTAAAATTCACTTGCTGTTTGCTCATATAACTATTCAGTAATGGTCAGTCGTTTACCAGCTAACTATGTAATGGACTTTAAACGATATCTATTTAAAAAAAAAATCATTTTGTTAAACTTAGTTTCGTAAAGAACAGAATTTTGCTTGGCCTTAAATAAATAAATAAATAAATAAATAAATAAATATATATATATATATATATATATATATATGTTTCTCTCTCTCTCTCTCTCTCTCTCTCTCTATAAATATATATGTCTCTCTCTCTCTCCCTATATATATATATATATATATATATATACTTTGCAAGGGCCAAGGGTACACTACTACGCACTATTTCAGATGCTGAGGGCTCCAATCAGCCAGTAAAACGTACTCTAAGAAATATCTTTTTAAAGTTTATTGAGCTAATTATTGACTCAACTGAAGTAAGTGTATAAGTACTGAAACCCAACACTATGCAAGCAATATTTTAGACAAATAAAAAACAAGCAATTAAGGCTGTTCCATTCTGGACACAGGACGTGTTAGTGCATTTTCATGTTATGTATCAGTACGTTTGTTAGCTTTCAGTAAATATTTGTAAATTTTGGAAATGTTGATAAATTTAATTGTGTAATGCATATATCTGTAAAAAAATATTTTAAAGACGTTTCTTAAAATTTGAAAAAAAATTATTTTCTCTTAAATCTAACTACAAGTGGTTTGTGGTTACTGAAATAGGACTCATAATTGAAAACATTCGAAATTGTAGTCATTTAATCGTCCGAAAACTCCGTCAATTGTTGCATAGCTCTGATACTTTCAATTAAACTCAGATCACAAGCTTACTATTTCATTTGATGAGTTTCTTAATAAATCTTGGTGAAACTACGTGCTGCAGTATTTCGCACCAAATGAATGGGTTATTGAACGTACAAGGTGTAGAATGGGGCTATATATATAATATATAAGCCCCTTCGGAGCCCTGAAGCCCGGCCCTGAGAGGTTCTATCGCGAAATGAACTTTTGATGTACATGGCAGGCCAAGACCTACAAAATGATATATACATCATGGGTCTAGGACTTAAGGTTGCTGAGATATATGGCGCTCCTTTGTTAATATAGCTTATATAGTAAAAAACGGTACTTTATAAGCCCCCTTTTACGGCCCTCAGAGGTCAGATCGCGAAATGAACTTTTGCTGCACACATGGCAGGCCAAGACCTACAAAATAATATATACATCATGGGTCTAGGACTTATGGTTGTTGAGATCTAGGGTGATGACGGACAGACAGACAGACAGACAAAACGGGGACAATAGAGCATTTTTTTTCGAAAATGCTCTAAAAATGTAGCTTATATGATAAAGTCTCAAATGTTAACAAAAAAGATATCTTCGGTATTTTCCATTTGAAAATTTTTGTAGAATAAAATTGTAAAAATAATTCCGTTACGTGTCTCTGTCTGAAATAATGTCTACGTGTTTGTTCCCTCTCCGTGTCTCCCTCTCTGTGTCTCCCTCTCCGCGTCTCCCTCTCCGTGTCTCCCTCTCAGTGTTTCC
Organism: Bulinus truncatus; assembly: GCA_021962125.1. NCBI lineage: Eukaryota > Metazoa > Mollusca > Gastropoda > Planorbidae > Bulinus > Bulinus truncatus. Next base: position 105,580 of record JAGDYQ010000392.1, read on the forward strand.
CTCTCCTTGTCTCGCTCTCCGTGTCTCCCTCTCCGTGTCTCCCTCTCAGTGTTTCCCTCTCCTTGTCTCGCTCTCCGTGTCTCCCTCTCCGTGTCTCCCTCTCCGTGTCTCCCTCTCCGTGTCTCCCTCTCAGTGTTTCCCTCTCCTTGTCTCGCTCTCCGTGTCTCCCTCTCCGTGTCTCCCTCTCAGTGTTTCCCTCTCCTTGTCTCGCTCTCCGTGTCTCCCTCTCCGTGTCTCCCTCTCAGTGTTTCCCTCTCCTTGTCTAGCTCTCCGTGTCTCCCTCTCCGTGTCTCCCTCTCCGTGTCTCCCTCTCAGTGTTTCCCTCTCCGTGTCTCCCTCTCAGTGTCTCCCTCTCCGTGTCTCCCTCTCAGTGTTTCCCTCTCCTTGTCTCGCTCTCCGTGTCTCCCTCTCCGTGTCTCCCACTCCGTGTCTCCCTCTCAGTGTCTCCCACTCCGTGTCTCCCTCTCAGTGTTTCCCTCTCCGTGTCTCCCTCTCAGTGTCTCCCTCTCCGTGTCTCCCTCTCAGTGTTTCCCTCTCCATGTCTCCCTTTCCATATCTCCCTCTCAGTGTTTCCCTCTCCTTGTCTCCCTCTCAGTGTTTACCTCTCCATGTCTCCCTCTCTGTGTCTCCCTCTGTGTCTCCCTCTCTGAGTCTCCCTCTCTGTGTCTCCCTCTCCGTGTCTTTCTCTCTATGTCTCCCTCTCTGAGTCTCCCTCTCTGTCTCCCTCTCTGTGTCTCCCTCTCCTTGTCTCCCTCTCTGTGTCCCCCTCTCTGTGTCTCCATCTCTGTGTTGCCCTCTCAGTGTCTCCCTCTCCGTGTCTCCATCTCTGTGTTTCCCTCTCAGTGTCTCCCTCTCCGTGTCTCCATCTCTGTGTTTCCCTCTCCATGTCTCCCTCTCCGTGTCTCCGTCTCTGATATCCCTCGGTACCGATACATTTCCCAGATTTCATTGCGGTGGCTTCTTGCTTTTTGTTTCAATTAGATCAAGTAGTTTTTGACTGGCTTCACCACTGTGGCCCGAGGCTGTTTGTACGAAGTGGGGCGGTCCATGTAAGTCTAATCAACTGGCCTAATTCGGCGGTGATCTCACAGGGTTTCAAAGGGTGACGCCATTCTCATATAATAGGTATGTGTGTGTGTGTGTGTGTTACAAATGTATGATTACACAGGCTAGCAATGTGTATGTGCGTTACAAATGTATGATTACACAGACTAGCAATATTTAGAAAGAAGTTGCTTATATTCAAATACGTAACTTTCAATTCATGGGGTTGAGGAATAAACACATTTAGTAATTTATAATAGATTTATGAGTGCACGAAAGTTTGTTGACTTGTTTAAAAACAGAAGTAAATAACAAACCCTCCCCCACCCAACCGTGTATATCCCATCTTGTAACTGACCATATACCTTCTTCTAACTGACCATAAACCTTCTTCTAACTGATATATACCTTCTTCTAACTGACCATAGACCTTCTTCTAACTGAATATAGACCTTCTTCTAACTGAATATAGACCTTCTTCTAACTGAATATAGACCTTCTTCTAACTGTAGACCATCTTTAAAATGACTATAGACATTCTGACTAACGAACTTCTTCTGACTAAGGACCTGTTCTTGCAGAATACTTATTTATAGCCACAGTATAGCTGAATACTTATTTATAGCTACAGTATAAAAAAAAAGTAAAGTTCCCTTCTTAACCCTAACGGGCCTTCGGGGCAGATGAAATGTAGAATTCATCTGATTCTATAACCTCGACATATGAAGGGGTTGTGTTGTTAGCACAACGCCCAGCCGCCTTTACTTCCCCAACTTAAAGTCGGGTACCCATTTAAAGCTGGGTGGACTTGTGGGACGACTTTGCACCAAATTTCACCTGGAAAAATTCCATGGGCCTCACCGAGGATCGAACCCAGGACTCTCAGGTCGACAGTCGAGTATCTACACCAATCGGCTACCCGTCCCACCAGCTACAGTATAGCTGAATAGTTATTCATAGATACAGTATAGCTGAATAGTTATTTATAGATACAATATTGCTGAATAGTTATTTATAGCTACAGTATAGCTGAATAGTTATTTATAGCTACAGTATAGCTGAATAGTTATTTATAGCTACAGTATAGCTGAATAGTTATTTATAGCTACAGTATAGCTGAATAGTTATTTATAGATACAGGGCCCCCATTTCTCCCCCCACCCTGCACCCCCACCCTCCTTGTTCGGACTAGTCATATTATTGGGAATCCTTCGAGAACCAGTTTAAAGATTGAAATCTAAATGAGTGATCATAATCAGGGGCCTACTACTCCAGAGGCCTACCTACTTCCCCCCCTCCCCCTCTACCTCCCGGGGTGAGTCAAGACAGCCATGTATATACACTGACAACGTAAACGCTGAGCTCATAGGCATATAGCAGATGGACATGTGTTGAAATTCAAACTGCAAACAGATACACAGACAAGAAAATGACCTAATCACGTGACTCCCCCTTAATGACAACTCATTTGTGTACCACGTGATCAATGTATATATTTTATCGTTCGCTTATAAGCAATCAACAAGTTACATGGAAATTTCAGGACAATCTTTGCTAAATGTAGGACGATCTTTGTTAACTTCTTTTATTCCTACTTAAGGAAATAATGACGCACATTGGATACAGCTAACATTTTAAATCGTTACATGAAATGTGAAGGTGAAGGGCGGAAGGAAAACGGTTGTAATGGGCGAAATGTAATTGAAAGAAAAAGAGAACGGGAAAAAAAAATGAAACAAAAAAAAAAATTCCATTGTCGCTTTAACATGATTCTTTTTTTCCCCTAACATTTAACACTTTTTTTAACACCCCCACACACACACATTACATGATACAATATTTTATTTCCTAGAACGATTGTCACCCAGACATATCACAAAATCCATTTTATTCAAGACATTTTATTTTGTAAATAGTAATAATATAAAATTAACGTTTTAAATGCAGTAAATTAAAATATGTACAGAGACACACGCAAACTGATATGTAAGTAAACTGGTATGTAAGTAAACTGATATGTAGGTAAACTGGTATGTAAGTAAACTGGTATGTAAGTAAACTGGTATGTAAGTAAACTGATATGTAAGTAAACTGGTATGTAAGTAAACTGGTATGTAAGTAAACTGGTATGTAAGTAAACTGGTATGTAAGTAAACTGGTATGTATGGACCATTCTGTAAGAAATCTAGGTTTTTTTTCAATATACTTTTTTTTACTTGGTCAACTATCGAGGGCAAAGGTTACATTCTATTTTTATACACTTAACATACACTGTTATGCCTTTAAAATATTGCATAATTTTACATAAATAATTTATGGGTACTTAAAATTTGTCACTCAGATATCAACTAGTGTTTCCCATTAATGACTTTGTCCAATATGTCGACCTCTGATTTGTAAAAAGATATACATCCATGAATTTATTTATTATTAAGATGAACTATTTGTACTAAACGTAATGATAGACTGACCATATAGTTGTATACTTGCAGCATTGGTCACTAAATGATAGACTGCCCATATAGTTGTATACTTGCAGTATTGGTCACTATAGACTGGCCATATAGTTGTATACTTGCTGTATTCGTCACTAAAGTTCAATCCACGCACACAAACATGAATTAGGTTTGTCCTTAGATCTGTCCTTCTTTCATTGACTGTATAACTTCCTCCATTTGTCTTAGTTAGTCCCAGATTTTTTAAGCTTGGCGAAAGTTTATCAATGTCTTGGAGGAATTTTGAATCCATTGAATATAGGGAATGTTTTTAGGGGTCAGCCTGACCATTGAAACAAATTTTAATCTCCGTAAAACTTGACTCGAGACTTATCTGATGAATCCGCCCCAGGTATTACCCCCTCCCCCCAACTCACTCAGCTCGCACCCTTCCTCCTGCTTCCACTTAGTAGAAATGTTCCAGAAACAGATAAGTAAGAAATGAAATGGAAAACGTCACACATTCAGCAAAAAAGAAAGGTTTGGGAAGAGATCATTCCCCCCCCCCCCCGTGTCCTGATGGTTTGTACATGTCTCTTTATCTTAGTGAAGGTATCAAGATAAGTGAATGTGTTAACAGAGAGGTGGACATAGTGTTGACGCCTACCTAGTGTGACGGTTATTGGGACGTAATGTGACAGCGAAAATATAAGAGACAACAGAGAAACGTATTTGGCTTTAAATCCACAGTCTTCGTTTTATATTTTCCATGTTCTAATGAAGTGGTATCGGACAACGAGTAATGAGAATTGACCGAAGGGTGGAACAATCAGAAGATAGAGAGATGGGAGTGAAATGGTGGAGGAAAACGACTATAAGTCGATAAAAGAGACCACAGCTCAACATGGTCTGTAGTGAGTAGTAGTACTAAGGACAGCGCCCTTTGAAAGTATGTCGGCTTTTTCACCACCCATTGGAGCCGGATAATAGAAGGCTGTTTACAGTAAATACCTAAATCTAATTATAGTAAAAATAAACACGTAATGTACTGACACTAAGCCAACGTGTTCCACCCTTTCTATTTCAACAACTGCTTACAAAAAAACAAAAACTTACCAATTCTTCTGGGACACTGTGTATAATTTGAAGCTATACAATTTATTAAATATCTCTTACAAGATGTACAGTGGAATATGTACACATAGCGGATGAATCAATCATTGTAGGCATTTAATGAATCGAATCATTAGATTTGCTAATCGCCCACCACTCTTAGCTAGAAATCAATCATACGCTTCTGACTTGGGTGGAAGAGCGTCTCAGCTAAAGACATTTCGGTATGAATTGAATCATAATGTTTCATACCCAGACCCAGACAATGATTCAAATCATGAAATTCAATTGTGGTGAATGCCCAGCAGCACAATGTGTTACCGGCTGATATTAAATGAAAATATGGGATACATTATTAATGTAATTCTTGGCTCGTATTTACGTATATATATATATATATATATATATATATATATATATATATATATATATATATGTACATGCCGTTCCCCGCTAAATCTTTGCGTAGAGATAAACCATAGTTCAAATTTGAGGTCTGTTTTTGTTGTTAAGAAGGATGTTGAAAAACTAATTAGTTATTTTTTTCTACTCCTTACAATAATCTAAGAGATACGGTAATTTATTTATTTTTATAAGTAAAAAAAAAAATGAATAAATAAATGAAAATAAAAAGTATATGTGAGTAGGATTCGAACCCACGCAGCCTGCACGTAGATCCAGACCTATAAGCCTTTTTTAAAGTACATTGAAAATAACTCTTGATTATTTGGAACGCACTTACTGTTAGTCCTAGTAGGGTGATCTTACTGTGTAATTTAAAAACAAATTAAAATACCTATTTAATTTAACAATAAAAAAATATGACGGCTAATTGTATTGAAATTTCGCAGAATTTATTTTTTAGTATTAATTTTAGTATTAGATCAATTGTTAAAAAGAATTTTATGAACGAAATTTGTTACGATCAACGCGGCTATTCTTACACATTCAGATACGTAAATTGATAAACTGAAATATGTAATAGTTAAGAATTAGCAGGAAATACGTAAATTAATACACTGAAATATGTAATAGTTCTTAAGAACTAGAATGAAATACGTATATTTCTGTTCACATAAACTATGTTTGTCAAACTTTATCTTATGAAAAACAACTGATCTGTTAGCAGTACTAGCCTTCCCTACAATACGTCCCCTCCACAGATACACCCCCTCCCCTTCCCCCTGCCCATCCGTCCTTATCCCCAGTACATGTCAAGCATAACCCAGAGTGACATGTTATGAGTTCGTCTCAACCAAAGCTAGTATTTCTGGAATGGCTGTTGATGGCTGCAGCCTTAGGCAAACAAACAAACAAACTAAAGCAGTAACAAGAAATCCAAACTATTCCCACAATGACTGGTATTCCTGAATTGTGTGTATCTGTGTTTGGGACAAACTATTCCCACAATGACTGGTATTCCTGAATTGTGTGTATCAGTATATGAGACAAACTATTCCCACAGTGACTGGTATTCCTGAATTGTGTGTATTAGTATATGGGACAAACTATTCCCACAATGACTGGTATTCCTGAATTGTGTGTATCATTATATGGGACACACTATTCCCACAGTGACTGGTATTACTGAATTGTGTGTATCAGTATATGGAACAAACTATTCCCACAATGACTGGTATTCCTGAATTGTGTGTATCTGTATATGGGATGAGTTTCATTGATTTCAATCAACCAGTTTTATTATACTTTTTTTTTTTAAACTATTATGAGTGATACAAAATCGGAATTAAAAATTTTGTTTGATAACATTTGTTTGTTTTTCTGACCTGACCTACTAGCACTGGATATTGAGGGGGTAATGGATAATAATGATTAAACTAACAATAATTGTGATTTCAACATGATGAAAGAAACATTAAAATAAAGATACATGTCCGCGAAAAGATGAATTAGAATGAAATAGTTGCAGTGTGTCAAGAGTTGTCTCCTCTTTCATCAGTTGAACTAGAACAGTGTTTCACAATAGTTGCAGTGTGTCAAGAGTTGTCTCCTCTTTCATCAGTTGAACTAGAACAGTGTTTCACAATAGTTGCAGTGTGTCAAGAGTTGTCTCCTCTTTCATCAGCTGCACCGGACTATACTAATTGGGTAAACAGGCAAGGCTAAAGCGTAAACTGTATAAGAAGAGGAAACCATGACCTGAGCAACGAGTTTTTTTTTACTTGGGGCACTCAGTACTCAGTATTCAGTACTCAGTACTCAGTACTCAGTATTCAGTACTCAGTACTCAGTATTCAGTACTCAGTATTCAGTATTCAGTACTCAGTACTCAGTATTCAGTACTCAGTACTCAGTATTCAGTACTCAGTATTATGAAAATCAGATTGGGGGTACAACGATCTCAAAAGTTTGGGAAACACTGTTTTTTTTTTAAGAATTACGGAAATATAAAAAAAAACAGAGGGTGGGGGTTTACATAGATAACGGAAATGTGAGAATCACTGTTCTAGAGCTATCTCTCATCCGTCTATCTAGTCTAGAACATTAGTTTACGGCTCTTTCTCATTAACCAATCGTTTCAGTCTCTGGAAATGGTGGACAGTATTTCACACTAGTGATAAATGGATTCCATTTAAACACAATTTATGGAAAGGTGAAATCCATTTTGTGTTTTTGATGTAATCAAGTAACTTGTGAAAGACCAAACCAGAAATAAGAATATTAATTGAAAATGAATATTTCTTAAAGGCACCACGGGAAACACAATGGCAGATGAAGTAGGGGACATCTGTGTAAAGTGTTCACTGTGTGCAGACCAGTCTAATCATGTCATTGTCTTGACTTTATCTATCTATCTATCTATCTATCTATCTATCTATCTATCTATCTATCTATCTATCTATCTATCTATCTATCTATCTATCTATCTATCTATCTATCTATCTATCTATCTATCTATCTATCTATCTATCTATCTATCTATCTATCTATCTATCTATCTATCTATCTATCTATCTATCTATCTATCTATCTATCTATCTATCTATCTATCTATCTATCTATCTATCTATCTATCTATCTATCTATCTATCTATCTATCTATCTATCTATCTATCTATCTATCTATCTATCTATCTATCTATCTATCTATTTATCTATCTATCTATCTATCTATCTATCTGTCTGTCTGTCTGTCTGTCTGTCTGTCTGTCTATCTATCTATCTATCTATCTGTCTGTCTGTCTGTCTGTCTGTCTGTCTGTCTATCTATCTATCTATCTATCTATAAACGTAAACCTATCAGTTTGTGTGTCTGAAAATAGATCACTACCATATCGTAGGTGTGCATTACACTTAGAAACAATTATTGATCAAAGTGTAGTAATCTATTTCTTTCCCGTAATCTTCTATATAATACTAAGGTTAATACAAAGATGTATAGTTAGATATGTAAAATATGATAATAACAAATACTTTACACACACAAACATCTCTAAGTCAATACTCTGGGCGGTAGATTTCTCGCAGAAATAATACCCACACAGCACAACTGAATTCAGTCGATACCACCATTTTAAAACAACAACAACAGACACAGTAGCAGGCGTATTGTAAACCTTGTTCCCAATGTTTTCTTTCTAAATCTTTTTTTTTTAAGTTTCACCATTACGAAAAATAATTACCGTTGAAAGTTGGCAAGTACTCTGTGACGGATGAAACGTAAATTGTGCATGCACACATTGGGTGACGTGAATTAACATCAACTTGTGTATCTACCCTAACAAGCCTCCACCCACCCATCCGTCTATCTAACGGTGTCGGGTATAAGGGGAGGAGGGGGTGAAATACATTCTAAATAAGAACAATTATGTCTAGTAAATAAAATGGTCAATTTAACTAATACCGTGTCGAGTTGTCAACTGCGATGAAAAAATATTCTGCGTCGTTAGCAACGACTTTGTAGTGAAAGTGTCAGAAGATTAAACCATAAAACCAAGGTTCAGTTATGTATTATTTATTATACGTTCCCTTAGGGCCGTGTCGTGGTATGTTAGAGAGGTCCTCGAATTAGGCAGCACCGTACAGAGATAGGGGCGATATTATATTTTTTAAAGACAAAAACTGCATTGAGATCCACACTTTGTCATCCATTGGTTTACAGGTGTAACATCACCTTTGTCTTCATTGTCACCTGCACCTCAAAAGTGGGTCACGAACTTGATAGACGTAGGTCAGAATACTTTTTAAATAAATATTTAATAGAAAATAAATATAGTTAATTAAAAATTGTCTTTATTTTATCATTTTTTTTCTGTTCTGATGGGTCTCGAAAACCGAACATGTCACTTTGTGGGTTTCGAAAACCGAACAGGTCACTTTGTGGGTTTCAAAAACCGAACAGGTCAGTGAGTCCCAAAAACCGAACAGGTCACTTTGTGGGTCTCGAAAAACCGAACAGGTCACTTTGTGGGTCTCGAAAACCGAACAGGTCACTTTGTGGGTTTCGAAAACCGAATAGGTCAGTGGGTCTCGAAAACCGAACAGGTCACTTTGTGGGTTTTGAAAACCTAACAGGTTTCTTTGTGGTCTCAAAAGCCGAACATTTCTCTTTGATCTATTAGACATTTTTCTATTTGTTTAACCTTCAACATCAAGGACATTCTTCAACACTCACTGCAGTTGTTCAGGACAATGAACTTGAACATTTAAATATCATACTTTAAAAAAAAAATGTGTTGACACAGAAGCATCAAGTGGGCTGTGCTAATGGACCATTGAAAGTACTCAATATTTTTATTTCTGGCCTCACTCAAATCAACTCTCCTTAGTTCTATCCATCAATTCAAACCACATTGGACTATTGCACTTATTCAGAAACACACAAGTGGCATCTTAATGGCTGGTACCGATGAAAATATAAAAAAAAGAGGGAACACAACCCCTGAAAGAAATGGTAGAGAGTTATGGATCCTGTTCATTTTAGTGGGAACCTTTCACTTCCTTAAGGTCAAAGGTAATAATCGTACAATGTGCTCAACTGAGCAGTCGACCTATGTTCACATTTGATACAATGCGATTATACTGTTAAAATTACACACATATTTCACAAATCAAACATATTTTTTAATCATGCTCTGTATTTAAGAAACTATCTAAAATTTCTTCTTTTATTTTAATTCGAATTATTTAACTCACTCTGTCTAGCGAGTGTGAATTGATTTTTCCCTTTTTTTTCCCGCAACGATTTCCTAAAGCAGTGCTTCCCAAACTTTAGACATCTGTGTAACCCCCTTATTTATTTTTGTAATACATAGTACGCCCTCCCCCCCCCCCCCCCCAGAAAAAAATACAAACAACTTGGGGTCGCGTGCCCAGAATCCAACCAAAAAAACCACTTATTTATGCCAACACTACAATTAAAATAAAAAGGAAGTGATATCTTAGTCGCGTGCCGACTGATAAGACTCTGCGTGCCGACTGTGTCATGCGTGCCATAGGTTCGCCACCGCCTTCATTTCATTGTTTTCATGTTTACCCGATGTCCTCCGTCGGGTGCAGCGTGTAAGCCCGGGCAATCTCTTTGCTTACGCCCTGGGGTTTGCGTACGACACTTTGAGAGACACTGCCCTAAAGGAATTCAACTTTCCACACTTGTGTATTGACTCGCCAATACAATATTTTGATATTTTTGAATCGGTTAATATAAATGATGTAGATTTCCGAAGCTAATTACTTTTTATATCTAACTTATAAAGCAGCTAAGCTTGTCCGGGTCGCTTCCGTCAGTGTGGGGAATCCGTTTTATAAATAAACGACCTCCAGAAAAAATAAATAAAACAATCGTATTTGATAAAGTAATCACGTGACCAGCGAGGTCACGAAAACATAATTCAAAATGGCGCTTGCGTCAAATCGATATCTAGAATACAAAAAAAAAATCCTTTTCTGCTCTGTCAGCGATCCCGTGTCTGTCATGAAATCCCGTCTGTCATCCAAGATGGCGGCAAAAAAATTCAAATATGGCAGAAACATTTACTGTTTTCTTCTTAACATGCATGTCCCGGTTCCCAACTGGCCGGCCGAGTAAGAATTGTCTCCTACATGGCTGCCAGTAATGACATTGGACCAGCCATATGTATAGTGCCGATGTGACTAAACTCCCTACACTAACATACGGCAGGTAAGATTGTGAAAGCCAAATGGCGATCCCTATGTAATACTGATTTCGACCGCCTCAATCATTACCAAGGGGCAATTTAGCGATCTTAGGAGAGGTAACACAAAATCATGCCAAAATTTTGAATGATACTCTCCAAGACAAATTGCTACTTAAAAGAATTTGCATATGTATATTTCACAATATACTTATAAGACGCATTTGCTGTCTGTCTGTCTGTTCCCTTATAACTCAAGATCCAGACAACCAAATAACGTGAAATTCGGTACACGTACACATAATTACATGGGGAAGGTTATAGGACAGGTTTCGTTTCATCTCGATGGGTAGTTTAATTGTAATTAATTATTTTATTTTAGTATTTTACTACATTAAAGTAATCTCGACGGCGCCATAAATAAAACTCCTCTGTGACGTCATTTCCCGATGATGCAATTTACATTTTAAAATTTTCCTTCTAATAAAGCCGAATAGAACTTGCGCGCTGGTGCTGTATCGTGCCTTTATGCTGCAAAGAATTGTTGTTTTTTCACGCTCCCTGATTTGTATAGTTTGAGGGAGGTAAAGGAATGAAAAAGGATTTTAGAAGAAGTGTGAAGTCATAATAATATGTCTATCTATCTATCTATCTATCTATCTATCTATCTATCTATCTATCTATCTATCTATCTATCTATCTATCTATCTATCTATCTATCTATCTATCTATCTATCTATCTATCTATCTATCTATCTATCTATCTATCTATCTATCTATCTATCTATCTATCTATCTATCTATCTATCTATCTATCTATCTATCTATCTATCTAAGTATCTATCTATCTATCTATCTATCTATCTATCTATCTATCTATCTATCTATCTATCTATCTATCTATCTATCTATCTATCTATCTATCTATCTATCTATCTATCTATCTATCTATCTATCTATCTATATATATATATATATATAAAGAGAGAGAGGGGGGGGAGGGAGAGACATAAAGACAGAGAGGGAGGCAGGGGGGAGAGAGAGGAAAGGAGGGTAGGAGGGAGGGAGGGAGGGAGGGGAGAGATAAAGAGGGGGCAAGGAGGGAGAGAGGGAATGAGGGTGGGAGGGAGGGGGAGGGAGAGAGAGGGAGAGGGGGAAGGGAGGGAGAAAGGAGGGGAGGGAGAGGGGGTTAGGGGAGGGGAGAGAGGAGGGAAGGAGAGGAGAGGGGGATGGGAGAGAATGGGAGGGAGAGATAAAGAGAGAGAGAGAGGGAAGGGGGAGGGAGAGAGAGGGAAGGGAGGAAGGGAGGAAGGGGGAGAGAGGAGGAGGGGGGATGGACAGGAGGGGGAGAAGGAGGGGGAGAGAGGGAGATGGGAGAGGGAGGGGGAGAGAGGGGGATGGAGAGGGAGGGAGGGAGAAAGGGGGGAAGGAAAGGGAGAGAGAGGGAGAGGGAGGGAGGGAGGGAGGGAGAGAGAGGAAGGGAGAGAGAGGGGTAGGGAGAAAACAGAAGGTAAACAGAACACCCTATTTTAAACCCGGGCAAAGCCGGGCACTTGCAACTAGTTGTAATATGTCTATGGTGTTCAATTTGTTATTAAATGAGAAGCGATCATAAAATAAATATTTACAGAAATCGTTCAATTAATATTCTGTATTATTTTCCACAAACTAAATTTTAAAACAAACGAATTTTTTATTAAGGATACCTCAATATAATTAATATTTATATTGTATATGACTATTTCTAATGTACAATTATTTCCTTTTATTACTAATCTAAAATACGTCACAATATTTTTTTTTGCATTTTTTGACTATTACGTCACATGAATGAATTGAATATAGGTTGAGTTTGAGTAGCGCCGTACACAATGTTGACAATGCAAACGAACCCATTTATGATGTGGGCTTCACACAGAGGGTGTATGGAGGGGCCCCAGTTTGAGGTGGGCCCCCAAAATTCAGAGGCCTCTGAAGAGGTCAGGCCCAAGGGCCCCAAAATCCATAGGTTCGGCACTGCCGGTTTGGCTGTATTATCTTAGTTTATTCTCAGTTCGATATGTTGTGCTATACTACAATGTGTATAACAGTAAGTAAACCACCTGCTAAACATGTAGCGTTTTGCATTTTTTTCGCCCCGTACCCCTTTGAATTAAAAGTTGGGAGTGGAAGACATTATCTGATTTTTACAAATTTTACATTTTTACAATCAGTAGGACCATATGCAACTTTTCAAATATGTTTCAAATTCCCAACTTCAAAAAAATTTTTTTTGACCCACCCTAATATATATATATATATATATATATATATATATATATATATAGCGTCGAAGCACATGCCGATGACCATAGATTCGCACTTCCATGATTTGATATGTTCATATACTGCATCAGCAGCTACCCATCCTGACCCGGATGCTAACTTGGGAACACCAAGAAGTTTTGTAGTGCCGTCGACAAGTGACGAAAGCAGGACAGGTAATCGATCGCCGTTGTTGGTAACATGTCCGGTAACATCGGGCAATAGCTTACCATCCCAATGTACAATTGATTTTGAGGGAACATAGTCTTCTTTTATACATGCTGCAGCTTGTTGACGACAAAGCTTGCGATGACGATGCATTGTGCTCTTGGAAAATACTGTGTCAGATGTCGGAACACCAGCTTCGTTGAATGCGGATGCAAGTATCATTGTTGATTTTCTAATGCTGGTGTTCGTTCTGTCCTGCACTGCAGCAACTTTTCGTGATATGATTGATGCCTGGCAATTTAGCATGCTTAGTTTAAAAAAATTAAATCTTCAAAAAATATGCACATTGCTTAAATTTTGCACATTAGGTATTTTATATGTTTTCTTGCATTTATTACACTTTCTAATTAAGAATCACACAATTTCAACTCTAGTTAATGGTAGCAATGAGATAAATATAAGTATATTTAAACTTTATTTTATTCAACTATGGCATGCAAAAACTGCAAATTATTTGAGCCATGATTCGTCTGGATTTTTATGTTGGCCTAATACTGGAATTTTAAAAGCTCTTGGGGGACCTCTAAATGTTGTTCAAATGAGCTACAACTTCACCAATTCACTCATTGTACCCAAGAGACACATTTCAGGGGGTGAGACACCAAAGATTTAAAAAAAAATATTTTCGAGCATTTTTGGGACACCCTAATATATATATATATATAATATATATATATATATATATATATGTGTGTGTGTGTGTGTGTGTGTGTGTGTGTGTGTAGGCCCATATATAATGAGTAGAAAATAAATCTTGTAATGAATTTCTTATTTAGTTGAATATTTATACGTTATTGCACTAAAGTTTTCTGATATGGGGTACTTTATATATGGCGGCCACGTTTAAATTGAATATCAAGTAGTTATTGCACTTAAGTCATTTTATATCTTGCATTTGTTTTTAATATTGGATCTGGTGGGTTATAAGAAAGCTCTAATGCACCTAACCACCAGTCCTGACACCGTAATCATTGGTGTGAAGTATTTCAGGATAAGGATTAGTTGCCCCTCCTCTCTTGACTAACAGAATGAAGTTATAGAAACTTGGTGAGCTCGGTAGTGACCTAAATGTTTGAATTGATAGATATCTGTGTAGAGAATGATTGAACTTATATTTATATGTGTAGAGAATGATTGAACTGATAGATATTTGTGTATAGAATGATTGAACTGATAGATATCTGTGTAGAGAATGATTGAACTGATAGATATCTGTGTAGAGAATGATTTAACTGATTGTATAAAATAGAATATGATAGATATATGTATAGCGGATGATTGAACTGATAGAATAAAATAGCCGATGATAGATATCTGTGTAGAGAATGATTGAACTGATATAATAAAATAGCCTAAGATAGATATCTGTGTAGAGAATGATTGAACTGATAGAATTAAAAATAGCCAATGATAGATATCTGTGTAGAGAATGATTGAACTAATAGAATAAAATAGCTGATGATAGATATCTGTGTAGCGAATGATTGAACTGATATAATAAATTAGCCTATGATAGATATCTCTGTAGAGAATGATTGAACTGATAGAATAAAATAACCTATAATAGATATCTGTGTAGAGAATGATTGAACTGATAGAATAAAATAGCCTACGATAGATATCTGTGTAGAGAATGATTGAACTGATAGAATAAAATAGCCTATGATATATGTCTGTGTAGAGAATGATTGAACTGATAGAATAAAATAGCCGATGATAGATATCTGTGTAGAGAATGATTGAACTGATAGAATAAAATAGCCTATGATAAATATATGTCTAGAGAATTATTGAACTGATAGAATGAAATAGCCGATGATAGATATCTGTGTAGAGAATGATTGAACTGATAGAATACAATAGCCTATTGTTACAATGTAGGTTATTTTAGCACAATAGTTTACGGTTTAGGAGCAAAATGTGCGTGGGGAGGGGGTGCATCATTGTGACCAGATAGAAGAATAATTTACGCGAGAGCACGCCCCATCACCCCACCATGTTAATTAGTTGTGCATCACCGGTGGTACTGAGGCTCACGGAGACAATTTACCTGGGAAAGAATGTTCGTGACCGTGACACGTAGGATGAAGTTGGAACCGCTACGAAAGTCGTGGGGCAGAATCTGTTCACGAGGGATAACTAAGTTGGAGGGTGTCATAGGGTCCCTTGTTTAGATGTCCAATCACGTTCCCACCCCAGACCCGTCACATAAATTATCCCGAGTGTAGAGTCAGTTGGATTGAGAATTAATTACAACTAATTAATCACCGATGTCAAAGCCAATTGTGTACTGTATATAAGCAGGACGTTTTTGTGTGTAAGTCAGAGAGGAGGTGAGACAGGAGAGAGACTGAGAACCAGAGAGTCGAGTGAGATAGCAGAGTAGGACGTAAGCTGAAGTCTGTATGTGAGAATTGGCGTCAACATATCTACATAGTAAACTTGTTTTATCAGCAAAGAAACCGGTATTTTGTTGACTTATTAGCGGAGACTAAAAGTGAGCTGTAAAAATAGAAATATTGTCACCAGAACATCTACATCTACTCTCTCATACTTCTAGACAACGATATGTACGTGGCCAGGATTAGCATTAGGACTATCCGCCAACGTAACACCTATGATAGATATCTGTGTAGAGAATTATTGAACTGATAGAATAAAATAGCCTATGATAGATATCTGTGTAGAGAATGATTGAACTGATAGAATAAAATAGCCTATGATACAGTTAGACTTCGGTTTACGAGTCTTTTGTAAGACGAGCACCTCATTTTAGCAAACTTTGCCTCGATATAAGAGCATTGACTTGCCAGACGAGCAAAACTTAACAAAAAATAAATTCGAACTGGGTGTGCAAGCGAGGTCTTACAGTACGAGTAATAGGCGTTAGCTACTGTTTCTGCCGAGATGTATGTAACCACTACTGAACTATTGCTTCTTTCTACCTTGCTGGTCACACTCAGCGAACTTCACTTGTATAGTCAACATCTGTGTGAGTGGCATATTGTTTGGTTCACTTGTATAGTCAACATCTGTGTGAGTGGCATATTGTTTGCTTCACTTGGTATATTGTTTACTTACATTTTGTAACTTGTGTCATTACATAGTAACTGCGACAACAAGTCCACGAGGAGCGCGCATGAAATCCCTCACATTCAGTAAAGTTAAGGTAGGTATGAAAAATGTTGGTAACATGTAACGAGTAAAGAGTAGAAGTGCGGACGATGAGTCTGTTGAACCCAGTGCTGTGTCGAACTACCGTGAAATTCTTACAAAGAAAGCAAAAGGAAGTGTCACTAGATACGTTCCTTGTTGACGTCACACAAACAGAAACAGATTTCAAAGAGCAAACAAACAAACTACATCATCGATTCCGTTAGTGAAAAGAGGAAGACGCCCTACACAGTGCTTACATTTCATCCCTTCGAGTAATTAAAAAAAAATCATAAATAATTTCATTACAATTCATAAGAGCAGCATAAGAGTAATTTTAATTTTCTTGAACCAATCAACCAAGTTGTTATAATTTCTAATGTGTAAATCTGCATTGATTTACGAGTATTTTAGATTACTAACACCCCGTTTGAAACTGAGGTTCGATTGTATTTGTAAATACTATAGTTTAATAAATACATAAATCTTAAAAAAAAGTTTTTTTTCTTTAGTGTTGTATTAATCGCGCATGTTGGGCAAATATACTTTAAGTCTTCAATCAAAGTGAGGTCACAACATAACACACCTCCACCACTCCTCAAATAGACCATTGTATGCACTGGCAGCCCCGTAGCCAAGAAAAAATAAAGAAAAAGTAAAGGTGCCCCCTGCTTACTTTGACCTGGCTATGGGCCTGTGCACTGGGTTGTAATAAGAAACATGCAATAACTGCAGGTAGAGTGTTTTTGACAAGTGGGGTTAAATTTACTGTAAAATGGAATGAAACCATTCTTACAGGTGTAATTATTTTAATGTATTTATTCCAATGAATCAGTCTCCTGAAATGTATTTTTAAATATGACCCCAAAAAAAAAATTCAAGAAAACATCTGAAATATTCATCATTTCTAAGCCCAATTATATAACACATCTAAAATACTCATCATTTCTAAGCCCAATGATATAACACATCTGAAATACTCATCATTTCTAAGCCCAATGATTTAACACATCTGAAATACTCATCATTTCTAAGCCCAATGATATAACACATCTGAAATACTCATCATTTTTAAGCCCAATGATATAACACATTGTATTTCAATAAGATGCCTATATTTTGTTATTTCCCCATTATTTTATATTGTCTTATGACTGTTACAAACAGAACCGGGACATTTCTCAAACAGATAACAGTCTTTATTTATCGTTGGCAAGTAGTGCTAGTTGAGAGGGGGGGGGGAAGAATTCCACCATAGCCATTACCAACAATTCCAATTCTCATGGGAGTTAACACACAATTTCGTATTTTATTAAGTGAAGATGCCTCTTTTATAGCAAGTACCAAAGCCCTTGGGTTGAAATCTGTCACAAACATAGTCACCCCCAACCTCACTTAGGTCACACACAATCACACACAGCTATACACACACACACACTTTACCTCACATACAGGCACACACACTCACGCACACACGTAGAAATGATGGAAAAAAATAGACTGTCTAATAGTGTCAGGGTGAGCCAAATCTAATACTGTTTTCTAACAGAACTCTGATCATATTAACCACACATTTTGTTTTTTTTTTTTATGACCGCAGGGAAAAAAAAATGTTGTCAAACAGAATGTTTAAAGTGTAGTAGTTAAACGGACATTTTGGTTACAGAGCACTCAAATATAAAAAAAAAAAAACATCAATATTGACACATAGTAGACAAATAATGAGTGGCATTCGTTTCGAATTTAAGCACCCCCCCTCTCATCCCCACTCCTCCACTATTTGAATCTTATCTCTTACGTTACTCAATTTTTCAAGTTGATTTTTTTATTTGACTTTGCTCCGAATGTTTTCTCCGATTCCAATTTTTTTCTTTAATGACACGCGCTTTTTATTTCAGAGATGATAAATTATCATTTTAAAAAAAAGCTTATTTGAAAAAAAAATATTTTGATTTTGAAACTTTTTAGTTTTGAATGAGTTAAGTTTTTCTATTGTTTGTGCACACTTAAATATAATTGAACTGATTTTGCAAGTCTATACATAAGCTTCACTATTTTGAGAACTTATGCATTGTTACCATGATTAGTATTTACTTTCACATGACAATCACATTGTGATTTTTTTCCCCCACATTGTAAACATTCTAATAAGTAATTCGCTTCGTAATTTTACCACGTTTATTCATGAACTCAAAATTATTAAAATAGTGTATCATATACACCTGTAGAGTTTACACATGTAGAGTTTACACCTGTAGAGTCTACACCTGTGCACAATTTTGAGCCTTCTCATTAAATTAGAAAATGAACAAAATTGAGTTATAAGATTTGAGGACACACACACAAACACACACACAGCCACAAACCCAGCCACAGAAAGTGAAACTAGTAAAAAGCTTATTATAAGCACCGATATGTTATATAAAATACGTTTATATTAAACTTCACTGAAAAGTAAAAAAAATAAAAATAAATCTCAAATTATTGAATATATAAATTGTGTTGAACTTAAAAAATGTTTAAGCGGCATTCCAATGTCTAATTCCATCTGCCATTAATCACGAGTAGATAATTAAATTAAATTCCATCTGTCATTAATCACGAGAAAATAATTAAATTAAATTCCATCTGCCATTAATCACGAGAAGATAATTAAATTAAATTCCATCTGCCATTAATCACAAAAAGATAATTAAATTAAATTCCATCTGCCATTAATCACAAAAAGATAATTAAATTAAATACCATCTGCCATTAATCACAAAAAGATAATTAAATTAAATTCCATCTGCCATTAATCACGAGAAGATAATTAAATTAAATTCCATCTGTCATTAATCACGAGAAGATAATTAAATTAAATTCCATCTGCCATTAATCACAAAAAGATAATTAAATTAAATTCCATCTGCCATTAATCACGCGAAGATAATTAAATTAAATTCCATCTGCCATTAATCACGAGAAGATAATTAAATTAAATTCCATCTGCCATTAATCACGAGAAGATAATTAAATTAAATACACCCTGTTCTTATAACTTATGCAGTGAATAAAGTTTTATTGATTTCTAGAGAGTTTAATGAAAGTGAAGTAGAGATCTCTATCTCTTAATCCTAAAAAAGTTCAAAAACTATATCCCCAAAAAACACAGTAGCCGAGGATATAGTTATTCAAAGAATGGACACACCCACTTTTAAACCCATTGGTCAAAATTAAAAAAAATTAAAAACAACAACACGCAACCACGTGAAGAAACGAAAAACAAAACAGTGGAAGAAATAAAATCACCAATCATATTATTAAAATGGGACAGATATCAAGTGGATACTGTATTGATAAGTCTGATAACCGAGATATTAATTACATTTTCTACACTTTAATAATTAATCGATGTTTGAAAGAAAATCTTGGTTAAAAATCAATATTAGTGATCTAATAACGTATTTTGTAGTGACTCCCCCTTCATATTAAGGTCGCATTGCAGGTTTATTTCATTGAGAACACAAAACTCAGGAAAATTTAAAATATCGTTTATTTGAGAAATAAAATAATATAATATTTTTCACATACCGAACATGACCACTTAGATCATTAACTTGTTGTTTAATCGTATACGAAAACATTTTTTTTCCTTACAATTGATTTTATCCCAATACAAAATTCTCCTTTCTTTTATTTCTAATTGTGTCCTCAAAAATTTCTCATCAACCGCCATCAAATTTGATTTGCCCCTCCTCTTCGTCCTGTTCCAGTCGTTATGGTCGTATGCTAGAAGAAAAAGGGGAGACGACCTACATTTTAGTCTCGGTTGTTTGAGTGTTAAATGTTTCAAAGGGAGACAAATCGCAGGCTAAAGATGTTGCATTCCCTTATCAAAAACTCTATGTGTGGGTAGCTGTAATGTAAAAAGCTGTGTGTGTGTGTGTGTAGCTGTAATGTAAAAAGCTGAGCTCTCTCATTAATTCTAAGCCTCGCGTATTTTCCTCGTCATTTATCAAAAGAAATGCTTCACATGGGGGCTGATGCTGGCGGCCATCATGCAGTAAACGAGGCTATAAGTGTACTGCACAGACAGACCTGATGTGGTAAGACATAGTCTACCATGGCCTTCCACCAGACAGCTTAATCTATATCTGGCTTAAACAACTGCACAGACAGAACTGACGTACACAAAACAAAAGAGTCCGTCAAGGCTAGCTCTCCCTATCTTTGAACTCTCTCATTGGTTCTTCTAGTCAAAACTTATAGTCTCCTAGGCCTATTGAGATGAAATCGCTTTGACCCTTAGCTTATTTGGATGACCGTATAGTTCGTGTCCAACAATCTACCCGACTGGTTCATCAAGCCATCCGGGGATAGTCAAAACAAAACAACACGTGATCAACTTATATTTTCCATAGAGGCGACACCGGTAGTCGAGAATGGACCGCAAGCCCACAATTCGGGCATTGAAGAGACAATTCAATGTAATAGTGGGCAAGTAGAGCCTGTTCTTTCACACTGCCTCCACATCCCTTGCCCCCACACACGGGGCCTACTTCGTTAGGGCCGTCACCCAAAACAACTCAATTTATTTCAGCTTAACATTTTTTTTAACGTAATAATTTCAAACAATGAAGAGCGTAACAAAAGACATTTTAACGAAGTATCTATTTGTGAATCTCTTAATGTACATCAACATTGATCAGCTGTTGAAAATTTCCTCCTTTACCAAGCTTTTCAATTATCCCAGCCTTCGTGTCGTGATTGTAGCGGAAGTTCTACTTAAGATTAATGTTGTTCTGGTTTGATGCCACACCCCTTTCTAACAACACTTACACACATTCTTCCTCCGAAAATAGGAGAGTTTGAAAGTTGTTATATCAAAGAAAAAAAAATAAATTAAAAACATTATTGTGTTTTCAAGAGGTAAATACTGAACGTATTTTCATAAATTGAGTTTGATTAAACCAAATCATACAGACAGAAGTTGTACTGAAGATTTTTTATTGATTGTAAAAGATTTTTTGTATAAAATTTTATCAACTTTTCTTTCAACAGCTTGTGATCACTGGAATTTTGATAAATTATCCTGGCAGAAGTGAACACAATAATTTAAAATGTTTTTCCCCCAACCTTTTCCTAAAGGATGAAATATAAAGATATTAGCCTGCTAGTTATTCAAAAACTGAAGAGCACAATTTTTGAATGGAAGATGAAAGTGTAGAATAGCTGTGACGTTGACAAAATTTTTACTGCGCTATGTTTTGAGTTCCATCGACAGGAGGCAGTACAGGTGTAATTAACATATTTTTTGTCAAAATAAAAAAATGACCTAAAAAGGTAATAATTTATATAGCCTACATAAAACCTCTATTCCTACTACCTATGACGTTTTCTAGATTTGTTGGCGTGGGGGGGTGGGGGGGGGGGTAGAATAGTAGTGTTCAATTGAGACTACACTGTTGTTAAATACTTATCTATATTTATCCAGCACTTGATTCATACATTTTACCATGCATTTATGACGTCATTATTTTGAATTATTTAAAAATAGTGCATGTGGAAGTTAACGAAGAGACTGAATCTAAAATAACTCTTTACAGTTAATAGGAATGAAAGCAAGTTAAATTGAAAGTCTGTGCGCAGATAAATAAGTGGCTGAACGGGTTGTACCATTAAAAGTTTAGTATTTGTATTCGAGTATCGATATGATAAATGCACAATATGAATATAACTACATGATTGTGTTTTTTTAAACTCTTTTGCTTTGTGCCTTTTCTCGATGATTGGAATGCCATTGATTTAAATAAAATTATTTTTTCGTTATTGTTTTTGCCTGTTGTACAGGGCTGTTTGGGTTGTAAATAAATATGAACAACTTAAGCGTCATAAACAGCATCAAGCCAAACATTTCATATTTCCTGTTCTGTTTTGCACTAACAAACAACTTTTGTGGATAAAGTAAAATATTTTACTGTACCTCACGAGGTCGTAAAGTTCAAACGAAATCGCCGAAAAGATTTTCATTGTTTTGTATTTTTCTGTAAGGTTCAATACATAGTGCGCTTTATCGAGTTAGCTATTTACTTTAACTATAACATTTTTATGGCTGTTGAGTGCCTTGATAACATTCTTTTGGCTGTTTAGTGCATTCATAACATTTTTTATGTGCAAAAAGAATTACGATGGCAGAATAAAAAAATGCCTAAGATTAAATTCAGATATCGGTGCTTTCTTGTTAATTTTACAAAAAAATATTCAATAAATGTAAAACGTCCTTCTTATTCGTATCACACAATCATTGCATTCATTCGTATCACACAATCAATGCATTCATTCGATTCTAAATCTATGTATGCTTTGTACAGATATTTATTTATTGCCTTCAGACCACACCACGTCTGGTGTCGGCCCTCATTCAATTTCAACATCTTGGGCTCAACAGCCATTCCACATTCCAATTTTCCCCATTTCTGTGTTGTATTTTATATCTCTGGTGGTATCTCAATGCGAGAGTTTAGCATACGTCTCTCTCGCCCTGTCTGTATCTTTTACATATCTCATTCACCAGATGCTTCAGCGAACATGAGTCATTTAGATTTTATTCGTATATTTATGACTTTCGCCCACACAGACATACACACGCAAATACCAAAATGAACGGTTTACCCCAAAACAACAAAAACAAAAAAAAAAACAACCCAATAAAATAACACAAAACGAAATGGACCAAACTCTTAGAAATTTACATTTAACTCTAAAATATAATAAATATAAAAGCGATTTTGGGCTCTGAGTTAAATCGAAAGTAAAGAATTAATACAACAGTATTCCAGTTTAAAATACAATCATGAAAAAATTCGGATCTGCCCAAAACCAAAAATAACCTAGACTACCGATCAAGCCTAAGGAAATATAACTCTATGCAAAGGTTTTGCAGGGTACCGCTAATATAAAATATAGTTTGTCTGTAAAATGTAATATAATTTCATATGATACGGATTGTCTGAAAAATAATGTCATTTGATTTAATGAAACCGAATGAGCTTTGAATAAAAAGAGCAACATGATAATGACGATTTACCAAAAAATAAAATATTGACATGTAAAAACTCTGTTTCCCTGTTTTTGTTTTTATGTTAAAATCTCATTATTGCAAATGGTTTCTTTCAATTCAGTGTTTCGCTCGTCTCAGACAATTTATCCGATGCGCTGTCAAATATTTTCTTTTTTCCCGATCGAACAAAATTTAAAAAAGACGAAAAAAAAAGGAACATTATAACGACATATTTTTGTAATGATTTTTTTAAAAAATGTAATCGATTTTAAAATAAACAATTAAACATAATCGGCTGGTGGCTTTCATTGGTTGATAGCTCGATACCAGGTCTATAGTCGAGCGTTTTACCTCACGACCACCCGACCTCCGAACCTTGTGTGTGAACTCCCAGTAAGGATGAGATGGAATAGCTTGGATCCTATTAACCCCTAAAAGGTTTTTATGATGTTCTTCTTTCATCCCCCCTCCCCACAACATAGCTGATTGCGCAATGGCCATGGAGGCACCACGGGAGATATAGTGGGACTTAAGCCATGACCTGAGATCGAACCAGGTACCCTCAGGTCGACAGTCGAGCGCTTTACCGAACGACCATCCGTCCCCACTTCACCCTGCCAGTAGCATGAAGCAGTTAAAGTCTACACTATCCTTAAATACATAATCGTCTAACCCGTGTGTCTCCCTTCAGGTTGTTTTCATTTCGTGTGTTGTATGCGTTGTAAACTTGTGTCTCCCTTGCAGGTAGTTTGCATATCGTGCGGTGTATGCGTTGCAACCGTGTGTCTCCCTCGTAAGTAGTTTCCATATCGTGCGGTATATGCCTTGTATTTCATATATTTCTTAGTTATTTCTGTTCATATCGTATTCTGTTCATGGCAATAAAGGCAACATGTTCTTTTCTATTGCAGTATTTCGTATATTTCTTTGTTATCCCTTCTGTCGGATTTCGTTCAGCAAGCTTCAGCAGGCTTTTCCACTAGTTTTCTAATAATAGGGGGTTAATAAAGATAAACAAAGATGGTGGAATGGAGCTGTTTTGATTAAGCCACTCCCAATAACACGGATTTCGAGATTTTCAGATCCTGTTTGTAAGGCCAAATATTTTTTTTTTACATTATTTGCGGCATGAAGTAACAATTACTATGACTATATCATTACTTAATACATTGCGACAATGAAGTTTGGCATTTACCTGGCGATAAGAAAGAAACATCACACAAAGATACAACTAAAAACACCTCAATGAAACAAACAAAATATATTAAATTCTGATATTTTACATTCTGATCTATTACACTCTGATCTATTACGTTCTGGTCTATTACATTCTGGTCTATTACATTCTGGTCTATTACATTCTGGTCTATTAAATTCTGGTCTATTACATTCTGATCTATTACATTCTGGTCTATTACATTCTGCTCTATTAATTCTGATATATTACATTCTGACATATTAAATTCTGATATATTACATTCTGATATATTACAAACTGACATTGATATTATTTTGTAAATTCACGTTCATAAAGCTGAATATATTATTGAAAGATATTGTTTTTATCATATAAAAAAAAAAAGTTACGGTAAAACGTACATTGGAATATACTTAAAGACGAGGTTAAGTTTGATCTATAAATAGTAATTTAAAAAAAAAGTGATCACATTGATGTATTACCATTTGATTGATCATTTTTTTGACAAATAAATTGCTTCATAGTTTATATATGGGAAATGTAGGTGTAATGTTAAACCCCTTCCTAATTTAATTAGGTGCTGATTTATGCCACCTTCCTAATGTGCAGAAATGACCTACATTTCATACGTCAAAGACACAATGTCAGACAAAGATACGCAAAAACGCACAAAGGCACACAAAGGATATGCAAAGACACAAAAAAGACACAAAATGACATAAAGATTGGGATAGACACACAAAGATACGCATAGACGCACAAAGACACAAAAAGACACCAAAAGACATTCAGACACACAAAAAGTTTCACAAAGACACAAAGACAAACTCTAACCGTCAGTAAATATAAACATAACAAAAGCACAACTCAATAATAAAATAAAAAACACAAGAAAGAACATAAAAATTCTACCCACTTACAAACATAAAGACTCTTCAAACTATCTGGACTGATGGTTAATCCAATCAGCAGGGAATGGGTTAATAAACTCTGGAATACCAAATGTCTCCCAGCCGTGCCTCCCATTAACCATAACAATCTCAAGATAACTGAGACACACCCCCCCACCCGACCAGAAAACAGCATCACAATGTGTCATCTGCCACTGTGTAAGACATTCTACGTCATCACTGAGTGCCACGTCATAAGTTACAAACAACATGTTGCTAGTGGCAACAACCTTTAGTTTCCTGTCCTTTCCAACCACCATTAGAAAAAAAAAAACTAGTGTGCCGCACGAAAGATGGTCATATACATCTGACCACACGGATGACATTCAAGATGTCCATATATATTTGACCACACGGATGACATTCAAGATGGCCATATACATCTGACCACACGGATGACATTCAAGATGTCCATATATATTTGACCACACGGATGACATTCAAGATGTCCATATATATTTGACCACACGGATGACATTCAAGATGTCCATATATATTTGACCACACGGATGACATTCAAGATGTCCATATACATCTGACCACACGGATGACATTCAAGATGTCCATATACATCTGACCACACGGATGACATTCAAGATGTCCATATGTATTTGACCACACGGATGACATTCAAGATGTCCATATGTATTTGACCACACGGATGACATTCAAGATGTCCATATGTATTTGACCACACGGGTGACATTCAAGATGTCCATATGTATTTGACCACATGGATGACATTCAAGATGTCCATATGTATTTGACAGTAAGGATGAAAGCGCTGCTTGTTTACTACTCAATATATTGTGAACTAAAAAATGAAATGTTCAGGTCAAGACTGCAATAATACTAGTGTCATTTATACAGTGAATGTATACTTAATCATCATTTATTATAATCATTAATGTACATATACACTGTATACAGGAATGGCTTGTAGGATTTTACACTGTATATGTCTGCTGTAGATAGAAAGTAAGAATACTGTTTCATGTCTAAATATTAATGGCCTCTAGCCTGCGTCTCGATTTTAAAAAAAATATTGATAAATAAATAGATCCATATAATTATACTGACCTATTAATGATAACCTTAAGTTGAACAGTGATATATATATATATATATATATATATATATATATATATATATATATATATATATATATGCAACGTTTTTGCATGGTACAACTACTATTATGTATATTATATATACAGTGCTTTTTTTCTGGGGGAATGCACCGGAACAGCGTTCAAGTACATTTTTTCCATAGACTTTAGTTGATTGCACTATTTTTAGTGTTAATTCTTTATGACACAACGGCGTTCAGGAACGGTTTTTCTTTTTCGAAAAACAGCACTGTAAATATATACATATATTAAAACTCTGATTTTTTTACAAAATTTTAATCCAATTCTAGAACATCAATATTTTTAAAATGATTCATACATGATGAAGATATATTTGATTTTTAGTTTCTTTTTATTTTATCTATTAAATTTGGTACATAGGTGAAATTTGAAACTCTTTTGGGACATAATCTTGACCTTTAAGACAGAATGAGGAAATGTTCGATTGGCCAGTAACATTGACAGAGGTGTCTCTGACTCTGTGTCTTGTAAGACCACGGTTGGGCGATCTGGTTAGTTGAAGTAATTTTTTTTTCTAAATGTGATAGTTGGATGTCCCAAGATTAATTACATCAATTCAGCCTTGACAGTGAATTAATTTTTATTTTATTTCATTGATAAGACATTTCATTGGATAACGCTTATGTCTAATACTCCTTCATGTCACTTTACTGTGACATTTTATTCCAAATGTCAAATGGCATATTTCATCCCCATTTTTAGTATGGTATTCAGAGGCGTTCTAAGGGATAGGTAAACTGGGTAACCGCCTAAAGCCCCGAACTTCCCACTGCCGAAAGGGCTTTTTCATGTACTTTTGTCTATTAAAACTGGTGCCAAGAAGGTAACATTGCCTAGAAACTCCACGTATCGCTGAGATATCAGTTTAGGGCCCTTAAGAACTTAACTGATGGTAAAATCCATTTCAATAGTGCGATATGATTAGGAGATATCAACTTAGGATTAATCATAAGACAATTACGGCAATGACAACTGAGTTGACGAGCATGGTTCGATGCAGTTATACTGGAACACAACAACTGACTTTATGAGCTTGGTTCGATGCAGTTATACTGAAACACAAGAACCGACTTTACGAGCATGGTTCGATGCAGTTAGTTATACGGGAATGTAACGGGAATACGACAACTGACTTTACGAGCTTGGTTCGATGCAGTTATACTGGAACACAAGAACCGACTTTATGATCTTGGTTCGATGCAGTTAGTTATACGGGAATGTAACGGGAATACGACAACTGACTTTTCGAGCTTGGTTCGATGCAGTTAGTTATACGGGAATGTAACGGGAATACGACAACTGACTTTACGAGCTTGGTTCGATGCAGTTAGTTATACGGGAATGTAACGGGAATACGACAACTGACTTTTCGAGCTTGGTTCGATGCAGTTAGTTATACGGGAATGTAACGGGAATAAGACAACTGACTTTACGAGCTTGGTTCGATGCAGTTATACTGGAACAAGAGTGGCAATAGCCTGGATATTTACCAAATCAAACGGTTTTGTTAAATTCTCTGGATAATTTGTTTCATAGGTGAACAGTCGAATAGGGACATTATTTAACGCTATTTGTTTTTAAACGTATAAAACAGTTTTACGTGTTGTTGTTTTTATACGTATAAAACAGTACTATCAAAATGAGAGTCTCCCTGAGGGTCACACGGGTCACAAGGGTCACACGGGTCACAAGGGTCACACGGGTCACAAGAGTCACAGGGTCACAAGGGTCACATTTACGTTGTCTTGACGTCCACTTTGGTCAACTATTTGAAAACATTTATTCGAAATCAAGTCATCTGTACTGACCGCAGATGTGTTCATAAAAGGGTCTCATTTTTGCCTCAACTGGTAGAGACTTGACGGTAATGGCTAGTAAGACTTTACCAAAACACATTAAATTTGACAGTACACGGCTGGGTGTTTTACATAGCGGTCTTTCCAAAAGACAGTACACAGCTGGGTGTATTACATAGCGGTCTTTCCTAACGACAGTACACAGCTGGGTGTTTTACATAGCGGTCTTTCCAAAAGACAGTACACAGCTGGGTGTATTACATAGCGGTCTTTCCTAACGACAGTACACAGCTGGGTGTTTTACATAGCGGTAATTCCTAACGACAGTACACGGCTGGGTGTTTTACATAGCGGTCTTTCCTAACGACAGTACACGGCTGGGTGTTTTACATAGTGGACTTTCCTAAAGACAGTACATGGCAGGGTGTTTTACATAGCGTCTATTTCTTTAAGACAGTACATGGCAGGGTGTTTTACATAGCGTCTATTTCTTTAAGACAGTAGCCTACACATTGTACACGAAGTAGGTTCTGACCAGGAGCGTCGTAATACGTGTACACACCCTTGTACTTGTCCGGGGGCCCCATTAGGGGGCACGATTTTAATTGAACCATTTATGCTTAAATGTTTTTGAGTGGACGATCTCTGGCAAACTGGTTTACCGGTTTGGTTGGGAGGGGGGGGGGAGAGGCCTTGAAGTGTGAAGATATTTCTCAATATGTACTGTAGCTCTCGAAATATTTTACCCGGTGAAAATGATTGTGTTCAGTTATCTTGTCTGTCTGTCTGTCTGCCTGTCTGTCTGTCTAGTGTCGCCCATGAAACAATACACCTACCTAATTTTCTAAGGCCCAGACCTGGCGCTGCCTTCTCATGATTACAGTTAGCAAAGGAAATTTTTTTTTAACATGGACGACATTGACCAATCACCGGATAACGGTTTACAAGTACTATTGGTGGTCATTTACACACATCAGGGCTACCACATGTCCTACAGCCGGTCTTTGCAGCGCAGCATGGAGATAATAGTCGACTGTTTTAGTAATCATGACTTCTTGTCTTAAATAATGGAGTCATGGCTAACAGAGATGTCTCATTATACAACAGAAAAAGAACAGAAAACTAAAGCAAGAAGCTAAATTCTCGTATTACTTGGATAATTTGAAACATGTCTAATGGCGACACTATTGTGACTGAACGAACATTTTTTATTTTTTGCAAAGTTTTTTTTTTAAATTTCATTAGAACTCGCATCGACCAGTGATTCTCAAAGTAGACTCGTGAGTCGCAGACTAATTTTTGTTGATTGGCGAGATAAATCAAATAAATCATTTATTGATCAAGAATGTACGGATGTATAATTAAACAAATGTTTCTCGATATCCTACAAATCTAAATCAAATATAATTGTAATAACCATATTAGACTAGAGAATTTACAGTTGGCTCAGAGATGGTTTTAATTATCTGGTCACTTAGCTTGGCGGAAGAGAAAGAACAGACGATAAATATTTCAGATATTAGACGATCTGAGACACTGATAGTGTAAGAATATATTTTATCACTTCATTTGTATTGTATAATGTTTAAAGGGAGAATTCATTCACTAAAACTTATGAATTTTTTACAAATCTTTTTATCCTTGTTTTTCTTTACAAGTTGACCGCGAATGGACTTACGGATCCATCTCTTCTGTCTTTAAACAAATTTGAGTGTCGTGGCTCCTTGTATATTTGCCCTATAAAATTCATCGTGTTCATTTGTTGACATAAGGGGAAGGGCATAACGCTATACGTTTTAAATGGTATCCCATAATTTTTTGACGATGGCTGATAAAGCGCTAGTTCCTACCGCGATACACAGGTACGGATGGTCAACCTGTGGGTCCCTGGTTCGATCTCCTGTGAGGACCAGTGGATATTTCATATCTTCGTTAAAGTCCCCGCTACATCTCCCTCAAAGGCCTTTGCAATGTCGGCTATAGTGGGGATAAAAACAGTCTCATTAGTGGTTTATAGGATGGATCTAAGAGATTTCATCTCATCCTTACAGGGAGTTCAGAAATTCACACCGCGGTTACACATCGACCAGAAAACATGACGTAAATATTGAAATATAAATAAAATGTCCTTAAATGGGTTCCTACGACAGTAATATTGACTAAAGTAAAATTGCTTGAAAATATCTTCAATTCATGGTGAATTTAATAAGACTGTGACATTTTAAAACTATTTTCATAGCTAAAATTTAAATTATTAACAATTTTATTTTTTAAAATTAGTATCGAATTTCTATACATTTTAAAATCGCTCTGGCAGTAGTTGCGTCCAACAGTTATAAAAAATTTACCCTAAAAGCTTTAAGTTATTATAAGTGAAGATGTTAAGGGGAAAATGTCTGTCATGTTAAATGTTTCATAAACTGTGCATTCAGCAAAAAAAAGTGATTTGACAATGAGGTCAGCGCGTGCAACTGAATATAGAAATGTTTGAATTATTGACAAAAAAATTATATCTTCCGCTATCATATATTCTTATATATTTATGTTGATATTCACTGTGATTATAAGACAACATTTCGCTTTAATATTACATTCTGATCTATTTCATTATGGTCTATTAAATTTTGGTTTATTACATTCTGGTCTATTACATTCTGGTCTATTAAATTCTGGTCTATTACTTTCTGATATATTACATTCTGATATATTAAATTCTGATCTTTTACATTCTGATCTATTACACTCTGATCTATTACGTTCTGGTCTATTACATTCTGGTCTATTACATTCTGGTCTATTACATTCTGGTCTATTAAATTCTGGTCTATTACATTCTGATCTATTACATTCTGGTCTATTACATTCTGCTCTATTAATTCTGATATATTACATTCTGACATATTAAATTCTGATATATTACATTCTGATATATTACAAACTGACATTGATATTATTTTGTAAATTCACGTTCATAAAGCTGAATATATTATTGAAAGATATTGTTTTTATCATATAAAAAAAAAAGTTACGGTAAAACGTACATTGGAATATACTTAAAGACGAGGTTAAGTTTGATCTATAAATAGTAATTTAAAAAAAAAGTGATCACATTGATGTATTACCATTTGATTGATCATTTTTTTGACAAATAAATTGCTTCATAGTTTATATATGGGAAATGTAGGTGTAATGTTAAACCCCTTCCTAATTTAATTAGGTGCTGATTTATGCCACCTTCCTAATGTGCAGAAATGACCTACATTTCATACGTCAAAAGATGTGGCTGCCATAACCAACAAACCATCATCAAAAAGTAATCCATCGAGGGAACAATAACCTCCAGTACAAATGTTAACAAACTATCTGCAGAATTTTTTTTTTTTTGACGTCACAGAGGATTTTTATTTATAGCGTTTTGCCCTGAATTCTATTTATAGTTAAAATCAAAACAAAGCATTAAAAAAATGCCCTGAAAAGTAAAACAAGCAATTAAGCCTGTTCCATTCTGGACACAGGACGTGTTAGCGCATTTTCGTGTTATGTATCAGTACGTTTGTTAGCTTTCAGTAAATATTTGTAAATTTTGGAAATGTTTATAAATTCGATTGTGTAATGCATATATTTGTAAAAAAAAAAAATTATAAAGACGTTTCTTTATATTTGAAAAAAAAATTATTGTCTCTTAAATCTAACTACAAGTGGTTTGTGGTTACTGAAATAGGACTCATAATTGAAAACATTCTAAAATATAGGCATTTAATCGTCCGAAAACTCCGTCAATTGTTGCATAGCTCTGATACTTTCAATCAAACTCAGAACACAAGCTTACTATTTCATTTGATGAGTTTCTTAATAAATCTTGGTGAAACTACGTGCTGCAGTATTTCGCACCAAATGAACGGGTTATTGAACGTACAAGGTGTATATATAATATATAAGCCCCTTAGGAGCCCTAAGCCCGGCTCTCAGAGGTCCTATCGCAAAATGAACTTTTGATGTACACATGGCAGGCCAAGACCTACAAAGTGATATATACATCATGGGTCTAGGACTTATAGTTGCTGAGAATGGGCGCTCCTTTATTAATATAGCTTATATAGTAAAAAACGGTACTAAGGCCCCTTTTACGGCCCTGAGAGGTCAGATCGCGAAATGAAAAAAAGTCATTTCTTGGCAGGCCAAGACCTACAAAATGATATATACATCATGGGTCTAGGACGTATGGTTGTTGAGATCTACGGTGTACACGGACAGACGGACGGACAGACAAAACGGGGACAATAGAGCATTTTTTTTCGAAAATGCTCTAAAAATAACTACTTTACTATGTCATTTTGCAGCGCGAAGGCACGATACAGCACTCATCGGGAAATGACGTCATAGAGGATTTTTTTTTATTTATAGCGACGGCGCTCCCATTCTGCAAAAAAAAAAGTACCATCGGGACGTAACAGGTCATAGGTTATTTACGAACGCGCTCGCTAGTGACCTAGTCTGATTAAAATGATATCTGTTATAATAAAAACTAAAATAATTTGAATGTTATTATATATTATTATTATTATTATTATTTTTTAATATTTAGGACTTTTACATTTCATAATAAAAAACCACAGAAACTATTTTAAACTGTAGATTTTTCAAAAAGAAATATCGAATCGATAAAACGCAAGACGCCATTCTGAATTATGTTTTCATGACCTCGCTGGTCACGTGATTACTTTATCAAATACTATTGTTTTATTTATTTCTGGAGGTCGTTTATTTATAGAACGTATTCCCCACACACCGCGGCCCGCACAAGCTTATCTTCTTTATAAGTAAGATATATATATATATATATATATATATATACATATATATATATATATATTAATTTACTATGTACACTCAGAAACATACTTTGTGGAAGTTGACATGTAGCAATGAGTCATTCAGTGTAATGAAACAAATCAATTTTAAAGTTTGTTTAGGCCAAGAGGGGTTGGACATGTGGTTTATAGTGGTCAAGAGGGTTTGGACATGTGTTTTATGGTGGTCAAGAGGGTTTGGACATGTGTTTTATGGTGGTCAAGAGGGTTTGGACATGTGTTTTATGGTGGTCAAGAAGGTTTGGACATGTGTTTTATGGTGGTCAAGAGGGTTTGGACATGTGTTTTATGGTGGTCAAGAGGGGTTGGACATGTGTTTTATGGTGGTCAAGAGGAGTTGGACATGTGTTTTATGGTGGCCAAGAGGAGTTGGACTTGTGGATTATGGTGGCCTTAAGGAGGTGGAATTGTGGTATATGGAGCTTGTATAATTCAGCCAGATATATTACATTAAGTTTTGTTCCTTTTTTTTTTTTGCTTTAGTTTTTTGGTTTGTTTATTAAATAATTGCGTAAAGAGCGCTGTGATTTAAACACGGTGTTTAAGTTGACAAACGGTCGGCGCAATAATATTAAACAAGGTGTTCCTGTCCATAGATCACAGGTATGGACTTCTTCTAGTAAAAATGAACTGACACAATGCACCATCACTCCATTGTATGGTGGAACAACCGCATGATATCGACCACTGCACTCTATCTGTTTCTCACCAGATTTATCTCCCCGACTTCCTAAGGTGTGGCTTACGAGAAAATTCAAGAATCAACTAATTAAGAAGAACACTGTAGGGGCAGGGAAACAACGGGCACGTGTTCATACTTTTTAAAAACAAGTGGTTCTCAAGTATTGTGCTCGGAGATTGTTTGTCGTGGTGCATGGGCATTTTATTGAGCCAGTTTGAGAACACAAATGTGTGAAGTAAACAAAAAATAAAAATAACAACTCAACGCGTGTCATGGAAACATTGAACCGATGGGGTCTGAGCTAAGGTCAAATCAGTGTGAAAACCGCTGTAATTTACATAATATAAACTACGTCATAACTCAACGCTATTTGTTGGCTAACGGCTGTAAACGGGACGTTTTAATGAGCAGCCAAACTTGTGTTTTGCTTAGACCAAATAATTACCAAGCAATTAACGTCAATCCTATAAGTGTTTCATTTACAAGTTTTGTCGTGTGTTCTATATCTGCATGTAGAAACATATGGACCATTTATCTTACAAATAAATAAAAAAAAAATTCAATTTTGCTAAATGAACACAAAAATTTCATTGTTCAATTAAACAAAAATGTGTAATCTCTTGGCTTATCAGGAAACAAATTACTGAGAAAAGCAACAACAAAATCATCATACCAAGCAACAGTTGTCAACTAATCCATAAGTTAAATCAACATTTGAGTTATAATACTATGCATGGCATACATACATATATAAATAAAATAATAATAAAGTCCCATTAATCCTCAAAGGCCATCGGGGCAGATAATGTGAAGAATTGAACTTTTCTTTCTGTGGATGGCACCAATTCCCAGAGACTTTATTTCTACAACATATGTCATGTACCCATTTAAAACTGATTGGACTTGTGGGACTTGAACCAACTTTCCTTGGGGGAGCTACCATCTCCTACCAAGCGCGTCCCCAGCTGGCGGATAGGGGAAAGACCCTTAGATATAAGGGTCAGCCTTGAATACTAAATAAGCGGTCGCGGACCAACTGGTTTGCTGTCATGGAGGGTGAGGTGAGGTATCCCGCGGTAAGGATACCTTTATAAAAATTGCCTCAAAAACCCTAAGAAATGATAGCAAAAAGCGAGCATAGAGCGCTCAAACTCTAAACCCGGTCAGATGAGGCCGTTAGCTAGGGATAGCAGACATCTAGGAGAAAAAACTCCGAAATTCAATCAACTGCTGCCTTGCAGATGGTCTTGGCTGACCAAAGGCTATGGAAGCAAATCCAGAAATAACAGCAGGCTGAAGACGGAGGCAGTGGGCCTTAATGGCGCAAAACATACAGCCACGCAATCTCAACGTCGAGAACAAAGAAGAAGAAGAAGAACCAACTTTCACTATAACCTTGAACAATCCCTTTGGTTCTCTCCGAGGATCGAACCCAGGACAGTCGAGCATCCACACCTCTCGGCCGTCCGTCCCACTAAATATATTTATGCGTGTAAAAAAATGATATTTTAATAAGTACGATATAAGAGCGGATACGTTAACTCAGATATTGAGAAAACACAACGATGTAGCCTACACAGTGATTACATACATACATGTAAGCAACATACAGATGGTACTTACTGTGTCCGAAGTTCATGAGACTTCTACTGAAGACTGACCAAATAAATACTGGTGTGTTTAGTTTATTATAATTCCAGTCGGTCGACTGTCAAAGAGGGTTTACTTTGATTTTCCTTTTAGTGCGAAATTAAATTGTCAATGATGTAAGGGAGACACAGTGTGTAATGAACTAAGTAAAAAAAATGCTTTTATGTTTATATTAAGTAGTAAATAAACTGTAATATAAATATATGGTGCTAATTTTGTCAACTTTATGTAAGAGATTAGAATTTTAAATATCTAAAACTACGACTTTCCATTGAAAACGTGAATAAATAAAAATGTATGAAATTATTTAAAAAAAAAAATTCCTTTAAAATTTAATGTAAGTAGAAGATTTAACTGTGATGTTATAAGAATGATGTATATTTCCTTCAGTTAGTACATCTTTATATACAACTATAGATACATTTCATTTCTTAAGTACAGTAATAAGCCTAGCCTATATATATTTATTCACCTGTCCAACTGAACGGAACACTGGGAACAGAGTAACTGGTCGTCTCGCTCACCCTGTGGTTTAATAGACTGCGCGGCGAAAGGGGAGGGATACGCCCACCTATGGGTTGACCAGCTGCGCTATGCGATCTTTCTTGTCGTCAAGTTGAAAAAGGTGGGGGGGGGGAATTAGAGGAGAGGAGAAAGGGGGAAGTGGGGGAAATAGGTGGGAGTAAAAGAGGGTACATATTGGTTGTTTTGAGGACGGAGGGAGGGGAAGTGAATAAAAATGTCGTCTGCTTCTACCATACCGAGTAATCAAAGGGAACATTCCCTCATCACTCTTCACCCCCCCCTACCCCTCTACCCCCAACTCCACCTCCGGTGGCTGCTCACATAATTATATCTTCTACTTCATGCCAATATTGGATTACACCCCTATTCCTTATGTTAAACTATCACTTACATTTCAAGATATGATGTCATCAATAGACTTACAATGTATGTCTGATGTTATTAATAGAATCACGTGACACATACGTTTTGTGTGGGTAAACATGGGGCGTAGGTTGGGGGCAATCGTACATTCAGAATTATACAAATTCACCAGCTCTGTGATCTGCACCAACATTACTTTCTCTTCTGTGTCCAGAAGTTACATAAAATGAATATGTTATAAATGAACACCAGAACATAAGCCCGGGCGCGGGTTCATGCGTAAGGACGGTCCTGCTAGTGAAGCCACATGTATGTACTCTGTACGGAGAAAACTGAAGTAGTCAAAGATGGTCTCTGTGTTTATAAAGTTGATGCTCATTGAAATTTGTTTTGAGTCAGTCCAGGCCCACTGACGCTTATTTCGCTACCCTGTAATGTCGATCTAGCAGTGCCAGATGAAGTCTTCTAGATGCCCTGATCACCAATTGATTTTATTCCCCCCCCCCACACACACTACAACTATAAATGAACCCTTTTGTTGTTATCTTGTTTTAGATGGTCCGACATATTGTGCACCTTTACCTACAAGTGGAGATAATAATAATAATAATACAAATTGTAGCAATGATACATTAGCACATTGTAGCAATGATACAGTAAAAAACTTTTGCAATAATACAGTAACAAATCGTAGCAATATTACAGTAAGAAATTGTAGTAATGATATAGTAACACATTGTGGCAATGATACAGTAACAAATTGTAGCAATGATACAGTAACAAATTGTTGCAATGATAAAATAACAAATTGTAGCAATGATACAGTAACACATTGTGGTAATGATACAGTAGCACATTGTAGCAATGATACAGTAAGAAATTGTAGTAATGATATAGTAACACATTGTGGCAATGATACAGTAACAAATTGTAGCAATGATACAGTAACAAATTGTTGCAATGATAAAATAACAAATTGTAGCAATGATACAGTAACACATTGTAGTAATGATACAGTAGCACATTGTAGCAATGATACAGTAACAGGACCATCATTCGTGGTGTCATCTCCAATACTCTGAAGCAGGAGTTTCTTATTTCTTGTTTAAAAAAAAAGTGTACCGAAGTTATTCATAATATTAAGTAATAATATAAGTAAAGAATTAAACGATTGAAATGATTGTTGATTGGCTATGATTGGACCCCCCCCCCCTATACGATCATAAGCACTTGCTTATTTTGTTTATAGGTTACTCCATCACTTTAAAATGTTAATATCAGGGATTCTTTGTACATCGTCTGAAAATGTTCCACTCTGGAATATATTCCAAGATGTTCCTGTAAGACTGGGGCTGATAGGCCTCGATATCATAAACCCTTATTGTGACAGATGTGTCCTTTCTACACATCCACCATAGATTTTGTTGCACCAGTGAGGCGCCACGGTGGACATTGGTAAGTTGTCTCACTGGATCTCAAACTTTTAACGATCGAACGCAAAAAAAAAACTCCACAAGTGAAAGGCCTCAGACATTTTCACTAACGAAACGAAGGCCGAGGTAGTTCACTTTGAACCATTGACCTCAGACTGTGTTCTAGACCAGAAGTCGGCAGCCAGATATCCGCGGAGTGTTAGTTGTCCGCGGAGCTTTAGTTTTCCGCGGAGTATTTGTTTCCCCTTGAGCAAATTTTGCTGATTCACAGAATAAGACACTTACAGTAGAATGTCGTTTATCCGAATCAACTGGGACCGGGACAACGTTAGGATACTCGATTGTTCGGATAACCGAAAACTGGATGCCATCCATGCAGTATAAGAAATCGGACACTATACAAATATTTGAAATTATCACATGCGGGAAACGCGCTTGAAGAAAATGCAAAATAATAGCGAAATGTCGCAATATACCTTTACTGTGGAAAATACTTATTTTTCGCTGTTCCATTGTACACCTTCCTTTTTTTTTTCGCTGCAAGGTCTCTGATTCATACATTGTTCTTGTAGTTGACAAAAAAACAACTGGTCCGGATATTTGACGCTCCGGATAATAAACGTTTTGATAAACGACGTTCTCTACTGTAAACACAGACACTCATAGCTACATATGACCAATAAAATGGGACATTTGAATACATATGATACATTTAGTTGTTCGTTAGACCTGAAAGGTCACTGACCGCCATCTACAACTTAATTTGAGTATCAAAATACATGTCTATTGAATTTGTCGTCAAGAATTCCGAAATCTAGATCTTGCCCTTTTCACTACAAGTTTTTTTCTTAAATCGACAACAGTAAATCTAATAAAATAAAAGTGATTTGGGTTCTGCGCTAAATCGAAAGTAAAGAATTAATACAACAGTATTCCAGTTTAAAATACAAACATGAAAAAAATCGGATCTGCCCGAAACCAAAAATAACCTAGACTACCGATCAAGACTATGGGGATATAACTATATGCAAAGGTTTTGCAGGGTACAGCCAGTATGTAAATATAAAATAAAACATCAGAAAAAATATATCACTTTGTATAATGATTGATTTCTATGGGTCTTGTGGTTGGGTGATTGACAGAAGACTTCAAGGTACCTGCTGTTGGTTAGGGAAGGCGATTAGCAGTCTCCTAATAAGTCGTGGCTACTTAAGTATTTGAATTCTGTTTTATCTGTCTCTATGGCACGCTTGAGTTTAATTAATCTTTATTTTATAAATAGACTTGTCAATACAAATAATTATTATCAATTTAATGACATAAAGTTATTAGGCGACAATGTGAGTAACAAGTTAATGAAAACAATTCCGAGGTAGTATTTGTAACAAAACAATTATAAATATTAATTGTAAAATAATATAAAACGTACAGGATTAGTTTTTTTTAAATAAATTTTAAATGACTAACACATCAACTTCCACATTTATATACACCAACCAATAAATACATCAACTTCCACATTTATATACACCAACCAATAAATACATCAACTACGACATTTAAATACACCAACCAATAAATAAATCAACTTTCACAGATATATACACCGACCAATAAATAGATCAATTTCCGTAGTTCAATAAACGAACAAATATTTACAATGAAAGGTCAAACGTTCGCTGAATGGTGAAAATTCATTTTTTTAAAACTTTAAGAAAACTCGAGACGGAATGTTGACGAAATGTCGTAGAGATTACTTTCTCGAGGGAACCTTTTTATTTTACATTTTGTTTGTGAAGAGATTATGTGGACGGGAGCGAGCAGTTCCTTCCCTTTGCTCATGTCAGGTTGAACTGATGCTTG
This sequence comes from Bulinus truncatus, assembly GCA_021962125.1. NCBI lineage: Eukaryota > Metazoa > Mollusca > Gastropoda > Planorbidae > Bulinus > Bulinus truncatus. The sequence goes on from JAGDYQ010000392.1 coordinate 145,497, forward strand.
ACCACCCACTCCAGTGATGGGATGGCATGGTGTGAACAATTCATTCACGTTTGTTGCGTAACTATGATGGCCCTAGACAGAAATATGCGAGGTTAAAATAAATAATTACAGTGAACTTAAGAATGAAAACAATAAACACTTTAAGCACTCTAATAAATAAACAATTTAAACACTTGAATAATAAAACACTTTAAAAATAAGCACTTTAAACATAATAAAAATGTCATAAGAACATACTGATGATGCGCAGATGGATTTATTTTTTTTTCTCATTTTGAAAGGTCATGTGTATTTTTTAAGGTTTATATGACCTAGATAAATGACCTAGAATAAATGACCTAACTTGATAGATTAAGATTCAAAACTACCAATGGCTGATAATCAAAACTGTTGTCAGGGACGCTGCGGGAGGACCCCGTCTGGTAGATTAATCTATTATATAAAACTAGGTTGATTGATCAGAGGGGTTCAATTGGCGGACATTGCCAGAACTACACGATTAGCCATCATCAGTCAAAACTCCGCGATTAGATATCAGTAGCCATAACTCCACGATTACCCATCAGCAGTCAAAACTCCGCGATTAGATATCAGTAGCCAGAACTCCACGATTAGCCATCAGCAGTCAAAACTCCGCGATTAGATATCAGTAGCCATAACTCCACGATTAGCCATCAGCAGTCAAAACTCCGCAATTAGATATCAGTAGCCAGAACTCCACGATCAGTTATCAGCAGCCAGAACTCCGCGATTAGCCATCAGCAGCCAGAACTCCACAATTAGATATCAGTATTCATAACTCCACGATTAGCTATCAGCAGCCAGAACACGATTAGCTAACAGCACCCAGAACTCCACGATTAGCTATCAGCAGCCAGAACTCCACGATTAGCTATCAGCAGCCAGAACTCCACGATTAGCTATCAGCAGCCAGAACTCCACGATTAGCTATCAGCACCCAGAACTCCATGATTAGCTAACAGCAGCCAGAACTCCACGATTAGCTATCAGTAGCCTGAACCAGTAGAAACTATAGTTCAGAGGCAAATTTAAGGACTAACGCAGGAGAAGTTCGACCAAGGCCCCGACCTTTGAGGGGCCCACAGAGTCAAACTTCAAACTATTCTACATGTCTCTCATTTCTTAAGAGGCCTATTATCTAATTCGGCGCCCGCGACCGGCCTCAACTGGACTTAGTCCGCCTATGGCTGTGTACACCCCAAACCATTGGTCATTGACGTCATTAGAAGGGGAAGGAGGGCATGAATGACAGATACATTTTATAGAATGTTAATGACAACATGAATCCTTAATGTAAAGCCAAAATGTGTTATCTGTATCTTGCAAAATCACCGACAACCACAATTCACCGAAATGTGTTATCTGTATCTTGCAAAATCACCGACAACACAATTCACCCAAAGTCAAAAATGTAATACCCCGTGCCTAACTACTACCACCATTCATTCAGTAATGTATGATCACCATGGTTACCACCAAGCTGTCATCAAGTTCGAACCATATCACTGTAGACAACATGCAGTGCTCTGATGAGAAACATTGGCCCTGGAAATAGTTTTTCTTTTTAATTCCCCCCCCCCAACCCTGAACTTAATGAATGTTTTAAACTTTTTGTTCTATTGACATCCCAGAGATGAAGGCTATCAGGTGACATCATCAATAAATAAACACGTGATACTGATACGATGTGATAGAGCAAAACCTTTAACAAAAAACTTGAATTATACTTCACAGCACATACAGGCATGGGCGTATTCATGGGGGGCAAGGGGGGGCATTTGGGCCCCCCCTCTACATTTTGAAAAAACGTCATATAAATGGGGGGCATTTGCTACCCCCCTTACATTAAAAAAAAATGTCATAAAGTTGTTATTTGCCCCCCCCCTGGAAAATTTTTGCCCCCCCCCCTGGAAAAATTCCTAGCGACGCCCATGCATACAGGGACTCATTTTACCCATTTCACCCTGTATAGTGGCATTGTCGTAATTTTTGTCTATCTCGGTATTAAAAAAAATCTTTTACTGTTCTGTACAAAACAACGACTTCACATTAGGACAAAAAATCACATAGAGTCCCTACATCTAATGGGACATTTTGAATACGTTTAGTTTCGAGGGGGATAAGTTGGGAGGGGGGGGGGGTAATGGAGACTCCTCGCGTGCATTTCAAATGGAATTCTAAAAAAAAAAAACGAAAAAAATATATCTGGATGTCGTTACGAGTATATCTGCATTGTGTGTAATTTCAATCCAGGTGGCTGTTAGTGAAATCAGAATATGTTTTCCTGATCTCACGAATTCAATTCTACAGGAATATTGTGTGATCTCGTCCCACCATCCCTGAATCAGCATTTGAAAATAAATGGCGGTAAATTTTGTTATTTACATTATACACTAGTCAAATTGAATGCATATTTGGTAAATAGATCATTTTAAAAAAAAGAAATGAAGAACATGATTTTAATAATGATCCAAACTTCGAATCAGACAAAAAAAATGTCAAAAATACAATCAAACATATTCTCGAAATGAGAATATCCTACTGTTGTTCTTAGTTCATTCAAAATAATTGCGTCATTTCGCTGTACTCTCTAATGCATACTTTTCCAACTCCTCACTGATACAACGTCATAAGCAATCTTTACAATTCTGCACCAGCATGGCGGCTTTAAACAGCCTCGAATGGAAATGAAAAGCGCCCACATTCTTTTAAGGGAGGAGAATTTCTCTATAAAATTGCGGGACGGATGGCCGAGTGGTGTAGATGCTCCACTGTTGACCTGAGAGTTCTGGGTTCAATCCTCGGTGAGAACGAAGGGAATTTTTCTATCCAGCTTTAAATGGGTACAGGACGTAAGATAGGGAAGTAAAGGCGGCTGGGCGTTCGTTCTGCTAACCACACAATCCCTTCATGTGACGAGGCTATAAAAACAGATTTATTCTACGCTTCTACGATGAAACAGTGATATGTTTTAACATCTCTTAACAATTATATACAGTCTAAGGTTTGTAAAAAAAATACAATTTCACCTGTTTAGGCTCAAACAATCATCTATATAAATCAAGGCCGTTTTAAGATCATCGTAGGCCCTGCACTTTCAAAGTCGTAGGCCCTCCCCGACTTGATTTTTAATAATTTTCAAGAATGCACCCCATGCCTGGAAGGGCCCCGAAATTGACATGATCTAATAAAGAGTAATAGTTGTTGTTGTAAAAAAAAATTACAGAGGGGCCTCGCAAGCATCCGTTAAATTGGGCCTCGTAAGGCGGTCCTGTTTCACTAGATCGTATCAGACATGCTAAGTTCACAATGAACGGTTGATACGTTTCATATCTTATAGCATACTAGTGGAAAAGCCTGCTGAAGCTGGCTGAACGAAATCCGACAGAAGGAATAACAAAGAAATGTACAAAATCCTGCAATAGAAAAGAACATGTGACCTTTATTGCCATGAACAGAATACGATATGAACAGAAATAACGAAGAAATGTATGAAATACAACGCATTCACAGCACGATATGAAAACTACATGCGAGGGAGACACACGGGTTAGATGATTATGTATTTAAGGATTGTACCCATTTTAAAATTTAATTTGTTTATTTTTCAAAAAGCTAAAAATAGTTCCTAGGGAGTTGATTTATATATATTCTAATACCCTGTATATTAACATGTTTTATAAAATATGCCATATTCATATTTTATATACCATCAATTTATTTCATTGATCAGAAAATTAAAAGTTTTGCCAAATTTGTCATTCCGCTGGCAGGTCTAGATATCTGAGAGGGAATAATTGTTAAATAAATCATTTTATTTAACTTCAATGAAAATGACATCGTAGGCCCTAGACCCTTTTAAAATCGCGCGGACTCCCCTACTACATTTACAATATATTTAAAGAATGCACTTGCACTTCTTAGCGATTTGAAATCTAAATAAACTATCCACATTGTTAATTATTCTATGCAGACTCTTTGCAGTGATAACGTAGAAATTCCGGTGTTACTTCATGAACTTCACATTCGTTGCTTATCGTTAATCGTATGCTTCTTTTTATTACAACGTTTTTTTTTTACTAACTTCACTTCTTGTTTGTCTTTCCGGAATTCGGCAGTCCAATTTTAGACAACTTTCCGATCAACTATAGCTCTGATATTTTCAATATAGCTCAGAACCCGATGACAATGCAATATTCTTTCTATTTCATTATGATTTCATGAGTTTCTTAAGTATTTTTCGAAAACGATTTTATTAACTTCACTTCTTGTTTGTCTTTCCGGTGTCACTTCTTGTTTGCCTGTCCGCTGAATTTGGCAATCCAAATAACTCTTCGTATGTATTAATTGAAAAAAAAAACAACTAAAAAGTAGAAAATAAAAATTACATTATAAAAAAAATATTTTATAAAAAAGCAGAAAATAATTTCTGAATAAATTGGTCACATGGTAATAGACTTTATAAGAGCTTCTAATTTTTATAAAACGAAAAACGTTGGGCGCATGAACACAAACATCCAGGTCCAGACCTTTCTAACATACTCTAATTTCTATAAATGAAAACCTGTTTAATATAATTTCACTACATTCTATATCATGAGTTTAGGTTATACAACACTAGAATATAATTTTACATACTCAGATGCATTTAGTTATAGAAGTTCTAATAAATGACCTGCAATATCGTGATATTTCGAAAACCTTCTGTATTAATTATTTTGGGATTTAATTGTTAACATTGCAATAATTATGCAACAAACGAGTTGAAATATACATTCACTTTAACGAAATTTCAGCATTGTAAAACAAACATTCACATAATATAAAATTCATGCGCCCAACGCTTTTCGTTTTATAAAAATTATAAGCTCTTATAAAGTCTATTACCGTGTGACCAATTTATTCAGAAATTATTTTCTGCATTTTTAGTACGCAAGAAAAACGTTGTTTTTTATAAAATATTTTTTTATAATGTAATTTTTATTTCTTGAAAAAATTTTAAAAAGTAACGAAAGAACTTTTAAATAACCATGTCTGACGGATACAAGATGAAACACGAGAGTGGGTTCGAGGAGCGGAAGATAAAGGAGGAGAAAGAAAAAACATTTTTAAAAAAAATCGGGTTTAGTTGCTGATATTTTTAAGCAGAAGCACTGATCAGTTTACCGATGGTTTTGATGACTGAAAAAACGCCATTGCAAGGATTACATCACACGAGAAGTCGAAGGATCACATTGCTGCACTGTCAAGGATGTTAGAATGTCAACAGACATCTAGAATTGATGAAAAACTGCAAAAGGAGAAGCAAAAATTGTGCAAATACTGGATTGATGTTCTCAAGAGAATAGTTGTTGTGATAAGATTTCTTGCTTTTTCGTGGTCACCACCATTTACATAACTGTTGTTACAATAGAAATAACCTTGGTTGCATAGATCTTTTAGCTGAATTTGATCCCTTTCTAAAGGAACACATTGAGAGACATGGAAACCCCGGAAAGGGGAAAGCATCATAACTTTATGCCAGTATATGTGCTGAATTTATTGAGTTAATGGGATCCAAAGTATTGACGCAGATACTGTCTGAAATTAAGAATGCTAAATATTAAGGAATCAGTAACGATTCCACTCCTGACATCAGTCATGTGGTTCAGCTGACAGTAGTTGTTCGCTATGTTCTCAAAAGTGGAACTGTTGTAGAGCGTTTTCTTCAGTTCATTCCAATTGAACAACACAATGGTAATACCTTTTCGATCTGTTGGTGAGTACTCTCAGACTTCATGATATAGATATCGGCAATTGCAGATCGCAGTCCTATGACAATGCGAGTAACATGAGTGGGATTTATTCTGGAGTACAAGCTAGATTTACAGAGATTAATAAATTAGCGAAGTGGGTGCCATGCGCTGCCCACAGCTTAAATTTTGTAGGCTCATCTGCTGTGGAGAGCTGTTCAGCTGCAGTCAACTATTTTGCTATATTTCAGTCAGTCTACACGTTTTTTTCGCTTTCAACGCAGGGATGGTTAAAGTTGACAGAGTGGCTGAAAGCAAAACCTTTATGTTGCAAGGGCTATCAGCAACAAGGTGGTCAGCTCCAAGTGACGTTACTAGAGCTTTTTATGCAAATTATAAGGAAATTCGACAAGCATTGTTTGATGTTGCTACAAGCGAACGTCAACCACCAGCATCTGTGCATGGAGCCAAATCACTCGAAAAGAAGTTCGACCATTTCGAGACAGCGTTAATTTGTATGATTTGGAAAGATTTGCTCCAAAAAATTGATGATATTATCAACAAAGCTCTACAGGAGCCTGGAATTGAGTTAACGACCATCATCAACTTGTATGACAGTCTTGGTCTTAACTTTCATGATACACGCGATAAATTTGAAATGTACGAAGGTATTGCAAAACATCTCTCACAAACCGACTATATGGAATGTACACAACGCAAACGACAGCGACACCGATTTCACGATAAAGTTGTGGATGATAATGATCCGGTTTTAGGTATGAGTCCTAGTGAAATGAAAAATTCTATACTCAGTCTTTTTTAATATCATGGATAAACTTCAGTAGACATGAGCAGTAAACACATTTGTCGGTTACTTCAGTAGACATGGGCAGTAAACATTTGTCGGTTACTTCAGTAGACATGAGCAGTAAACACATTTGTCGGTTACTCCAGTAGGCATGAGCAGTAATCACATTTGTCGGTTACTTCAGTAGACATGAGCAGTAAACATTTGTCGGTTACTTCAGTAGACATGAGCAGTAAACATTTGTCGGTTACTTCAGTAGACATGAGCAGTAAACACATTTGTCGGTTACTCCAGTAGGCATGAGCAGTAAACACATTTGTCGGTTACTCCAGTAGGCATGAGCAGTAATCACATTTGTCGGTTACTTCAGTAGACATGAGCAGTAAACATTTGTCGGTTACTTCAGCAGACATGAGCAGTAAAAAACATTTGTCGGTTACTTCAATAGACATGAGCAGTAAAAATTTGTCGGTTACTTCAGTAGACATGAGCCGTAAGAATTGCCCAAATGTAAGTAAGTATTGTCCAAATGTAAGTAAGTATTTCCCAAATGTAAGTAAGTATTTCCCAAATGTAAGTATTTCCCAAATGTAATTTGTGCCCAAATGTAAGTAAGTATTGTCCAAATGTAAGTAAGTATTACCCAAATGTAAGTAAGTATTACCCAAATGTAAGTAAGTATTTCCCAAATGTAAGTATTTCCAAAATGTAAGTAAGCATTTCCCAAATGTAAGTATTGCCCAAATGTAAGTAAGTATTGCCCAAATGTAAGTATTGCCCAAATGTAAGTAAGTATTGCCCAAATGTAAGTAAGTATTGCCCAAATTTAAGTATTGCCCAAATGTAAGTAAGTATTGCCCAAATGTAAGTATTGCCCAAATGTAATTTTTGCCCAAATGTAAGTAAGTATAGTCACTAGACTAATGTGTAAATATGAAAACAGAAACTCGGGCAATACAATCTCAAGAGTTCATAGTCACAGAGTTCAAGACTAAAACCTATTCCAGTGTTTTATTCTTTGAAACACAATATTCTGGTTCCATCAGGTTGGTAGACACGTTATCAAAATGAAGTGAAACCTTTGAAAAATCGAGACACCGAACTCTGTAAATGTGTTTGAGTTAACAAAGTAAATAAATAGAATCCCTAGAATGTATTTCCCATAAATATTTTCAGGGTCAACTCCTATTTATATAATGTACAGTGGATTTCGCTTAATTGGGACACCGCTTAATTGGGACAGCCGCTTATTTGGGACAAATCTCAAAGAAACCTAACCAAGAAGCCAATAGTAAATGTGTATGTTTAATTGGGACACCCGCTTAATTGGGACAAAATGCCTCGGTACCGATGTGTCCCAATTAAGCGGAATCGACTGTATATATTTATGTATTTAGATAGTAGAATTCTGTTCTTAATGTCTCGATGTTTTGTTACATATTTAGTTTTGGAACAAGTTCGATCAGATTGCATAATAAAATACAATAATTTAGCGATTTTTTTTTTTTACTGTATGTTTGTTTTATTATTTCCGTGTTCGAACCCAGGAGATAGAGTGAAAGTATAATACTCAGAAATAGATCTTTAGTTTGAAGAAATAGATCTGTGACTTGAAGAAATAGATCTAACTGTAATTCGAAGAAGTATGTATGATGCATACATGAAATAAATGTTTCTTTCTGTTAATGTTATTTGAAGAAATAGATCTATTAAAGTTTAAACCCAATTAAAATAAACTTTTGACCCCAAATAAATCACACTGGTTTGTTGGGCAATAAAAAATGGTTTACTTCATTGTTCCATGTTATGTCTTTTTTTTTTTGGTTTCTGTGTAAGTCTTATTTCTAAAATAGTTTTCTGATATATGATAAATAAAATGTTTGAAAATATTTAATGTCCTATTATTCTGCAAATTACATCCATCTACGTAACATTGTCTGAAAGAACAATATAAAATGACCCAACAGATTCAACAACAACGTATGCTTGTAATATTAAATGAGCCAACCGATTCAACAACAACCTGTGTTTGTATGCACCCACAATTTTATTTCTCAAAGAGTTCACATATTTTATACCGACCCCCTGTCCCCGCGCCCCCCCCCCCAAGGTTAATCCCGATTATTTCGATATCAAGAGGATTAACTCTGGTGTTTTCAAGCCACGCCACGCCCCCAACACGCGTCACGTCCGTTGTAGTTTGATGTACATAATTCAGTGATTAGAAGACATTGACTTCCGGTTTCACAGATGTTTGATGAATTGAATCAATACTTCACTTTGTTTAGGAGGCCAACCATTTGATGTCAGAGTGGCGGTTCAACAATCTTCATCATCCACAACCACGTCGGTTAAATCATAGTGTCCACTGTGAAACTGAACAATGTGTTTGTCTGTTAAATAACGATAAAATAATGATTCTTCTGTAAACTAATTGTTGTTTCTATTCAGATCATTAAATTGTTTACTTTTAAAATGAATCAGATATTGAAAGGTTTTTTTCTGATTTTCAGTCTAGATGATAGCCCAAATCTGTCGACGCCTTTCAGGGTGGCGAATCGGGTGCACGCCTGAGGTTTCCCGCCATAGGGGGAAACCTTCCACCCCATCAGGAGATTCTGTTGTCATCTGGCTGTGAAAAAAAAACAAAATTTTAGTTAGTGCTGGATATTCCCGTAGGGCCCCTTGCAGCCCCCTTCTGCTTGCGTCATAAGCTCGTCTCTGGTCATGTGACACTTTTGATGAGCCCCACTACAAATGTTTACTGCTCATGTCTACTGAAGTAACTGACAAATGTTTACTGCACATGTCTACTGAAGTAACCGACATACGTTTACTGCACATGTCTACTGAAGTAACCGACATACGTTTACTGCACATGTCTACTGAAGTTACCGACAAATCTTTACTGCTCATGTCAACTGAAGTAACCGACAAATCTTTACTGCTCATGTTTACTGACGTAACCGACAAATCTTTACTACTCATGTCTACTGAAGTAACTGACAAATGTTTACTAATTTTTCTAGTTACTGAGTTATTAGAAAAATCTTTTTTATAACATTTACCATACATTGTCTTTCGATCATATCTTTATAATGTGCCATCTTTACTGTCAATGTTGGCGAAAATCTGGCACCTACTAAAAATCCTATTAGTACTATTAGCATTAGTCATCTGTTGGTCATTATGAGGACACCATATTTCACATGACCACACTTTAGTAAGTTTATTTTTTATAATGTAGTTATAAATGAATCAGTAGAACTAGAAGTACATTGCCAAGTCAACTAAAATAAAATGCTGGACACAATGAAGAACATACATCTTTGTAAATATTGTTATATTTGTTAATGGATACAATGAAGAACATAGATCTTTGTAAATATTGTTATATTTGTTAATGGATACAATGAAGAACATAGATCTTTGTAAATATTGTTATATTTGTTAATGGATACAATGAAGAACATAGATCTTTGTAAATATTGTTATATTTGTTAATGGATACAATGAATAACATACATCTTTGTAAATATTGTTATATTTGTTAATGGATACAATGAATAACATACATCTTTGTAAATATAGTTATATTTGTTAATGGATACAATGAAGAACATAGATCTTTGTAAATATTGTTATATTTGTTAATGGATACAATGAAGAACATACATCTTTGTAAATATTGTTATATTTGTTAATGGATACAATGAAGAACATACATCTTTGTAAATATTGTTATATTTGTTAATGGACACAATGAAGAACATAAATCTTTGTAAATATTGTTATATTTGTTAATGGACACAATGAAGAACATACATCTTTGTAAATATTGTTATATTTGTTAATGGATACAATGTAGAACATACATCTTTGTAAATATTGTTATATTTGTTAATGGATACAATGATGCACTTATATACACACTTACATATATATATATATATATATATATATATATATATATATACAGATATGTGGTGTGTGTGTTAATATTGGTTTATAAAAACCCATTTTTCAGTCATGTAATCTAAACAAACAAGTTCTAGTATTTATCAATCTCTTTCTTCAACTTCTAAAAATTAAAATGTTTTATACTTTAGAAAAATTATTTTATCCACTATTTTTCACTAATCAAGTCCACCGTGCGTAATGAAATTTATTAAAAAAAAAAAACCACAAATATACTACTCTATATTATATACCTTACATGTTTAATTGGCAGCGCTAGTTTGCGTGGCTTTCTACAAATTACGGTTTGACAAATTTTAAAGACATTTTATCATTTTAAAATATTCGTCAAGATTAAATGTACTAGTGGTACATTATTAATCATTAACTGAATCTAAATAGGTTACAGTTTTAGTAAATTTTACATTAAAAAAAATCAGTTCCATTCAACGAAGCAATAAATAGATACATTAAAAGTATGAAGCGATTCAATAAGTGACACTTAACTTGGTAACACTCCCAACTTAAAACTATGAATGATTCAAATCGAACACACTCAAGTTTTTATGTTGCCTCATATACACACAGAAATGTGGAGAACATCAACATATTTTACAAGTTTATGTTTTATTTTTTTTTTTTTAAAAGTCACTCGAGAGGTCGTCATCCATTGAGCGTGTCAAGTAGATTCTGTAACTTGCTCATATCGCAATTAAGTGCTCATCAATTATTGACCTGTAGCCCTTCATACGTAAGAGAAGTCAATGAATATTTACCTGTCATTTTGTTTTTTCTAACGGTCTGACTTTTCAAATTGTTTCCCTCTCCAGAAAGAAAGAAATCAAATCAAAGGTCTAATCAATTAGAAAATTTATTTTACATTTTCCCCGTTATGTTCTAAAGTAAACCACAGTTTAGATTTAACGTCAAGCGACCAAATAACAAACATTCGCTATGCAAAATGTCTATTGAACTCAATCATTACGTATCTTTATAAACTTGGCATGTTTCTTATGGAACACAAAAAATAAAAACAAAAACAAACATGTTTTTAATTTGTTTGTATAGCATAATTTGATGGGTGAATAATTTCTTGAACTTTCGACTCTTCCTTTTTTTTTTTTTTATTAATAAATATATTTGAGTATTTTTATATTTAGAGTTTTTAAGAATATAAAACACATTTAAAATTCAATGTCTCCATCAGATGATTTTCAATCCCATCCCCTTTCCCTATAACCATTCAGAATGACTTTATAAGGTCAAAACTAGTAAATACCAGAGATGTTCCAAGTACTAACCATCATTCAAGTACGAATACGAGTACAAATAAATACCCGCATTGGAAGTACAAGTACACACGTTTTTTTCAAATTGCAAGTAAGATTACAAAGTAGAACTACTTAAGATACAAGTACCAGTTAATGTACTCCAATATGTACTCGAGTACTGGTACTTGGGCGAAACAAGTACCAAGTACCATCAGCTCACTTGAATACTTCTCCTCAAATAATGTACATCGGACGGTTTCGTCTAATGTAATATTAAATGCTGGAACTATTCTGTCGATTCACCGCTCAATCAAGCGGTGTTGAGTCAATAAGTACAATCCGGTCCTTGACAGATATTACCCCCAGTACAAAATGGCTCACGTGGCTCTAGTATTCCTACACTGAACCGATGCTCACAGAACATATCGATCATGATATATGCAAATACAAGATCATTGATTGACTAGTCAGTTGAGATTACAGTTCAGATGATTCGTTCCTGATGGATCCAATAATTAATATTTCTGTGAATTATCATCCATTAACAATAATAGTTGATTACATGTGGATACGGTGTATTACTTATTAAATGCTCCTTTTTTTTCCCCCCAGTTTCAAACAGCTGTGTATAAATGATGCATTGAATATTAACAAAGTCGCCTCCATCAGTCTTAGTCTAATCAAAGGATAATTAAAAATCTGTTTTCGTGGTTTGTACGAAACATTTTGGTGTTTTATCAGCATTTATAAATTTATAATAAATGAACAAAGTAATTAAATGATGATGTGATGTAAGCTGCATGACATCTGGATATTTACAAAGATTCTGTGATGAGTGAGATGGGGGATACATTGACAGCTGGGTCGGGTCATTCATTTTGAATAAAAAAAATAATTTGTCAAAAATGACTATGAATAGGTAGATCATTTGCTTTTCGAGTGCCCCGAGCTGGCGGACCACAGGGTGGACCAGTCCGGAAGCTTGCTGGCCATCGGGCTCTATGGCAGTCTCCAGATGTTGAGAGACACAGCAGGTCTGATCTCACGGGCTCTAAGAGACTAAGTCTCAGCCCGCAGTTTCACTGAGAGAGTTCAAAGAGAGAGAGAGAGAGAGAGAGAGAGAGAGAGGTATCTATGAAAAAGTGGACAACAGATAATCATTCTGTAAGAAATTCACAGCCGCTTTGTAGAAAATAAAAAAAAAAAATTCTTAGGCTCAAAAACATGACCATTAAAAATAACAAAACAATAAAATTAAATTAAAAAAAAAAAAAACAACAACAAATGATTATGATATTATTTCTGACATGACAATCTGACGTCATAGCTTAACTCTAAGAAGCATGACTGTATATGAACAAGCCAATTGATGTCATAACACTCATAGCCAAATGTCGGCGAGGAAACAAGCCAGTAGATGTCATAGAACTATTAGCCAGATGTCATATAACTTCTAGCCACATGTTACATTGACAGCCAGGTCAGTTAGTGGCATAGATATATAAGACCCCTACTTTAAAAAGAGAAGAGTACAATTCTGTACAGTTCTTTATTTTTTACCGAAAAAGATTTCCTTCCTTTTAATTAAAAAAAAATCCCCATTCATGCTAGAGGTTGGGGCGATTAAAATCAACTGATGTGTCCGAAAAAATTATATTTGACGGTTAGTAATAATATAATCAAACAACCGGGTACACAACACGAAGGCATTTTATTCAAAGTTAATTGAAAAAAAAGTTTTTGAAAATTTGTCAAGGAAAACAATGCAAAATGTCTTCTGCTATTTATTTCGGTTACTTAAGGTTTCTATGCGTACTACGTCATCATAGTTGCAAAGAATTTGTAAAAATATATAAGTTATACAGAATTGTACTCTTCTCTTTTTAAAGTTATGGTCCGCACAATATATATCTATGCATAGTCCATAAGCGATCTAGTCTTATATATCTATGGTTAGTGGTATCAGACCGGATGTTAGTTTGATAAACTAACCTATACAACTCAACGCCATTCACATCCAAACGGCCAAGATGATGCAGAGAACTATGTTTTTTAAAGAATGCTATTATTGCCTGTATTAGCTTCCTACAGACATGCATGTATTCGTTCCCTACCAACATATATCCATTTGTTCCCTACTGACATATATGTATTTGTTCCCTACTGATATATATATATATATATATATATATATATATATATATATATATATATATTTTCTATGGCTTACATCAGTGGTCCCCAACCCCCGGGCCGCAGACCGGTACCGATCCGTGGATCAAATACTACTGGGCCGCCCAAGAAACATTAAAATGTTTCATTTCATTTACTGTGGTGTATTTCTCATGGGATTGTGCGACTTTCCATGGAAGAGAGTTTAACCGTGAGCTGAGTGACTGTGAGTGACAGTGACACAGTAAATCAAAACAAATCTAAAATATAAATAATCAACGTCCCCATCCCGTCCACCCACCCACCCACCCCCTCCCCCACCAGCGGGTCGCGGTGAAATTATCAAACGTTGACCGGTCCGTGGCAAGTAAAAGATTGGGGACCACCAGATCATACAAATATTTATATACGTCATATTGACTAAATAAGAACGTGAGAGCCAGATATAAAAGCAATACTTAATTATATAGGCGCTCAACGGAATATGAGTTAACAGAATATGATAACGGAGTATGGGATTCACGGAATATGACAACGGAATATGGGATAACATGGAATATAATATCAACGAAATATGGGTTAGAAAAAATAGGATATGAAAATGTTCAGAGAAATAACACCATCATAATTTTCCGTCACCCATGTCGGGCCACACACAATTCATCCCCAGAGTTATCTTGTCCTGTGACATTCTCTCAAGCCTGTGTGTGAAGGCCCTGTAAGGATGAGATGAAATCTCTTAGATCCTATTAACCACTAATGGGACGGTTTGTATGGTGCCCTTCTTTCATCCCCACCGATAGCCGATAGTGCAATGGTCATGGAGGCACCACGGAAGACACATCGGGGACTTAAGCCATGACCTGAAATATCCATTGGTCCTCACCGGAGATCGAACCAGGCATCCTCAGGTCGACAGTCGAGCGCTTTACCGCACGACCATCCGCCCCCCCCCCCCCCGCTCTCTAGCCTGTAGCGGCTGTAGCCCATCATTGTTGTGTCAGCTTCAAAGGTTTTCGCCACCAGGTGTTTCACTTGGACAACCTGTCTTCCGTTTCACTTTGGAGGGTGATTCCATCTAAGCCACTACCTGGTAACATCTCCCGTTGTGCCTCCATGGCCATTGCACTATGTTTGGGGATGAAAGAAGGGGGCACCATACAACGATAGTCCCATTTATGGTTTACAGGGCAGGGTAGCTAGCCCTACACCCTGCCCCCTTCCCCCCATCCTTTCAACCGGGATTGGCGGAGCTAGATAAAGAAAGTTGACCGGAAAAAATATCTATTAAAAAATGTTTTGTTGATCATTTATCTATCTCGCTACAAGGGAACTGTTACGATCGCGCCCCCCCCCCCGCATCACAGCTACCCCATGTTATGTTACCCCCATCCCCAACACCGTTAGATCTGTGGTCAGCGGAGCGTGATCAAAGCTGCTAGGCGCTCGGAAGCTGGACGTTAGCTGGACGAAGGTGCGACTTCGCACCTTTGGCCACTGACCAAGATCAAAGCCCTACCGGACTCAGACAAAACCCCTGAGTCAGGCTTTGATGTCGGAAACGCCCCTCCCCCCTATTCCCTTCCCTCGACATTCGGGGGGCGAGCAGTCGATCGAGAAAGAAGTTTAATTTAGTTTTAGTCAGTGTGTTGTATTAGTGTTAGATTGGAGTTTGGACAGAGATGTAGTTTTATAGATTCAGTGTTGGATTAGAGTTGGTATGAGATAGTCGTGCAGTCACGAGTAGTTTAAATAAAGTTCAGTTATTTTTATACTTTACATTAATAAGTGTTGACTCAACTGTTGGCTTATCTGTTTATGTGAATGTGTTCTGGAAACCTAGCAATAATTAAAGAATATACTAAAAGAACCCGTAACAGGAACACTTTTATTTATTTCACGTAGATTTTTGTATGAGACAAATGGATTTCATATAAATTGAAGGGCTCTGTTGGATTGCCATTAAAAGTTTATGATGTTGTAATGTTTATTATCTTAATATGTGAAAAAAATACGTTTAATACTATATCGTGTTTATTAAGATTTCGTTTAGTGGCACCATGAGGTCAAGGGAGGTAATAAGAGTCAACATAAGGCTATATGAGGTAATATGAGGCAATATGGGGAGAAAAGAAGTAATATTAGGTGAGTGTGTTTGAGACAGTAGAATTTACTACGATCCTTTAACTTTACTTCTTAAGATGCAGTACGGGACAAAAAAAAAAGACTTTGTTAAGTACATTGAGTCAATTTGTTTGAGTTAATATGAGAAAAATTGAGATAATGTAATACATCTTGAGTGTCAACATAAGGACTGTAAGATGCAATATGGAATGGTGTTCACAGATGTAATATGCCATGGTGTTCACAGATGCAATATGCCATGGTGTTCACAGATGCAATATGCAATGGTGTTCTTACTAACTGCAATGGTGTCCTTACTAACAATCCAACGAATGACATGTTAATGTAGTGTCTATACTTAGTGCACCCACATCGTGATTCACGCATTCAAACACAGTGACGACAATGGTGGTTCTAAATACTCCAAGGACAGACAAAAGCTGATCAATGATTGTTTCTAAACACACTCAATTAACTTGCCTGTCTTGACATATATGATGAAGGGGGGGGGGAGAGAGAACAGCTACCCACACATAATTACAGGATATAATTAACACCAGACTTTAGTATATATTTATCTAGCGACGCCTCCAGTTTAAATGGCTTAATTGTTACACGCCTAGACAAACAGAACTTCCTGTGTTGGTGGCTGAGCAAAAAGGAAATGTCTAATTCTATCGACCACAGATCCAATCCCTTTATCAGTTGTTGTTGTTTGTTGTATCTTTCAAAAATGTCGTGGAGGTGGGCCGAATGACGGATGTAGTTTTTTTTTTTATTGTTGTGTTCAGTTGAACAGGGACGTTCATATGGGTAGGAGAACCAGGGGCGGGGGGCTACAGATAACTGGGGCCCCCTGGACTAAAGTATAAACTAACAGTGTGTGTGTGGAAGTGTGTGTGTGTGTGTGTGTGTTTGTGGGAGTGTATGTATTTGTGTGATTGTGTGGGAGTGTGTGTATATGTGTGTATGTGGGAGTGTAGGTGTGGGTGTGTATGTGTTTGTGTTTGTATTTGAGTGTGTGGGGAGTGTGTGTATGTTTGGGAGTCTGTGTGTGGGTATGTATGTATGTGTGTGTGTGGTTGTGTGTGTGTGTATGGGTGTGTGTGTGTAGGTGTGTGTGCGTGAGTTTTTGTGTGTTTATTGGCGTGTGTTAGTGTGGTTGTGTAGGTGTGTATGTATGTGCATGTGTGTGGTTGTGCGTGTGTAGGTGTGTAAATGCGGGTGTGGGTGTTTGGGTGGGTGTGTGAGTGGGTGAATATATGTGTGTGTGGATGTGTGTGGGTGTATATGTGTGTGGATGTGTGTTTGTGTGTGTATGTATGTGTGTATGTATGTGTGTATGTGGGTGTGTGTTGGTGGGTGTAGGTGTGTATATGTGTGTGGGTGTATGTGGGTGTGTATGGGTGTAGGTGTGTGGGTGGGGTGGGTGTATGTGTGTATGTGGGTGTGTGTTGGTGGGTGTAGGTGTGTATATGTGTTTGGGTGTATGTGTGTATGTGGGTGTGTGTGGGTGTAGGTGTGTGGGTGGGGTGGGTGTATGTGTGTATGTGGGTGTGTGTTGGTGGGTGTAGGTGTGTATATGTGTGTGGGTGTATGTGTGTATGTGGGTGTGTGTGGGTGTAGGTGTGTGGGTGGGGTGGGTGGGTCAAGGAAGAGTTGTTTTTTTTTATGGGCCGGTTTTAAACAAATGAATCATAGTGCTCCCATGAACAGTTGTGGCGGTTCATTTACATCAGTGGTCCCCTACCCCCGGGCCACAAACTGGTAGGACTACCGGTCCGTGGATCGAATGGTAATGGGCGCCTAAGAAAAAGTTAAATTAATTCCCTTTTATCTGGTGATGATTTACTGTGATGCATTTGTCTCAGGATTGTGCGACTTTCCATGGACGAGAAATAATCGATGTTCCACCCTTTCCAGTGGGCCGCGGTGAAATGACCAAACACTGACCGGTCCCGTGGCGAGAAATAGGTTGGGGACCACTGATTTACATTATCTAGAGATAAGATGGCTGCCATCATATTAGTTAATAAACATGTATTGTGAGATAAGATGGCTGCCATCATATTGGTTAATAAACATGTATTGTGAGATAAGATGGCTGCCATCATATTAGTTAATAAACATGTATTGTGAGATAAGATGGCTGCCATCATATTGGTTAATAAACATGTATTGTGAGATAAGATGGCTGCCATCATATTAGTTAATAAACATGTATTGTGAGATAAGATGGCTGCCATCATATTGGTTAATAAACATGTATTGTGAGATAAGATGGCTGCCATCATATTAGTTAATAAACATGTATTGTGAGATAAGATGGCTGCCATCATATTGGTTAATAAACAAGTATTGTGAGATAAGATGGCTGCCATCATATTGGTTATAAACATGTATTGTGAGATAAGATGGCTGCCATCATATTGGTTAATAAACGTGTATTGTGAGATAAGATGGCTGCAATAATAAAACTTGGTGAAGGATACAGGGGTCAAGGAAACCTTTCATTGATCACATATATTTCTACAATACGCGGTTTACAAATATTTGTATGTTGTGTTACTTCCATAAAAAAATCGTTCGATGCAGTGAAATTACGTTTTCAAGGTTTGATGTAGGATCTTGAGATAATTATAGCAAGTTAATGGTCAACCTATAGCCACAGTCTCGTTTCTTGATATTTATGAACCTAACTTCATGACGAAAAAAGATATATATATCAGTGCTAACAAACGTCACAGAACGTGGAGTGGGTGTGTGTCAAAAGAATTCTTAGTCTAATGTAGTGTAATGGATTATAACCTGGCTACATCACGTCCTTGGGGAGAGGAATTAATTTGGTCCTCCGTGAACAGGACATCAAATGAGACCTCATTTTTACGACAGACCGATTTACTGGAGACACCTCGCTAGGACCAACTTTGAAGAAACTTTTAAATATATATATTTGGACATTTGTAAAAATTGTTACAATGTCTGTCCAATGAAAGCGTGAAGGTTTCATACAACATGTGTTGATCTGAGGCCATTTCTGGTGGATTTTCTTAATTTTCACAAATGATACTATTAAGCTCTGTAGTGTTTCAGTTCCGTTGTATAATGTTGTATGTGTGGCTGGTATTTCTATGGTTAATATTGTATGTGTGACTAGTATTCCTGCGGCTAATGTTGTATGTGTGGCTAGTATTCCTATGGATAATGTTGTTTGTGTGACTAATATTCCTACGGCTAATGTTGTATGTGTGGCTAGCATTCTTACGGCTAATGTTGTATGTGTGGCTAGCATTCTTACT
This sequence comes from Bulinus truncatus, assembly GCA_021962125.1. Classification (NCBI taxonomy): domain Eukaryota; kingdom Metazoa; phylum Mollusca; class Gastropoda; family Planorbidae; genus Bulinus; species Bulinus truncatus. The sequence goes on from JAGDYQ010000392.1 coordinate 164,881, forward strand.
GCTAATGTTGTATGTGTGGCTACTAGGGAGCGACCGATATGCCTTTTTACCGATAGTCCGATACCGATATTTTCCCCCAGCATTTTTACCGATACCGTTACCGATATTTTATTTTTAGGGGCTGTCCATTATTTATGTCAACAAATTTTTGGCGATTTTTACCTCCCCCCCCCCTTGTCAACAACTTGTCAAACTTTCCGAGACCCCCCTATAAAATTACGTCAACATTTGATTACCCCCCCCCCCTAAAAAGGTGGCTTCCAAAATGCTTATGTGGCAAAATTAGTAGGAATATAGTTAGTTTAATTAAAATACTGAATGTTAAGCGAGTGTGTAACACAGAACTACAAACGCTGCTTAATTTTCCTATTTTTTAAGTAATTATATTAAATTTAAAAAAGTAACATTGTTGACGTCAACTTTTCTTGACCTCCCCCCCCTCCTCCCCCTTGTCAACAATTGTCAAACATTTTCTGATCACCCCCCTCCCCCCTATTTTGTTGACGTAATTAATGGACAGCCCCTTAAGCAACAACAATGCCAATTGCCAAACACGTGTTTCTCTCGTGCTAATACAGCTAATGACGTATGTCAACCCATGCTTACCCCTTCCCTGTCATATTTCGTGACACTTCGTCCACACATAAGTCTTCCTCCCCCCCCCCCCCAAATTCCCATCCCAACAAAAAATACGCACAGATCTTCATTAATTGTATCATTCAAGGTCATACATTAGAATTAAGAAATGCCAATCCTATTGTTTCAAGGTCGTATCTCTGATATATACGTAACAATTTCTGTGTACGGGTTTTTTTTTTCCTTTTTTTTTAAATCTTGTCTGATCTGGTTATAGAATTGGGTTATTTACTGATTTTCTTTTCTGCAACTCTGTTTGGAAAAAAAAAACAATGTATCGGCCGCCAAAAAACGGCCGGTCCGACAGTTAACCCATAGTGCCAATATCGGTTCGACTATCGGTCGCTCCCTACAACAATCGGCCGATCCGATATTAACCGATAGTGCCAATATCGGTCCGATACCGATAGCGATCCGATTATCGGTCGCTCCCTAGTGGCTACTATTTCGACGGTTCATGTTGTATGTGTGGCTAGTATTCCTACGGCTAATGTTGTATTTGTGGCAAGTATTCTTAGGGCTAATGTTGTATGTGTGGCTACTATTCCTACGGTTCATGTTGTATGTGTGGCTAGTATTCCTACGGTCAATGTTGTATGTGTGGCTACTATTCCTACGGTCAATGTTGTATTATTGGCTACTATTCCGACGGTTCATGTTGTATGTGTGGCTAGTATTCCTACGGCTAATGTTGTATTTGTGGCTAGTATTCCTAGGGCTAATGTTGTATGAGTGGCTATTATTCCTACAGTCAATGTTGTATGTGTGGCTACTATTCCGACGGTTCATGTTGTATGTGTGGCTAGTATTCCTACGGCTAATGTTGTATGTGTGGCAAGTATTCCTAGGGCTAATGTTGTATGAGTGGCTAGTATTCCTACAGTCAATGTTGTATGTGTGGCTACTATTCCGACGGTTCATGTTGAATGTGTGGCTAGTATTCCTACGGCTAATGTTGTATGTGTGGCAAGTATTCCTAGGGCTAATGTTGTATGAGTGGCTAGTATTCCTACAGTCAATGTTGTATGTGTGGCTACTATTCCTACGGTTCATGTGTATGTGTGGCTACTATTCCGACGGTTCATGTTGTATGTGTGGCTAGTATTCCTACGGCTAATGTTGTATGTGTGGCAAGTATTCCTAGGGCTAATGTTGTATGAGTGGCTAGTATTCCTACAGTCAATGTTGTATGTGTGGCTACTATTCCGACGGTTCATGTTGAATGTGTGGCTACTATTCCGACGGTTCATTTTGTATGTGTAACTAGTATTCCTACGGCTAATGTTGTAGGTGATTGTTTTCTTTACCTCTATTTTTGTATTTACTCACATAATTATTAATTATCGAATACTTATTACTTTGATGTTTAACATAAAAAAAAAGAGAAAAGAAAACGAGAGAGAGAGAGAGAGAGAGAGAGAGAGAGAGAGAGAGAGAGAGAGAGAGAGCGAGAGATAGGGTAGGGAGAGAAATATAAAGGGGTAGGTCATAGCCAGGAATACCAGGTTCCATGACAGGAATAATTATACAATTATGAACCACCCCCCACCCACCCACCCTCCATTTTCTGCATCAAAATAAATACATTTCGAAAAGCACGGGGGCCACTGAAACATTTTCAGGCTTTCGTCATATCGCGTAGTCCCGTAGATCAGGGTACGATAGGACAAGAATGTAAAGAGATGTTGTGGTGAAATCGAGAGTTAATTAAGTGTTCTGACTCTACCAGACGGATGTATAGGTCTGAGAATGAATGTGGAGTCAGACATTGATATTACTTAGAAAGTACATTGCGATACACGCCATACAGAAATATTTCATTAATTTATTCATTTTAATGAGTAGTTCTATTTATATATATATATATATATATATATATATATATATATATATATATATATATAAATAACACGTCATTAATATAAATTTCTTGGGACGAGAAAACTCTTCTTTCTACAAGGTAATTGGACGGAAGTGACGTATGGGGGGTATTTTTGCTGTAAACCCGAATATACCTAGACGTTTGAGAAAGGGTGTATTGTAGGAGATTAGGTAACTCTTGGTCACTCTGTGAGAAGATAATGTGAGAGTCAAGGTTATTGTAGTTCAAGATAGTAATACTTTGTCTAGTCAAGTATTCGTTGATTATATTTTTCGGAACTACACCCGGCGCTTATGTCGTTACTCGAGCGCCATAGAGTGTACAGTCAAATATAAATATTGTCATATGTACTATATATATATATATATATATATATATATATATATATATATATATACCACGTAAGACCTGTTTGTGAGATAAAAAAGAAACAACGGATTTAAAGAGATGTCGGAGAATTAGTGAGGCAAAATAGTGGCGTGATTCAATCCTACGGAGCTGGCAAGGTTTTAATACATTCATTGTATTCACCTATTTACATAGGCGCGTTTTCCTTTTTCAAATCGACGACTTGCTGCCCCTGTTCAATCTGTTTCCTCCGCCCCCCCCCTCTTTCCCCCACCCAGTTGCCTCTATCACTCACTCACACATCGATACCTTACGTTATCCGTTACACATCTATTGAATGCCCGGGCTGTCATTTAAACCGCTGTTCTTCTGTCAATAGGGCTGGCTCATGACGTGAGCATGGTGTCAAAGCGGTGTCAGCTGGTGACACTAAGATGTCAGAAAGTGTCACAGAGGGGTTAAGTGTCTGGTGTGCCGTTCTGTGTGCTCACGTGATTGTGGATACACGAATGACCTTTAACCTAGCTGACACGTCACGTTTGGGATATAGGTGTTAGGGCTACTCGGTGTGAGTGCTTGTCTGCAGTATGTTGCCTGATTACATGTCTGTAGTACATTGACTCAAAGTACCCAGATTACATGTCTGTAGTACATTTACTCAAAGTACCCAGATTACATGTCTGTAGTACATCGACTCAAAATACCCAGATTACATGACTGTAGTACATTGACTCTAAATACCAAGATTGCATGTCTGTATTACATTGATTCAAAGTACCCAGATTACATGTCTTTAGTACATTGACTCAAAGCATCCAGATTACATGTCTGTAGCACATTGACTCAAAGTACTTATAAAGCATGTCTGTAGAGTAATGACTCAAACATAGTACATGTCTATATTAAATTGAATCAAACAAGCAATAAATGTGATGTTCGTAAATGTAAACGTTTTTGATGTGAACGAGGAGAGAGGAGCAGAGCACGGGTCTTTGAGCGAACTCGGTGATTCTTGAGTTGGGACAATGGGGTGACGGGCAGAATTGTCAGAAGTCAGATGGAGCGGCCGTCCAATACTGACCCGTGGTGGAGGGGAGGGGGTCAGGAGGATCGAGTAGGCACTAATTGTCCAGTTTCATACTGGACATTGTCATATAGGTGCGTACTTTGGGAGGTTTAGGCCCAATGTCGATTCCCTTTGCCGACACTGCAGAGAAGTTTACAAAACCGTGGATTACGTGCTTTTTTAGTGCCCCGGGCTGGCGGACCACAGGGTTGACCAGTCAGGTAGCTTGCTGGCCATTGGCCTTTATGACAGTTGCCAGATGTTGAGAGACACAGCGAGTTTGATCTCACGGGCCCTAAGAGACCGCAGTTATCACTGAGAGGGTTCAGAATAAAAGAGAGCACGGGCCGGATAAAACAGCCTAGCGGGCCGGATAAAACAGCCTAACGGGCCGGATAAAAAAGTCTAGCGGTCGGATAAAACAGCCCAACGGTCCGGATAAAACAGCCTAGAGGGCCGGATAAGGCTCGCGTGCCGTAGTAATGCCCATGCCTGATCTAAGGACTACTTCATATTTTTCTACCTGTTGTATGTAAGTACATTATAAACTTACGTGTCATACATCAATTGTATATTATTTATTATTCAACTGTTCATGTTTTCTTCAATTCGTATAAAGTTTCATTTATTTGACTGTAAGAGAAGGGCAAGTTCAAACCAGGCTTACAATTTCTTAGATATTTTAAAATATTACGCAAACTTCTGTGTGATTTTTTAAAAAAATTCTTATACCAGCTGAATCCTGCAAAAACCTTTACATAGAGATAGACCATAGTTCAACTTTGAGGTTTTCATGAATAGGTCAACATTGGTCTTTTACTTTATGCTATGAGAATTTAAAAAAAGTCTAAAATACATTTTTTCAAACTGAGAGGCAGGAAAGAGGCCATTGATATTCAAACAGGAAACAGTATTCCTACTTTCGATCTACAGCAGACAGATTTCAGACGGAACATATTTATATAGAATGCATAAATTTGAAAAAAATTGTACATTCCTTCCAAATCTTGTAACTATTTGCGTCTCTTGAATGTTTGACTGTATGTATAATGTATTCATAGTCATCTTTCCTATTAATGTCATAAACTGAAGCACCTTGCTAATGGATCGATCAATCTTTTTGTCAATTCAACGTTAAAATATTCATTATATTTTATTTAAAGAAGATAAATGAATTAATAAATAGCACTTTCCCTTAATATCCATTATAAAACTTGGCTGAAAATTACTCCCATATGAATTAACCCTTTATTTTATGACAAATAAAACAAACCATTGCATTAAAGGAATTATAATTATGCTATAAAACATTTTCGTACTTGAAAGTCTCTTATTGAGAACATCAAACACTGTCCGTGAGATCAATCAAGTGCATGAACTTGATAGACACATTGAACATATTTTAGGTGTTCAATATAGGACTCATTTGTGTTCATTAGGAGTAACATTAAACACAAATTAATTCAAAAGTTAAGTAAAAAGACGTCATTGTGTGATAATTTAAAATATTGGTTGATTAATTACACCTTTATATTGAAGTGCACAGATAGTTGAATTGAACACAAGAGGAAGCCCGTTTTAATTGAACACCACAGACAGCCAGTTGAATTGAACACCACAGGCAGCCAGTTGAATTGAACACCACATATATTCAGCTGAAGTGAACACCACAGTTAACTATTTGAAATGAACACAACAAACAGCCATTTGAATTGAACACCACAGACTGCTAGTTGCATTTAATACCACATACAAAGCCAATTGAAGCAAACATCAAACAGCCAACAAGAGTCTCAATGAAATCTCGCTTTAAAAGTGCATTTCAAATACTGATTTTTCCGTTTACTTATATATATATATATATATATATATATATATATATATATATATATATATACACACACACATATTATTTTACTCACTAAATGTTTAAAACACATGTCAATATTCTGGTCTTACAAAAATTTGTCTACATTGCTCGCTTAATTATCCATGGTAAAAAAGAAAAACAAATGTTGATTGAATTCGTCAATCTTAAAAATACCGAATTAAAAAACTGGATGGTTGGCAAGTACTATTGTATATCATAGCGACATTATTCTAAACAATATTGTGAATTCTGTATTATCGATACTATTTTCATTGGCTTGCTGAAAATCTGCCATTTAATATGCCGATGAAAGATTCTGCCTAGTTGGCAGTTATTGAAGTCAAATAATCCAGCAATAGTTACGAAATAAAACATTGTTGGATTTGTGGACTACGTCATGAAACGATTTATGAAATGCGTAACAATATGTAACCTAGTGCTCCATAAAGTTACAACTTCTGTAGTAACTAACCACCTCTGTAGTAGCTAACGACTTTAGTAGTAACAAACAACTTCTGTAGTAACGTACCATTTCTGTAGTAACTAACCACTTCTGTAGTAACTAACCACTTACGAATTACAACAAATATAGCTGTGTTTATTGTCTGATGTTATTGGCTGAATGGCTGTACTGATCTTCAACCTACAATGTAAAATGTGAGCAAGAAGAGTGTAAAGAGTGTACATTTCCCTCAGTCGTTGAGTCATTGCATCACTAGTCTGGGAGTTTATCTTACAGTTCTAACAGAACTTAAGACTGCCAACATCCTGATCACAAAAAAAAAGACCGGCTGCTGAACGCGGACAACGGACCAGGGATCACCAACAACTAGTTCCAGTTTAGATATGGTAATCTTTACGTAATTATAAGCTTTTCCCGTGTATTTTGGCGATGATCCATTCATGATTAAACCAGAAATGCATTATTCGCGTTCATAATACAACTTCACATTGGCCAAATAAAAAGACGTCATTCATCGATTGAGGAAAAAATAAAACAAAAAAGGCGTTAAAATGTTCTTTACGGTCAGTGTTAAAAACCTTCTAGCGCAGGATACGGTCTTGTGATGTTCTGGAATGAACGCAATGAAAACCAAATAACAAAACAGCTGGATGTCTGCATTTAAAAAAACAAAAAAAAAACTCCATAGATGATGACAATAGTTGAATGTCGATTGTTCCACTGAATTGTAAACCCTTTAAATGTTGTATGTCATATAATTCTCTAGCTCCACACATTAAGGCGTATAATTAACAACTGCGTTATTGTCATTGGGACGTCCAACATCTCTTCATGAATATTTCTATTTACATTCTGACATGTCTAAGCCTTTCTATGTATTCTCTCGTCTTTTTTTTTTTTAATATTTATTTATTATTTCCTTGACTTAATTTCATTCCAGAAGAGGTCTCTCACTGCCCTCCCCCCATCCCCCCTCTCTCTCCCCTCCCCCCCCCCTCTTCCCACTCTAATATTATTGGCAGTCTGGACACAAAAGGGCGTGACGTCACGGGACGGGTCCATTGAAGAAATTTGACAATATATTAGGTATTTCAGTGGCGTTGGGATTGTGTGTGGGGGGGGGGGGCTGAAAGGCGACTGGACAATGGAACCTGACACTAGGGGGGGGGGGTCGGGATTTATTTATTAGATCAGCCCAGGGGAGCGAGGACCATATTTCTCATCTTTTTAATATGACCGGAAATACTTTCGCTTAATTAGAACTTAAAAATATAAATATCTGTTTGATATCTATCTATCTATCTATCTATCTATCTATCTATCTATCTATCTATCTATCTATCTATCTATCTATCTATCTATCCATCCATCCATCCATCCATCCATCCATCCATCCATCCATCCATCCATCCATCCATCCATCCATCCATCTATCTATCTATCTATTTATCTATCCATCCATCCATCCATCCATCCATCCATCCATCCATCCATCCATCCATCCATCCATCCATCCATCTATCTCTCTATCTATCTATCTATCTATCTATCTATCTATCTATCTATCTATCTATCTATCTATCTATCTATCTGTAAGCACTTCTCATTATTACGTTTTTATCTTTTGTTTAACACTGTGCTACAACACCGTGCTACAACACCGTGCTACAACACCGTGCTACAATGCAGTCATTCCCAAAATGTGGCTTTCTTTGTGGGGCTAGCAATGAATCTTTTTTTTTATTATTTAATGACTTTTGTTCACTCAACATTTTATAAATAGACTTTGATTAGCTTTTTTTTTAATAACTATTCGATCTATATACTTTGGTTGGACTATAGGGTACAGGCGAACATTTTGTAGAAAAAGGTAAAATATATCTTCTCCGTTGACATGTGCCTAACTGTATAATCAAGGTGAAGGTTCAGGGCACACATGATTTTCCGAAATTAGCAGCAACGTTGATTAAAATCATTTGCCATGTATTGTTTTTTTTCAGTCAGTCTTACAAAACTGGTCACTGTGTCAAAATATGACAAGGAAAAAAAATGTAGCATTTCTAATAGTTCAACCACCTGGCAGCCAGATTTGTAAATGTCTGTTCGGCATAATAATGGCTGTTCAACTGTTTTTTAAAATCATTATTTGAGAATAATACACAAATACACACACACACACACACACACAAACATACACTCACACTCATGCACAGACACGTACGGACATACGCACGCACGCAAACACAGACACAGAATATGCCGTCCATTTTTATTTAGACAATAGTAGAGATTTTTAAACTTTGTAATACAGTTTAACTACATACTTATTATAGCTTGATACGAGAGATTAATATTAAAATAATACTTTAAAACACGGAATAATAATTTTAAAAAAAAACCTGGATTACATGTTAATCTTCATTTACTTTGTTCCAGTCACGTGATGTTAAGCCAGTTGCTCTGCGTCTGCTCCAAGTGACGCGTGGAAGCACTTCAAAACCTTGGGCTATAATTAGAATCTGGAGAATTTATTTAAAGTGAACTGAAGAATGGACTGGTCATAAAATTGTCAAACCTCCCCGATACCCTCCTCAAGTGTCTCACGCTCCCTAACAGGTGCTCGTGTAGAGTGGATTAGGAATGGATAATATCCAGATAGTAGTCCGCCATTCCTACAAGATATTGTCGTAAAGATTAAAAGGGGGGAAGGGGGGAAACCCAGGAAGACAGATGGCGACATTGTTGGATGATATCATATCAACAAGTCTCGAGATTTTGTTTTATGGTGAACTAGCTCATTGCTGGAGAATGGACATTTATAAAGTACAGCAATGGAATTTTTGTTTACGCTTAACCAATGCGTTCGTATGGTTAAGTTGCGGACTCGCGGACTGACGCGGATCTTCTTTAGCGTTACCATTAAAAATTTCAAGTCATTTAAACAGCTAAATTTCAGCAATGCGGACGCGCGGACTGACTGCAAACCAATGTTGTAAGATTCTGCGTTCGCGGACGCGGACGCGGATCATTGATAGAAATCCGCGGACGGACGCGGACGCTAAATTTCAAGATCCGCACACCTCTGGTCCCTATGTGTCCCAATTAAGTGGCATCGACTGTATATATATCATATATAATAATACTCATTTCCAGTGTGCGTTAAATCGAAAGTAAAGAATTAATACAATAGTATTCCAGTTTAAAATACAACCATGAAAAAAATCGGATCTGCCCGAAACCAAAAAATAACCTAGCCTACCGAATCAAGCCTAAGGGGATGTAACTCTATGCAAAGGTTTTGCACGGTACAGCTAGTATATATATATATATATATATATATATATATATATATATATATATATATATATATATATATATATATATATATATATATATATCTGTTGTGCTTTCGTACGTTCATTGTGTGGGCGTATAGACTTGGTGGCGCCCATATCATCTCCAATTCAGGGGCGGATTTTTTTTTTTTTGCTTTATACGGATAGAACCCTGTACTCTTTGCATGAGAGTCAAGTTCACTAAAGCGATCGACTATCAACATGAGGGTCGAGTTCACTAAAGCGATCGACTATCAACATGAGAGTCAAGTTCACTAAGCGATCGACTATCAACATGAGGGTCGAGTTCACTAAAGCGATCGACTATCAACATGAGGGTCAAGTTCACTAAAGCGATCGATTATCAACATGAGAGTCAAGTTCACTAAAGCGATCGACTATCAACATGAGGGTCAAGTTCACTAAAGCGATCGACTATCAACATGAGGGTCGAGTTCACTAAAGCGATCGACTATCAACATGAGGGTCAAGTTCACTAAAGCGATCGACTATCAACATGAGGGTCGAGTTCACTAAAGCGATCGACTATCAACATGAGGGTCAAGTTCACTAAAGCGATCGACTATCACCATGAGAGTCAAGTTCACTAAAGCGATCGACTATCAACATGAGGGTCGAGTTCACTAAAGCGATCGACTATCAACATGAGGGTCGAGTTCACTAAGCGATCGACTATCAACATGAAAGTCCCGGGTTTGATCTCCGGTGAGAACCAATGAGAATATTTCAGGTCGTGGTGAAAGTTTCCTCCATGTGTCCCGTCGTGCCTCCTTGGCCATTGCACTACTGATGGAGATGAAAGAAAGGTACTATAAAAAAACAGTCCCGTTAGTGGTATATAGGACGTGCGAGTTAAAGATCAACTGTGATGTAGAGTTATTCGAATATCTGGCATTTTTTTGCATGAAGTTATTGAAGTAAAAATCACGAATAATCGATATAAGTGTGCAGATATGATGGACCGTGGTTTGAAATAGTCTGATAGTGCCCCGGGATCTGAGAACAAATGGCCATCGCTTATTACACTTATATCGATTATTCGTGATTTTTACATCAATAACTGCATGCAAAAAAAAAAAAGACCAGATATTGGATTAACTCTACATCTACATTTCACAGGTTGTGATCATTAACTTGACGTCCTATATACCACTAACGGGACTGTTTTTTATAGTACCCTTCTTTCATCTCCATCAGTAGTGCAATGGCCAAGAAGGCACAAAGTTAACTAAAAGTCTGATAAACTTTTTTTTTATTTAAAAGTAAAGTTTTACTAAGTGAAAACAAAAAAAAAATTGCTAATATTTTGACATAAAACTTTACTAAATGTTTCATTTCATCTTTGTACACTAAAATTTATAATTTACTTTATGCCCAGCTCCCCATCAATTTTACCCCCCTCCCCTATTAACATTTCGTTCCAAACACATGACGCCTGTCAACAAAGTGTCATTAAATCTGTAGATGTACAAAAAGAATCAAAGTTTCAAACAATCGTTTCCCGCCAGTAATTTTTGCAAAAAACCATTTACTGTGCATTTAGTGATGTATGTTCAAAGTGTGTGTGTGTGTGTGTGTGTGTGTGTCTGTGTATGTCTGTGTGTGTGTTTGTGTGTGTGTGTGTGTGTATGGGGTGATTCTGAAACATTGTCATAAATTTGTTGTTGATCGTTTCTCGATGAAGGCTGGACGGGTTGGGCAGGGGGTAGCGCGCCCACACACTCACACACACACGCACGCACACACACAAACACGTGTGTTTTGTCCCAGTGAAATGTCAATAAAAAGACACATCCGCATTGACGCCAATTGTTAGAATAGACACACAAATGTAATGTAGTAATGTAATGTAATAATGTAATGTAATAATTTAATGTAATAATGTAATGTAATAATGTAATGTAATAATGTAATGTAATAATGTAATGTTATAATATGGTGTAATAATGTATTGTAATAATGTAATGTGATGATATGATGCAATAGTGTGATGTAATAGTATAGTGTGGTGTAATAATGTAATGTAATAATGTAATGTAATATTGAAATGTAATGTAATAATGTGATGTGATAATGTAATAATTCAATGTAATTATGTAATTTAATTAATAGCTCATAGTTGGCTGACTTCTTACAGGAGTAGTCACAAGATTGGGTTTTTACATGGAAGTTGAGGGGCGAAGCTCCCATAGTTGTTGTACGACTCAATACAAAAAAAACAACATGTTTACAAGCTGAAAGTTTACACGCTGAAAGTTTACACGCTGAAAGTTTACAAGCTGAAAGTTTACACGCTGAAAGTTTACAAGCTGAAAGTTTACAAGCTGAAAGTTTACAAGCTGAAAGTTTACAAGCTGAAAGTTTACAAGCTGAAAGTTTACAAGCTGAAAGTTTACAAGCTGAAAGTTTACAAGCTGAAAGTTTACAAGCTGAAAGTTTACAAGCGCTATCTTGATTTATTATAATAATTTCTTTTCTCTAAAATATGTGTTACATAAATGTTCTGTGGTTAGGGCTTTTGTTGGGGGAAGGTTCTTCAGGGGGTTTTGTTCGATTGAAACTCGGTTTTTCTATCTAATATCTGTTAGCTATCCATCCATCCATCCATCCATCCATCCATCTTTCTATCTATCTATCTATCTATCTATCTATCTATCTATCTATCTATCTATCTATCTATCTATCTATCTATCTATCTATCTGTCTGTCTGTCTATATATCTATATGCTTGTCTGTAATTCTGTTATTCTGTCTATCTGTCTGCCTGTCTGTCTGTCTGTCTGCCTGTCTATATATATCTGTCTGTCTATCTGTATGTCTGTCTTTCTATATATCTATCTGCCTGCCTGTCTATCAAGTTGTCTATATGTCTGTATATTTGTGTTTCTCTCTGTCTGATATTCAGAAAATTGTGTCTGTCTATCTGTCGACCTAACTGTCTGCCTGCATTCTTATCTTACTGCTTATAGTTCTGTCTGTCAGTCTTCTCTATATCTACAGACTATATAAATAGATGTGTAGATAGATTGATATAAAAAGTTATGGTTTCAGCTCTGCAGTCAATTGCACATGGTGGTGTTGTAGTTAAACATTTGCACATAGCACTGTGATAAAATCAATCTACCGATCAATCAACCATATTCATTTCTTGTATTTTCCATTGCTGCCAGTGAAACCATCAAATCAGCAAATAAACACATGGAAACAAGGTCTTGAGAAAGTCATTAACTTTTTACACCCTGTTTATTAGAAAATTAACGCTAGCTGTAGTCGGGAGGTCAGATGTCAGTTTTTATCATTCATCTCCCTTGTTAGTGTAACATAGAACGGTGACACATTTATATTTGTGTTTTGATGTCAGTAAAATTTGTATGTGTACACCAGGCCGGGATGGCAATTAGAAAAACTTGTTCTTACAACGAGTAGACAGTGGTTCACAAATTATTTTAGATTAACTTCTCGCCTGTAAAGAAAGAAAAGACGATAAAAAAGGAAATTATATAATACTAGCTGTACCCTGCAAAACCTTTGCATAGAGTTATATCCCCTTAGACTTGATCGGCAGGCGAGGTTATTTTTTGGTTTCGGGCAGATCCGATTTTTTCATGATTGTATTTTAAACTGGAATACTGTTGTATTAATTCTTTACTTTCGATTTGACGCAGCGCCCAAAACGCTATTATTATATAATATTTTTTTTTTAATTTTAAGCTTGTATTCAAAATTTTGGCCATCTCATTAAAATGAGCTTGTGATCCAGCAATTTGTACTTCAACAATTTGCAAAACAATCGTTGTCGCTATACAGTTTATGGTACAGACGTATGAAACTGCCAACAGACTGTTAAAAATGCTGTAAAAACACCGCAAGTCAGACAGTGGAGCTAAACGGCTATGGATCAGGAAAAGATTATTTGTGCAGTAGGCCAAATCTATAAATAGACTGCGGAGCCTAAGGATATTGATGATAATAACAACAGGTATGTTGAAGTATGAAATGAAAGATTCAGTGTATAATAAATGGCACATCTTCATCTTTTGTGTAGGTCGAGACGATAGATGATGCCTGTGTGATTGTGCTATGATAGTATACATAAATTGTATGATTGTGCTGTGATATTATACATGTATTGTATGATTGTGCTATGATAGTATACATGTATTGTATGATTGTGCTGTGCTATTATACATGTATTGTATGATTGTGCAATGATAGTATACATGTATTGTATGATTGTGCTGTGATATTATACATGTATTGTATGATTGTGCTATGATAGTATACATGTATTGTATAATTGTGCTGTGCTATTATACATTATTGTATAATTGTGCTGTACTATTATACATTATTGTATGATTGTGCTGTGCTATTATACATGTATTGTATGATTGTTATGTGATATTATACATGTGTTGTATGATTGTTATGTGATATTATACATGTATTGTATGATTGTGCTGTGATATTATACATGTTTTGTATGATTGTGCTATGATGTATACATGTATTGTATGATTGTGCTATGATAGTATACATGTATTGTATGATTGTGCTGTGATATTATACATGTATTGTATGATTGTGCTATGATAGTATATATGTATTGTATGATTGTGCTATGATAGTATACATGTATTGTATGATTGTGCTATGATAGTATACACATATTGTGTCCTGGGTAAACGTGAGTAAAATAAAATAAAAAATTCGAAATATTAAATTGGAACTTTGAGATACCTAGTAAAGTGCACTTTAGTACACTAAAACAAGCAATTTAAGCCTGTACCGTTTCGGACACAGGACGTTTTAGAGCATTTTCGTGGTATGGGTTTTGATAAATAGAGAGGGAAGTAAGTCATGTTTAATAACTGTTACAAAAATAAAAAATGAGTTACGCCCCTTTGTACGCCCCTTTGTACGCCCCTTTGTTAATATAGCTTACATAGTAAAAAAAACGGTACCCAACGAAGCCCTAGTATTTGCCCCTCAGAGGTCAGATCGTGAAATGGACTTTTGATGTACACATGGCAGGCCAAGACCTACAAAATGATAAATATATCATGGGTCTAGGACTTATAGTTGCTGAGATCTAGGGCGCTCCTTTGTTAATATAGCTTATATAGTAAAAATGGTACTTAATAAGCCCCCTTTTTCGGCCCTCAGAGGTCAGATCGCGAAATGGACTTTTTGATGCACACATGGCAGGCCAAGACCTACAAAATGATACATACATCATCGGTCTACGACTTATGGTTGTTTAGATCTAGGGTGATGACGGACAGACAGACAACCAGACAAAATGGGGACAACAGAGCATTTTTTTTCGAAAATGCTCTAAAAATACCAGAAATGAAGATGGATTAAATTTGATAGACACAAAGAAAATAGTTGGATCAGTTCACTTATAGCCCTACATTAACTGCTGCCTAGCCAAGTAAGAGCATACATTGTAATATGAGAACAGTAATAAATTGGAAAAGACTAAAATTCTCAAAATAATTTGCATTTCTCTGCTATATACTTAAGTAACAATATGTGAAATATATCAGCACATAAAAATACGCAATGCAGACTTCAGTTATATATGACCTATCATGCAATACAGACTTCAGTTATTTATTATGACCTATCATGCAATGCAGACTTCAGCTGTTTATGACCTAACATGCAATGCAGACTTCAGCTGTTTATGACCTATCATGTAATGCAGACTTCAGCTGTTTACGACATATCATGTAATGCAGACTTCAGCTGTTTATGACCTATCATGTAATACAGACACCACAGTTAGGGCTCACTCTTAAGGCCACATTGATAGAGGTGTTGAGATGGTTTGCCTGAATTGAGTGAATATTGTGTGGTTGTAAGAATGGACTTAATTTTAATGTATTCCATTAGATGCTGTTACAGTTAGTTATCGGAATTGGTTTTGTACCGTTGTTGTTATGAGATGTGACGTTCCCCTTGCACGGAAGTCGAGATTATGTAGTTATTTTTAGTATCTAGTATTGACCTAGTATTTACCTAGTATTGACCTAGTATTTACCTAGTATTGACCTAGTATTGACCTATACATGTTCACCGATACATTGATTTTTTTATAGAAAGTTTCACCATTTCGAATCCAAGGCTAGATTGCTCATTTGTGTTCTTGACCAATGTAATACGGTCAGTTTTTATGTCCGGCTGGCACAACAAATAGTATACTATTTTTATATGTAATTTTATATGTAATTTTACACATTGTACATATTTCTATACCGTCAGTTTTGTTGGGGTGAATTAACTAATATTACATGCTCCATATGTTTGAAGCATTTATTAACGTATGAAAAAGTGCCAGCAAAACACTTCTGGTTGTTTATCTTTTTTAGTAGGACGTGAATTGATATTGTTTATCATCTTTAGTAGGACATGAATTGGTATTGTTTATCATCTTCAGTAGGACGTGAATTGATATTGTTTATCATCTTTAGTAGGACATGAATTGTTGTTATTTATCATCTTTAGTAGGACATGAATTGTTTTTGTTTATCCTCTTTAGTAGGACATGAATTGTTTTTGTTTATCCTCTTTAGTAGGACGTGAATTGATATTGTTTATCATCTTTAGTAGGACATGAATTGTTATTGGTTATCATCTTTAGTAGGACATGAATTGTTATTGTTTATCATCTTTAGTAGGACATGAATTATTATTGTTTATCATCTTTAGTAGGACATGAATTGATATTTTATCATCTTTAGTAGGACATGAATTGATATTGTTTATAATCTTTAGTAGGACATGAATTGATATTGTTTATCATCTTTAGTAGGACGTGAATTGTTATTGTTTATCATCTTTAGTAGGAAATGAATTGATATTTTTATCATCTTTAGTAGGACATGAATTGTTATTGTTTATCATCATTAGTAGGACGTGAATTGTTATTGTTTATCATCTTTAGAAGGACATGAATTGACATTGTTTATCATCTTTAGTAGGACGGGAATTGTTATTGTATATCATCTTTAGTAGGAAATGAATTGATATTTTATCATCTTTAGTAGGACATGAATTGATATTGTTTATCATCTTTAGTAGGACATGAATTGTTATTGATTATCCTCTTTAGTAGGACTTGAATTGTTATTGTTTATCATCTTTAGTAGGACATGAATTGTTATTGTTTATCATCTTTAGTAGGACATGAATTGTTATTGTTTATCATCTTTAGTAGGACATGAATTGTTATTGTTTATCATCTTTAGTAGGACATGAATTGATATTGTTTATCATCTTTAGTAGGACATGAATTGTTATTGTTTATCATCTTTAGTAGGACATGAATTGTTATTGTTTATCATCTTTAGTAGGACATGAATTGATATTGTTTATCATCTTTAGTAGGACATGAATTGATATTGTTTATCATTTTTGTCGCCACAAGAACTTCTTGTTATGTCTATGCTATTGTTATATTGATTGTTACGGTATGTTGGTTTGATAGTGTGTGTGTATGTGTGTGTATGATAGAAAGAGAGAGAGAGAGAGAGAGAGAAAGAGAGAGAGAGAGAGAAATAGAAAGTTTTTGATAAAACAAAAAAAAAAAAAACAACAGAACAACGAGATAAATAGTCAGTAGAAAAGTAACGAAAACAAACGTTGATCAGGAAACTGTCTATATGACCTAGAAATGGGGGAACAGAGTTTCATTTTCATCAACAACGTCCAGCAAATTAGGTTTCTAAACCCTGACACTAGACCCTAAACAGGACCTAACAGGATCCTGCTCACAGGGCCAAAGACGACACACACCTCATTCGCTGTGCCGTCTGTGAATCCAGCCCGATTGACGACACACACCAATTAGGTGCAATATTCATCAAAATTGAAAAAAATAGAAATGATAATTTTACTTCAATAATTGAGAAAATGTCGATAAAAAAAATCAATGGCTCATGGCAGTTTTATTTATATATCAATTTTTTATGAAAATCATTTTTATTTTAACTCATTTTTAAAAGCTGATAATGGATTAAAGAAATGTTAAGGAATAGCAGCTGATTGTTTTAAATAAATCGTTATATAAATGTCTTTTATGTGATTGTTTACAATTGCAATAAATACTCTATATATAGAAAAAAAGCTTCATTTAAGGCTGTTAACTATCATTGTTATTGAAATGATTTTTTTTATTATTTTAATCTCACTATTTAATTGTCATCAACTAATGAAAGACACATTTGGTCTTAAACTAAATGCGAACAAATGAAAAGAATAGTTCTAGTTTAATAATATTTTTTTTTTGAAATGTAAAATTTTGTACAAACATATCAGAGATATTTTTTTTCCACATGAATAATTAGTTAGCCTATTAATTCTAAAACGTTTTTGATATCCCCCGAGAAAGGAATTTTCAGAACAGAAGTAAATAAAACACTATTTAAAGTAATAATTCTTTTGAAAAAAAAATTAAAAAGTTGCACGTATGTCATTTTAATTTGTTGAAGTATTTAACAAAACCTCTCATTCCACAGTTCTTGAATATCCACGAACGCAGTCAATGTAACATTTGAAATATTGTACAATGGGATAAGTTCATTGCCCTGTCAGAAATATATTATTTTAGAGATTGTAGTTTAAACTTTGAATTCCGTACTTTCTTCCAATAAAATAATTAAGAAATATGTATAAATATATCTATCAAGCAAAGAAAAAAATTGTAAAATTAGCAAATATCTAGATGGCAATTTCTTTTATCTATATTGTTAAAACAATTATCTGTATCTGGATAAATATAAATTTGAATTGACAGCCATGGGGAAAAGAGCGACACAGATGTGCCCTCCCCAGCCCTCACTCTATTGGCCAAGAAAGACAATCGTCAGTCATAGGCTCCGTCAAACTATTGAATACGTCAAAACATAAACAGTCCAGGAATGGGAACAAGGCGAAGTCACTGTTGTCACTGTTAACACAAAATTAGGTTTAACCACGTGTATCTATTAATAAAGTACAAAATTAGGTTTAACCACGTGCATCTATTAATAAAGTACAAAATTAGGTTTAACCACGTGTATCTATTAATAAAGTACAAAATTAGGTTTAACCACGTGTATCTATTAATAAAGTCACAAAATTAGGTTTAACCACGTGTATCTATTAATAAAGTCACAAAATTAGGTTTAACCACGTGTATCTATTAATAAAGTACAAAATTAGGTTTAACCACGTGTATCTATTAATAAAGTACAAAATTAGGCTTAACCACGTGTATCTATTAATAAAGTCACAAAATTAGGTTTAACCACGTGCATCTATTAATAAAGTACAAAATTAGGTTTAGCCACGTGTATCTATTAATAAAGTACAAAATTAGGCTTAACCACGTGTATCTATTAATAAAGTCACAAAATTAGGTTTAACCACGTGCATCTATTAATAAAGTACAAAATTAGGTTTAACCACGTGTATTTATTAATAGAGTACAAAATTAGGTTTAACCACGTGCATCTATTAATAAAGTACAAAATTAGGTTTAACCACGTGTATTTATCAATAGAGTACAAAATTAGGTTTAACCACGTGCATCTATTAATAAAGTACAAAATTAGGTTTAACCACGTGTATCTATTAATAAAGTACAAAATTAGGTTTAACCACGTGTATCTATTAATAAAGTCACAAAATTAGGTTTAACCACGTGCATCTATTAATAAAGTACAAAATTAGGTTTAACCACGTGTATCTATTAATAAAGTACAACACGGAGTGTTATGGGTTTTTTTGTATTTACTATTATTTTATTCCAGCTAAATCAAACTGAACTTTAAACGAACGTAGCCTATTATATTTCTAAATTGTAATATTTAATGGACCTACATATTATTGTTTGTTTTTAGCGTTACAATCTATTTTATCAAATTGCTACCTTTATATAGAATACTTTTGAATGCACTCAAAGAAGAAATATTTTTACCTGTACAAAAGCCAAAGATTGAATGTCGACAGGAATGAAACAGGTAAGGAGTCAATGTGCCAATGTGGCTCTTTGAACCGCATACGGCTCTTTGATGTGCAGTTCCCCGCGCATTTTGCCAGGTAGGTAGGCGGTAGTAATGGGCCCGCGATATGTCCTTCTACTTAGAGCCCTAATACGCCCCCAATATGTGCCTAACTCTTCCTAAGGCCCATGAAAGCCTAACAAGGATTAATTCAATTCTGATGGTACCAAAAACTAATACGATGTCGTACAGATTCGATAGGCTTATCTAAAAAAACAAGCAATTAAGCCTGTTCCATTCTGGACACAGGACGTGTTAGCGCATTTTCGTGTTATGTATCAGTACGTTTGTTAGCTTTCAGTAAATATTTATAAAATTTGGAAATGTTTATTTATTCAATTGTGTAATGCATATATCTGTAAAAAAAATATTATAAAGACGTTTCTTTATATTTGAAAAAAAATTATTGTCTCTTAAATCTAACTACAAGTGGTTTGTGGTTACTGAAATAGGACTCATAATTGAAAACATTCGAAATTATAGTCATTTAATCGTCCGAAAACTCCGTCAATTGTTGCATAGCTCTGATACTTTCAATTAAACTCAGAACACAAGTTTACTATTTCATTTGATGAGTTTCTTAATAAATCTTGGTGAAACTACGTGCTGCAGTATTTCGCACCAAATGAACGGGTTATTGAACGTACAAGGTGTATATATAATATATAAGCCCCTTAGGAGCCCTGAAGCCCGGCCCTCAGAGGTCCTATCGCGAAATGAACTTTTGATGTACACATGGCAAGCCAAGACCTACAAAATGATATATACATCATGGGTCTAGGACTTATGGTTGCTGAGATATAGGGCGCTCCTTTGTTAATATAGCTTATATAGTAAAAACGGTACTTTATAAGCCCCCTTTTACGACCCTCATAGGTCAGATCGCGAAACGGACAAGTGTTTTTTTTTGGCAGGCCAAGACCTACAAAATGATATATACATCATAGGTCTAGGACTTATGGTTGTTGAGATCTAGGGTGATGACTGACGGACAGACAGACAAAACGGGGACAATAGAGCATTTTTTTTCGAAAATGCTCTAAAAAAACTTTCTATAGTACCTCATTTAATATCTAGTGTGAAATATAAATGTTGAGTACTTAGCTCATATTAATCGGAAAAAAGAACTGAATATTTTCACTCCCTTTGAAACATTCCCATCTTTTACTTAAAATTATTACATAGAAAGTATCATTGTACCAACCTCCACCCACCCTAGGTACACCTCTGTGTGAAACCCCTGATAGAGACATGTGAGCTGGATGGCCCTGATAGTGACCTGTGAGCTGGATGGCCCTGATAGAGAGCTGTGAGCTGGATGGCCCTGATAGAGACCTGTGAGCTGGATGGTGAGAAATCTTTCTTTATATATAAGGGAGGAATAAGAAACCAAAACAACCATAGAGGATTGACTCGCTAGCCGGGTTGACTTATCTGTGGTTTTGTTCAGAGCTCTTGCAGGGACGCAGCCATAAATATCAGGGGCCCCACTAACAAATCTAAGAACTGGGGCCACTATAGGGTTCAAGACGAACTCTGATAACTGGGGCCACTATAGGGTTCCAGACAAAACTCTGATAACTGGGGTCACTATAGGGTTCCAGACAAAACTCTGATAACTGGGGCCACTATAGGGTTCCAGACAAAACTCTGATAACTGGGGTCACTATAGGGTTCCAGACAAAACTCTGATAACAGTGACCACTATAGGGTTCCAGACAAAACTCTGATCTGTGAAGTCTCTGAAAAGCTCCTGTAAGGAGGAGATGTTTTTTTTTTAATGCCCTTCTGTCATGCCCACCGTAACTGATATTGCGATTGCCATATGGGCACAATGGAAGTCATGGAAAGAACTTTCAATACGACCTAAATAATTCCCTAGGTTTTTAGCAAGGCCATTTGTCCACTCAGACAATTAACTGAGGTCCCAGACATAATCTGATAACTGAGGTCACTCTGATAACTGAGGTCACTCAAGGGCCCCATACAGACTGATAACTGAGGTCTCTTAAGGGCCCCAGACAGAATCTGATAACTGAGGTCACTCAAGGGCCCCATACAGACTGATAACTGAGGTCTTTTAAGGGCCCCAGACAGAATCTGATAACTGAGGTCACACTAGGCCCCATACAGACTGATAAATAAAATCACTCCGAGGGGAGTTCAACTTCTTTATTGCTTTTGAAATAAACTTAAAAAATCCACCCCCCCCCCCGCCGTAGTATAAGAGATTACTATCCATTTGCTTGTATGTATTATATCGATATGTATACAATTGAAAAGAAATGATTTTTATCTACACCAGAAACCCGCGAAGTAAGTAACTTTTGTCCCGACGACCTGGGAAATTAAAAACTCAACATCAAATGCATTTCACGCCCTTCCCCCCCAGCGTGGTATACACGTAATTCTAAATGTTATCGGTCATGACCCCCGTTATCATCAATTCTCAATAGTTGTTAGATACGGAGTAGGCAATATCTTACTGTCAATGGATGTTTATATATTATAGGAACTGTTTATTTTCAAATAGGAAATATCTTTCAGACGTTTATAGGAACTGTTTACTTTCAAATGGGAAATATCTTTCAGATGTTTATAGGAACTGTTTACTTTCAAATAGGAAATATCTTTCAGATGTTTATAGGAACTGTTTACTTTCAAATGGGAAATATCTTTCAGAACTAAAATTTCAAAAGCTGACTATTGATTGTTCTCATAAACAATTCATAGTTTTAATTAATTAAAAAAAAAGATTTTAATGCTTTTAATTCAGCAAACAGTTAGTTAGTTACATGTTTATGGCAACAAATAATGTACCAACGATTACGACAATTATTTAGGGGACTATATGCACTTGGAAAGATCCATTTAATAAAATAGAACTTCATGATACAGCATCCAACATTATAAAGCCCAAAGAAGAACAGACATTAAAAAAAAATAAGACATGGCGAAGCTCCATTGTCTGGTGAGAACGTCTGTAGTCCTGAGGGCAATTCTGGAAACACAAGTTTAAAACATTGCAAACATTAAAACAAAGTTTACACTTGGGAGGGGGGGGATGGAAGAGCAGAGTTTCAATTGAATGTATCAATAGTTTCACATTGGAAGAGAAAATAAAACGTCTCCAATGTCAAGGCCGAAGATGACGCTGTGCTGAAAGCTGATAAAAAGATATGTACTGTACTGACAGTTGATAAAAAGATGTGTACTGCACTGAAAATCACAACATAAATAGTCAGCTCTAACATAATGTTTTAACTACTTTAAAAAATACATATAGTAATGTTTTAAAGTGTGTTTTATTACTCTCTGTCCCATTCAGTAGGATATTCACCAATGTCAAAGTGTAATTAAATCAAAACACTGTTGGAAGATGACACAGTAGACAGTGAAGATGACACAGTAGACAGTGAAGACGACACAGTAGACAGTTAAGATGACACAGCTTACGTTTTCTTTGCAAGATCAATGAGGATCATCAGGTCAAATAAAGTATAGCTCACCTGCCTCGTCACCTGCTTCTAGTTACCACAGCGTACAGGGTTATGTGGCTACCATATAGCGTAGAGGCTATTAAAAGGCTATCACAGCATATGAATGTACAGGGTATAGGGGGCTACTACTACCGAGAACTGAACTCGAGATCTTCATCTCGAAAGTCCTTTTACTATTCTATACGTTATTTATTTTGTTTCTTATATATTCTAGGCAAACATTTGAAAATGTCACTGTCAACCAGCATCATATAGGCCAGTGGTGTCCTTTCTCATCTTAAGATTGTGAAACTCTTTTAAATAAAACAATAATGGTGATGTAGTTTTTAATTTCAAAACTGTGCTTTAAGTCAATGAGTTTGTTTCCAATTAATGTCTAATTTACATATTCAACAATTACGAAACGATGCTCTAAGAACTGATCATTAGCTATTCTCCATAATTAATATACTGTTCACAAGAATGACTTCCCCTTAAGACATCAGAAAGTTCAGCCAATGAGATTCATTTCCATCTTGAGATGCCAGATTTTGTTTTAAAAAGTTGGATCCTTTCATTCTACCAGTTTGTGTTTGTTGAGTTAACGAATCAATCAAATCATTCAATGTCATTTTTTTTTTAGATTTAAATTTTGTGTTAAACTTCTTTTATCTCTTTCTCGCACACACCGACACACACACAAAAATACACACACTCAAACCAAAAGACACAGATGCACACACACTCACACAATAACACACATATACACTCACACTCACACAATAACACACAGATACATACACACTCACACAATAACACACAGATACATACACACTCACACAATAACACACATATACACACACACTCACACAATAATACACAGATACACACACACTCACACAATAACACACATATATATAAACACACACACTCACACAATAACACACAGATACATACACACTCACACAATAACACACACATACACACACACTTACAGAATAACACACACACACTCACACAATAACACACAAATACATACACACTCACACAATAACACACAGATACATACACACTCACACAATAACACACAGATACACACACACTCACACAATAACATACATAATCACACACACTCACATAATCATACACATATACACACACAACAACGAAAAAAAAAACAACACAGATACATACACACTCAGACAATAACACACATATACACACACTCACACAATAACACACATATACACACACACTCACACAATAACACACAGATACATACACACTCACACAATAACACACATATACACACACACTCACACAACAACACACAGATACACACACACTCACACAATAACACACAGATACACACACACTCACACAATAACACACAGATACACACACACTCACACAATAACACACATATACATACACACTCACACAATAACACACAGATACACACACACTCACACAATAACACACAGATACACACACAGCCACGCAAAAAAAACACAGATACATACACAATCACACAATAACAAATATATACACACACTGACACAATAACAC
The DNA here is from genome assembly GCA_021962125.1 of Bulinus truncatus. Lineage (NCBI taxonomy): Eukaryota > Metazoa > Mollusca > Gastropoda > Planorbidae > Bulinus > Bulinus truncatus. Next base: position 189,602 of record JAGDYQ010000392.1, read on the forward strand.
ACAGATAAACAAACTGACATAATAACACACATATAAACAAACTCACATAATAACACACATATAAACAAACTCACATAATAACACACATATAAACAAACTCACATAATAACACACATATAAACAAACTGACATAATAACACACATATAAACAAACTGACACAATAACACACATATAAACAAACTGACACAATAACACACATATAAACAAACTGACACAATAACACACATATAAACAAACTGACATAATAACACGCATATAAACAAACTCACATAATAACACACATATAAACAAACTGACATAATAACACACATATAAACAAACTGACATAATAACACACATATAAACAAACTGACATAATAACACACATATAAACAAACTGACACAATAACACACATATAAACAAACTGACATAATAACACACATATAAACAAACTCACACAATAACACACATATAAACAAACTGACATAATAACAAACATATAAACAAACTGACATAATAACATACATATAAACAAACTGACATAATAACACACATATAAACAAACTCACATAATAACACACATATAAACAAACTGACATAATAACACACATATAAACAAACTCACATAATAACACACATATAAACAAACTCACATAATAACACACATATAAACAAACTCACATAATAACACACATATAAACAAACTCACATAATAACACACATATAAACAAATTGACACAATAACACACATATAAACAAACTGACACAATAACACACATATAAACAAACTGACACAATAACACACATATAAACAAAGTGACATAATAACACACATATAAACAAACTGACACAATAACACACATATAAACAAACTGACACAATAACACACATATAAACAAACTGACATAATAACACACATATAAACAAACTCACACAATAACACACATATAAACAAACTCACACAATAACACACATATAAACAAACTGACACAATAACACACATATAAACAAACTGACATAATAACACACATATAAACAAACTGACATAATAACACACATATAAACAAACTCACACAATAACACACATATAAACAAACTGACATAATAACACACATATATACAAACTCACATAATAACACACATATAAACAAACTGACATAATAACACACATATAAACAAACTGACATAATAACACACATATAAACAAACTCACACAATAACACACATATAAACAAACTGACATAATAACAAACATATAAACAAACTGACACAATAACACACATATAAACAAACTGACACAATAACACACATATAAACAAACTGACATAATAACACACATATAAACAAACTCACACAATAACACACATATAAACAAACTCACACAATAACACACATATAAACAAACTGACACAATAACACACATATAAACAAACTGACATAATAACACACATATAAACAAACTGACATAATAACACACATATAAACAAACTCACACAATAACACACATATAAACAAACTGACATAATAACACACATATAAACAAACTCACATAATAACACACATATAAACAAACTGACATAATAACACACATATAAACAAACTCACATAATAACACACATATAAACAAACTCACACAATAACACACATATAAACAAACTGACATAATAACACACATATAAACAAACTGACACAATAACACACATATAAACAAACTCACACAATAACACACATATAAAGAAATTGACATTAGGGGCGCCAAATGGTCTATTTCACATATAATATTATATGGTTTTCGAATGGGGGGGATGGGGAGCTAAAATGTTATTAAAAAGGTATTGTACCCCGGGTGTGAGTTAAGCTCGCCACGGCACTGCAAGAGAGCATAACAAATGACTGTTTTAACCGAAGGTTCATTCAATGTAAAATTGATATGCTGCCATCTGTCGAATCTCTCATAAAATAATTTCACAAAACGCTCATTTTTGAATGACTGAATCAGTACAATAATTGTAAACATTTTTGAGACAACTTGTGATGATTGTTACTTTATTTAGTTACTAAAAAATTAAACAAAATATTTCATTTTAAAAAAAAATTGTCATAAAAAACATGCACACAAGCTTATTCAATCAATTCATTTGCTCTAGGAAAGGCCGATCATTGTCTGTACATAGCAGACAAGTGAAACTGCGTCCCGTGCTGGGTCAAGTTAGGCCCTGTTTAGTCAAATTTAAGAGCTAATTGTGGTCCGCGATGCTAAGAATGAACCAACCAATGGTCTACTGTAGAAATCGTTTTTAAAAGGGTCTAGTTTTGTCTGCATTATTCTTGTTCGAATGAATTTGATCACAAATATTCTGGTTGATAACTAAAAATGTTTCGACATTTATTGTCACTCTAAAATCTAATTATTTTGAGACAATTTATTCCCTAACTTCTCTTTAGCAGGTCAAACAGGACTAAAACTTTATATACCATAGCAGGTCAAACAGGACTAAACTTTATATATCATAGCAGGTGAAACAGGACTAAAACTTTATATACCATAGCAGGTCAAACAGGACTAAACTTTATATATCATAGCAGGTCAAACAGGACTAAACTTTAAATACCATAGCAGGTCAAACAGGACTAAACTTTATATACCATAGCAGGTCAAACAGGACTAAAACTTTACATACCATAGCAAGTCAAATAGAGCAGTGGTAGCGAACATATGGCACGCGTGCCATAGTCGGCATACAGAGCCTCATTAGTCGGCACGCGACTAAAATATCACAACGTTTACTTTTAATTGGAGTGTTGGCACTTTGCTATAAATAAGTGTTTGTTGTTTTGGTTGAATTTTGAGCACAGAGCTCCAAAAAGTTTTGCCACCACTGCCATAGTAGGTCAAATAAGACTAAACTCAATATACCATTACAAGTCAAACAGGACTAAACTTCTTATACCATCAATAGTCAGAAATTGTAAACCTTGTCCCTACATGTGTAGTATCTAAAATACATATAGCCTTGTGGGTAACCGCCCCTAACTCATTAGTAAAATTTTCTCACTGAATTCAGTTGAACGTTAACAACGACGTGTTGTCTTATGTTTTCTATGCATGTTTCAACGCCTCTTCTCATACATGACGTCGTAATCATATGACGTCAATGTCCAGAATGTGAGATTACATTAGCCACCACTCTTCCGCCGTCTGTCGCCCCGGGGCTGACCCAGTTAGTAGTGGAACCGTACCACACAACTGTAACGCCACTGAGCAAATAGAACTAATAGTTCCCCCATTGTTCCAGCTGAAAGTTGTTTGTTTATGTGTAAAACTTTAATAAAAAACGAAGAAAAGAGAAGAAGAAAAGATGAGCATGTGATTGTAGTTAGCTATTTGATGTTTACTTTCTAGACGAGTGAAATAAATAAAAATTTGTTAGCCGCTACTGTAAGGTATTTCAAAACTCCAACAATTCTTCACCTCATGAACAATAAAGGAACACATTTTGATTATTGTGACATCAATTGAAAATGAATTTTTTTTATAAATCTTGTTGGGTACCAGTAATTTTTAAACAGACTGTTGGCAGTTTAAACCGGTTATTATAACCGTCTTTGTTAATTATACTTTCTCTTACTTAAAGTTTTGCTGATGAAAATAAATTTACGACATTTTACGAATAAAAATGTCGGCCAACAATCACGTGATTTCTGGTGTAAATAGACTAAAACGTAAAGTCTACAACTACCTTAATTCTGGTGTGTATTGACAATAACGTAAAGTCTACAAAACTTACTTAATTCTGTTGTGTATTGACAATAACGTAAAGTCTACAAGACTCAATTCTGGCGTGTATTGACAATAACGTAAAGTCTACAAGACTCAATTCTGGCGTGTATTGACAATAACGTAAAGTCTACAAGACTCAATTCTGGCGTGTATTGACAATAACGTAAAGCCCACAAGACTCAATTCTGGCGTGTATTGACAATAACATAAAGTCTACAAGACTCAATTCTGGCGTGTATTGACAATAACGTAAAGTCTCCAAGACTCAATTCTGGCGTGTATTGACAATAACGTAAAGCCCACAAGACTCAATTCTGGCGTGTATTGACAATAACATAAAGCCCACAAGACTCAATTCTGGCGTGTATTGACAATAACATAAAGTCTACAAGACTCAATTCTGGCGTGTATTGACAATAACGTAAAGTCTACAAGACTCACTTAATTCTCATTTACTGGGGGAGGGGGGGACCCAAAACACATGACGGAATGGCTCACTAAACAAATTTCTCAACTGAACGGTCTAAGTGTCTCTAAAGACGGCGACACTGTCATTGGACGGATGGTCGTGGGGCCATGGTGAAAGTATCTCGCTATAACTCCCGTGGTGCCTCCAAGAGGACTGTCCCCCTGCGTTTTGTCTGCCCCCCCCCTCTGCTTATTTGTTCTACTTAGTAAAATGTATTACCTGGCCCCCTCCCCCCCACCCGCTATTGGCCTGGCTCCTGCTGTAGAATGTCTGGCCCCCTGCTGTAAAATTTTCACGCTACGGGACTGAGTGGGGGTGGGGTGGGCTACGATCTATCTTTTGGGGGCCACCGTCTCTTTATAACTCGAGATCACTGATATTGTAAATTTTGATATTATTATTATTCATGCTTTTGTTTAACTCTTTTCTATTTTAACGAAATTACAAGATTTCTATTGAAAGTTTTCTTGAAAGTATCCAATTTAAGGATCTCATTCGGTAAAGAAAAGGACATCCATTCGGAATCCGGCATTGGACATTTATCTACATGGACGACAGAAAAATGCTGAGAGGTTATATACAGTGTTGTCAACAGGGGCAGACAAATAAACATGTTAACAATAAAAAAAAATTATCCCTTAAATGGTTGGAGCAAGTCTTTCCTTCGCTCCCCCCCCCCCCCCCAATCTCCCCGTGTCTAATTTATCTTAGAACGTTGATTTATAATATTATAGTTTTAGAAACTCTCAAACCAGAAAAATCGAGTTGACGTCATCAGTGAGTGCCATTTCTAATTAAACGAACACACACACACACACTAGACGGAGGGTTGGGCAGTGGAGGATTGCGTTTTAGTGTGTGTGTGTGCGTGTGTGTGGTCAGGCCGCCACATCACCACCAATGAAACTGAAATAATTCCAATCCAGACCCTAGCGACAATTCATCTGGATCAACAACAGCGGCAGTTGAAATGAAGAATGGTGGAGCACGGGTGGATGCTGTTAGCGCACGGGCCCGGGGGTGGGGGTGACAGAGTTAGGTGGGTGGGGAGGGGGGTGGGAGGATTATTTACAACCCAGTCTTCAAACAGAAGATCGAAGTGGCTCGTTAGGTTAGAGTCCACAGTCAACATCGGCAGTTGACTTGTTAGAGATTATAATCAGGTTATAAACATCAGACGACGGTACCTTAGTACGTGACTAGATCTGTTCGAACCTGGTCTCCCAGCATCAAACACCACACACACACACACACACACACACACACACACACCACCACCACCACCACTACCCACACACTCATAATTTCAACTTTCACTTACACTGGTTAGATCAAGATCTTTTCGAACTGATTTTATTTGTGTGTGTGTGTTTTTTTTTGAAAATCTTTGTTTCAGGAATGAGTGCAATTAAGTTTATGGGGAAACTGTTTGAGTACACTGTCGTAGATAAATATTTAATGAGCTATTGTTTACTCTTTTGAGATTTTTCTTTTTTATTCTGGGATTATTTTCCATTTTGTAATACGGCTAACAATTATAGTTTCCTGAGACTATAAAATATTTACAAAATACATGTTTTTTTAAAAAGGATGATTAGTAGTTATTTTAAAATTATAGTACAAGTCCTTAACCGACTATGTTTTATCCCATTAATTATAAAACTGTTTTGCTGTCTGTTTTTGTATCAATGTCTATTCTTTTGTCTGTTTTATATAAATGTCAATGTATCAATATGTCTTTTTATTAATTACAATTCATCTGTCTATCTTTGTATTAATACTTATTTATCTGTCTATCTTTGTATTAATACTTATTTATCTGTCTATCTTTGTAATAACACTTATTTATCTGTCTATCTTGGCATTAATGTTTATTTATCTCTCTATCTTTGTATTAATGTCTGTTTATCCATATCTTTGTATTAATGTCTGTTTATCCCTATCTTTGTATTAATGTCTGTTTATCCCTATCTTTGTATTAATGTCTGTTTATCCCTATCTTTGTATTAATGTCTGTTTATCCCTATCTTTGTATTAATGTATGTTTATCCCTATCTTTGTATTAATGTATGTTTATCTGTCCCTCTATACATCAATCATTATTATCGTTTAGTATGTTTTATTTGTATGTTTTTGTGTTAGTGTATATACGTAAATGTCTCTCTATTAGCATGGTTTCAATGTTTCTGTTTATATACAAGTATATTGTTAGGCAAATTATATTACATTTGTTTGGATTATTTTTCCTGATGAGTGTCAAGGCATTTTGATTGGAACTTTCTGCGAAACGTCTGCTTAAACTGAGAGCTCATCCGGAAAAACAAGACGAAATTGACCGATGCCCTCAGAATGTCCAGGGCGAACAGGCACACGGCGACCACGCTGAATAGGTTGTGGTACTTCCTCAGGAGGAACAGCTCAGGCTCTACCAGCTGGGCCACGTAGAACAATACCCGGGGAAACAGGTTGGCTATGGTCGTGAATATGACACACAGCAGCATCATGACAACTTGCCTCTCTCGACGGGAAATGGCGCTGACGACTGACGACGACTGGCTGCTCTTGCTGTCGTCCTGCACCACTGACAGAGACTGGGATGATTTTCTCAGATAGTAGACGGTGCACGCGGAGCTGAAGCACAGGACGACGAAGCTCGTCGCGGGTAAGGCGATTCCGGTAAGCCTGTAGTATGGGAGGATGATTTGGTAGTTCTGGTGGTAGAACGAGTTGTAGGCGTAGACGGCGATGGTCGCGTTGAAGGCCGGGTTGTAGATGAAAACGACGTCGTAGACGAAGAGCATGACGGCGTACGTCCCGAACACGGTGCCGGATATGACGACCATGGCCACCAGGGTGAAGGCCGACCTGAAGGTGAAAGGCCTGCTGACGCACAGGCACCGCTCGACGGACACGTAGGTGGTCAGGCAGAAGGTCACGTAGCCTGAAAAGATGGGCGTGTAGGCGGTGGCCGGAAAGGTCATGTTCCTCCACGTGGTGGCCGCCGCTGCCGAGAACAGGCCGATGGGTCCGTGCAGCCTGTTGACCAGAGCGGTCAAGCACTTGACAAAGTCCCACACCGTTATGGTCACCATGGAGATGTTCACCCCGTCTTTGAAACCCTGCTCCGAAAATACGGCCATGTTAAAGTAGTTAGTGACCAGGCCTGCAATACACAGCAAGGTGACCAACCAGAAAGCCACGAACGTCTCGAACTGGTTGTACAAATAGTCACTGACTATCTTATCGAATGCCGCTTCTATTTTAGTCACTATTGCTGGAACTATAGTACTTTGTACCTCGGCTCCCATTATGTCCTGTGTGTCTTGATAAAATGAATGCATCACACAGTGTCAACAGAAATATTTGAAATAAAATACTTTCTTTTATAACTGATCAACATTTCATATTTTAAATTAAATATTAAGTAGAGAAAGTCCATTCTGAGACTCTGTTTTTCCACCTTTGATAAACTATTATGTCGTTATTTCAAAAATATAGTAATTACTCCCCCCCCCCTTTTCCTCCTTCCCCCCAACCCAAGTGTTAACCACATCTTTCAGTTGGCAATCACCATATAATTACAGAGACACCATTTGTTTTTTTCTTTTCACGTGAGCTACGCGTCAGTTATTTAATCACCTACCTCAGTCTTTGAGAATATCTACAGTAATTATAATTGTTAATAATCTCACAGTGTACAGAGGTGACAGCGTTTAGTTCTTTAACCCACTATGTGCCAGATACTGTATACATAGGATGATAACACAGTGATGTAAATGACATACTCAGACATACAGACAGACGACAGCAGAAATGTGTTATTATTAGTTTGAAATTATTTCGGACTATTTCCCTTTACATTTGATTCAGTCTGTCAAAATTCTGAGACGAGATTTAAGCCTTGTGATTAAGAATTGTAACAATATATGTTCAAAACAATTTTATTTGTGAATATTAAAAAAAAAACAACGAATTTGAAAAATAAATTATTGGTTATCAAGGACATTTTTAAAATTGGCAGGTGAAAAATAAAATATGTTTATCAACAAGTTCGCAAACGAAGCAATTACCAGATATAAGCGGTTACACATATTCTATCTCGGATGATGAACTACTGTAGTGCTATGGTATATATTTTACTGGCAAACACATTCTTTTATTGGTTTCTTCTTATCAATTAGCATTCTTTTTTTATTAGCCGGTGAACAATCTGATAATGCTTGAGATGGTATCACAATGTGTTCATATCTTATAACAGAAACACAAACTATCAATTCAAAATGTTCTGTCGTCAAATGAAATAACTACAGGTAGACTTTCAAGCAACAGGCAACCTTGGTGCTTAGGTTGTAGTGGATTTTTTTTAATATGACGTATATTTGAAGGTTGAAATACGGCTGTTTTAATATGACGTATATTTGAAGGTTGAAATACGGCTGTTTTAATATGACGTATATTTGAAGGTTGAAATACGGCTGTTTTAATATGGCGTAATTTGAAGGTTGAAATACGGCTGTTTTAATATGACGTATATTTGAAGGTTGAAATACGGCTGTTTTAATATGGCGTATATTTGAAGGTTGAAATACGGCTGTTTTAATATGACGTATATTTGAAGGTTGAAATACGGCTGTTTTAATATGGCGTATATTTGAAGGTTGAAATACGGTTGTATATATTGAATAGAAAAGTTACACTTTTACAGTCTTGTAAAAGAAAAAAAAAATACTAAGTGAATAAGAAAACAAACTTTTATTGTTCCCCAACTAAATATAATCCATAATTTTATTTTATGTGAAACTAAACAAAATTTTTTGTCAGAATTTTAATTGAAAATGAACTTCTGCCAGAATATACATGGATCTAGATATTTGACTGGTAGATTTTTTAAATGTCTTCCTGTATTTGGTTTCAATTTAAATTTTACTTGAATTCTAGCATTCTTAGTTACGTGCTAGAATTTATTTAGATTGTCGATTTTTTATTTATATTATTTCCAGAAACGGCTTCAACAGCCAATAATACTTGTCGCCCCTATATGTCCGAAGCCCTACAACGCTCCAGGAATATCTACTTCTTACCAAAGTTCCTCGTCATCCATGCTCTTCTCTGTCACCAACTTACACTTGATAGTGTGTTCATATTCGCTTATTTACATTATTTGATTTCAAGCATGTATGCAGTACGGGCACATCTACTGGATGTTACACCTGTCAAACATTTACCGTTAACAAATATTTTGAAATAGATGTTTTGTTTTAGAGGGTCCTGTTTCACACCATACTATGCAGTGCTATATAACATGTTCAACAATATATTAGTTTCTGTAGAACATTTTACAGGATAATGTGTAAAAATTGCAAAATTACCAAAAATAAAAATGTTACAAAAAATATAGACTTGTTAAAATGTAAAAAAATATAAAAAAATATATACTTTGGATATTTAATTCTCTATCTATCTATCTATCTATCTATCTATCTATATATATATATATATATATATATATATATATATATATATATATATATATATTGCATATAAGCCGATCATACAATTTTACTCCATATTGTTTGCACACCTGTGGCTATCCGTAACCAAGGCTGGGGCCAGCGGTGACGCCAAGGTGATCGCCTGATCGGTAGATAATGTGATTGAAAGGGATTCCTTTACATCTGCCTTCGTTTGAGCGTGTTATTTCTAAGAAAATCAGACCGTGTACCTATGACGTCAGCTTCACCGCAAGCTCTAGCTTGGTTATGGCTCGCCACTGATGCACACACAACTATGCGGTCGTGTCACTCTCACTTTATCCTATGCATTTGCGTATAGAGAATGTGTTTGATTACACTTCTAGAGAGAATTCATGTATTATTGGATTATAAATAATATAGGAATACACAGTGAGCCTAGACAGAAATCTCTGATTAAACTTCATGAGATTTTTAGGAAACCATAGATATTGGAAACATGTTCTTTTTTTTTTTAGCATTTTTTCTTCATTTTATGCCATTTTTGAATTCGAAAATGAATTTTCCATGGTAATACTCTTACTCAGTATAATTATCAGCTGTGCATATATTAAATTCTTTGAATTGACATTTCTGTATGCATGTGAAACCATAAGAAACGACAATGAATCAGGGAAATTCCTGTTAACTTTTGTAATGTACGTGCTATTTAGATGTTGTTTTTTTTTTGTAAATTGTAAGGTTGTTTTTTTTTTGTGTGCATAAAATAATCTCAATATTGCACTTTTGAAAAGGGAAACAGTCGATACAACACTTTTTGATAATTAAGCTAAGAATTCGTTCCCATTCTTTTAACATCTGTTTTTTTTTTTCATAATATGGTAAAGGTTAGATTAATTTAATATTGGGTGATTTAAAAAAAAAAAGGAAACATTTTCTCGGCTTCGCTAGGTTGCCTAGAAACCTCACATAATATTTGGATGTCTTTAATTTTGGGAGGGATGGTGGGGGGGGGGGCGGGGCGGGGGGGGAGGGGCTACCATCAATATTCTCCACCCTATACATCCCCCCCTTCTTACACCGTTCCTTTTTCACTACCACCATTGCTTCTTTATTGAGGGAGGAGGGGGTATGTGTTATTTCATGTGGTAGACAACCATCCATAAAGACCGGTTCTGACAGTAGATATGTAAAACAATGTTATATAATAAGCAGGCTTGCGGAGCCGCCATATTTTTTTTCGGCTCCGGCTCCCACAACTTTGACGGCTCCGGCTGCCCATTAAGATAGTATCACACGAGACAAAAATGTTTGTAATTGCTCCACGCTAACATACCGCTGATAAAAAGTTATGCAAATTTTGCCGCGTTCACCCCCATAGTCAGTAACTTGAAAAATATACGCTACGGGCCTGGACGTGGGTACCAATAAACTCCGATTTTTATTTTTTTATTCGGACCCCATCCCAATAAAGTCTGATTGTTATTCGGACCCTTTGCAAACATGTACTTAGCTTAGCTATACATAAACTTTATTATTGTTTTTTGTTTATTTTTTTTATAATTGTTTGAATTGTATGATTTAATCGCTACTCAGTGTCTAGGGTTTCACTAAGCGGACTCTGTATTATTATTTTTTCGGGTTCCGTGTAATAAACTTTAAATATAGCTAAGCTTAGTGCATATTTGCCACGGGTCCGAATAACAATTGGATTTTATTGGGACCCGGGTCCGAATAGCCACAGCCTTATAAATTTACCTGCTCTATTTCAGATATTCTGTTTATAATAAAATTGTTAAATACAGAAAGCTACCATTTTGTTTTTAGTCTATTACAAATTCGCAGTCAAATAATACACGAAATGACGCGTTCTATTTGTCGTCGTAGTAAAAATTTATTTTTAAATGATTGATACAATTATTCTATGAAATAAAACTGTTTTAACTTTATATATAACAAAATAACATGCCATTAAAAAAAATTTCGGAGGATAAACAAGATTTAAAACGAACACAAAACGATTCCCCATTAAGGATTTCTTGTGGTGATGTGCGTGTTACTGTTGTGGCGTTCGTAAAACATGACAACATTTCAAATTGTAGGAGGCAAACAATCAAAAAAAAATTTTAATTTTAAAGCTAAAAAAAAATTCTGCTGTAAAAAAAAAAACATTTGGGAGCCGTGGAGCCGCCAGATTTTTTCGGCTCCGGCTCCGGCTCCAGAAAAAGTAGCGGCTCCCGGCTCCTCGGCTCCGGCTCCGCAAGCCTGATAATAAGTATCGGAAACTTTCAATGAAAATTATCAATTTTGAAAAATATTTATTATTTTATGTAAAATTGAACATTTTATATTTCAAATACAAAGGGAGGTTAACGTTTTTTTTTCCAAATTCCTTTTTTTCTCCCCCGAGAAATATCATTATCTCCCCTGTTTATATTCTTTTATTGCCGTGATCACAATGGTTAAATATTTCATGCTAAATATTCCTCACGTTTACTTTGAAGTTAATACAAAATGTTTTTAGAATGAGTGTTTTATATTTGTAGTAAATTTTATTTACACTTGTAAAATAGTTTTCTTATTTAGATTTAAAAATTGACTTTGATATCTTCAGGCCCATTTATTCATCCTTGACAGCTAGAAACAGTCATCTTTGAAACATTATAAGTGCAATATCTGCTAGTGACCAACTCAAAGGGGGGCGGCAGGGGAGGCTGGAGCCGCGGGTCACAATGGTTTCATAATCTGACCGGTGGGCTGGGTCAAGAAAATAATAATGGGCGTGTTTATATGATGTAGTAAAAGTTAAATGTTAACGAGCCGTGTGTGGTGCGGAGGGTGGGGGACCAGATCAAATAGCTGGCCGGGCTGTACTTGACGATATTTTAAACTATGTAGTTAATGTAGTGAATCGTGTTAGTGTACACACATTGTGACTAATACACGTATAAAGAAGGTCCCTAATGGGCAGTGATGCTGTGGCGTAGCCCGGGGGAAGGGGGGGAGAGTTGGGCATCATGCGTCAAATTGTCCGCAAAATAAAAAAAAAGTGTAAATAATATTTCATGGTTTTCGAATAGGGGAGGGGGGGGGCGCTAAAAAGGTATTGTGCCCCGGACACGAGTTAAGCTCGCTACGCCACTGCAGAGATGAGCAGAGCTGAGGTGCCGGCAGAAATAGTTGTGTTACTGACACTTTATAAAATTAATGTATGCTATAAATTAAAGAGGACAAAAATGTTTCAATAAGCATTTATTGAATGAAATATCTGGTGATAAATGAAATATATATATATATATATATATATATATATATATATATATACATTCGGGCAGGGTCAGCATAATAACTTTTTGGGCGCACATGCAGAACCTATATATCACCCACCCTCATACCATTTTCAATTGCGTGAATATTAAAATAATGCTGCTCGCTAATTCTTAGCCAATCGCATAAAGTTTTTTAAGCTGTATTTTAAATTGACTGAACATATTTACCTCGATCATTTGACTCAAGTAAAAACTCTAAAAGTAAAATTGATTTAGTTTAGCGGTTGATCATATATTTTTTTAGTACTGCAGGGGTATTGTTGCCACCTCCCAATTAGTTGTATACAACGTTAAAGAGAAATTGATAGTATATCAACATCCTACAATGTATAATCAAATCAACTGGTAATATTGATGCACATATTATGTAACTAGTAAGTTTGATATATAGCTATGTTACGTACTCCAAATAATGTCGAGTTCTCCGTCGGAGGTGCCAAATATATGTTACGTACTCCAAATAATGTCGAGTACTCCGTCGGAGGTGCCAAATATATGTTACGTACTCCAAATAATGTCGAGTACTCCGTCGGAGGTGCCAAATATATGTTACGGGTCCTTATAATGAAAATACTTGTAGAAGGTGTAATAATTCAGACAACTCAAATCATGAAGTTAACTCCAGTGAAGTAACATCAACAATCATTTAATACTTGAATATCAAATCATGAAGTTAACTCCAGTGAAGTAACATCAACAATCATTTAATACTTGAATATAAACTGACATAAAGGTAAACCCAGGAGGAGTACAATAGCAAACTGTAAACATGCATCCATCTACATCGATGCCCAAAGCTAGACTCTACTAATACAGACATCCGCATCCTATGATGCCCAGAGATCGACTCATTATAAACAAAGCATGTGCTCCCAACTGTCGGTTAAATATACGTCATTTGTACCAAATGACGTTTCACTAAGATCTACAATAAACTACAATACAAGATGGCGGAATGGACGCCATAGGTACTGCGGTGGGCGGAGCCTAACGAATTGCATCATCAAGCTTAGGCTATACTATTTCTCCACACGCTACATTCACTACGTTTTCCTATCTTTCCTATTCATTATCTAGAAGTTGCCGATCTAAAGAATAATTAAACTGGCCGGCTGCCTAGGCACCCTCTAACACACACACACACACACACACACAGACACACACACACACACAAACCACTTCTATTGTTAAGGTAGCTTTAATTTTGCTTGAACAAAATAAAATTTGCCTGTGTATCGTACTTTGCTGCTTTTTAAAAGCAGGGATTTTTGTCGGCATATTTATTTTCCAACCCCACCATGAACATCCTAATTTTATAGATGTAAATAAAATAATTTAAAGAAGGTAAAATTATGTTGCAGTATGCTTTGTATGGGCCTAATATGAAATAGTTTTTTTTGGTAATTACTAAATAACAAAAGTAAATAAATAAATTGCCCGAAATGTGTAGTTAAATGTGTTTATTTTAATAACTATGCACAAGGCGCCGAGCTAGACGGCTCTCCGAAATAGTAATCTTGGAAACAACGTTCACCCCCCCTTCGTTCATTTACATTGATAACATTTACATTGATAACATTTACATTTATGTTAGCTCAGATAATGTATTATAAACACTCCATTGATCTGCTCTTGGTCCAGCCCTTCAATCAAATACAAGATCCTATTGTGGTTCTTCACTAGTTATAAATTTACATCCCTGATCTGCGATTTTGCAGCATGTCCATTACGATGAAAAAAAAAGTTATCAGTTGTACGTGTAACATTAAAAGGTCACAAAAACACTAGATAGGGACATCAAGAGTAGCTGCAGTGAATACATTGAAGTAACAAAAGTGGATGGTCTACTTCCAGATATGCCAGAGTCTGCAGGATGTTACTTGTATACTAAATCTGGATCGGCCTATTCGCTACCTTTAATTAATATCTCATTTGTCGCTACCTTTAATTAATATCTCATTTGTCGCTACCTTTAATTAATATCTCATGTGTCGCTACCTTTAATTAATATCTCATTTATGTCGCTACCTTTAATTGATTTATCATTTATAAGTTGACTTATGCTGATATATTGGTCAAGATTATTATTAACGATTGCCTAGGTCAGCAAGTCACTGCAAAGTACAGACATATCTAACAACACTAGAGCAATGATGCTTGGAAGTTTATAAGTGGCCACTCAGAGAATGCAGAATGCTGAAATGAAATCACGGCAAGGGCTACGACAATGATAAAAGATGGATATTCCAGACCTGGCGCCTCAGTAGCTAGCTACGGACTGGGCTTTCATGTAGTGCCATGGTAACGTAGATTGGGAAATTGTTCAGTTGGGCTGAAAGAATTTAAAGTGTGTCTGTTAGTGGCGAGTTAACTTTGAATGTAGGAACATTTGAAACAGGTCTTTCGTTGATGTTCTAAGAGACTTGAATAGGTTAGTGTGTAATCCAGCATGGGTATTGATAGAGAGATGCAAACTAAACATTTCTTATGGTGTACAATGATTGAGTGAATAACAGAGTGAACATAGCCAGCAGCCTTCCTATCTGCTTTCAGTCACAATTCTGTTATTTTTGACAATTCGTTGTACTGTAGAGAATCTCTCTTTAGATAATAATTAGAGCTGCTGTTCGATTAAAAATTTTAATCGAAATTAACGCATAATTAAAAAAATTATCGCATATTAACGCATATTTAATCGAAAAAAAATACTTTATTTATTAATTGTAACATTTTTTAATTCAATCAACATGTCACTTTAAAATAATAACAACGTGTTATTTTTTCGCACTTACTTGGCCTAAGCAATTTGTGTGTGTTTGTGGTTGTATGTGACGTCTTTGACAAGCCAGACCTTGAAGTATTCGACTCATTTTTGGCGCTAGCAAGTAAGCATCCTTGTTCATTTGTTCTCAGTCTCACATGTGGGTCGCGACTTGTTATAAAGTGTGTCGTCAACAGGAAAGAAAGAACAGAAGATGAAAAATGAAAGCCGACCGATAACATCAAAGAGTGTCATTTTACACAATATTGGTAAATGACGTCACTTACCAACCACAAGTTACATTGTTTCAAAGCCATGACACTTATCAATCAAACTATAACACGTGCAGATGTTCATTCATTGCATCATTCAGGGTCATAAGTTTGAATTAAGAAATGACAATCCTATTGTTTCAAGGTCATATAGCTGCTATGATTCATGTAAACGTGACACTCGTTTTTTTTTCTTCCTTTTTTTTAAATCTCGTCTGATCTGGTTATAGAATTGGGTTATTAACTGATTTTTTTATTTCATCTGCAACTCTGAAATAACACCATTTGGGTAAAATTTAACGCATTTAGGTGTTTGTGTTTAAAAAAATGTAATAGCATATTTTTAACGCATTAATTACGCTTTAATTGCAGTAAATCAACAGCCATATATAACATTTGACTCAGTATCACAATAATTCTGAAAAATACAACCGCTGTCTAGGGTACAGATGTATTAGCAAGATGTTATACTATCAAAATACGATACAAAATTATGCGCAAAAAAATGATGATACAAAATTTCTAGCATCTCGTTATTTTGATCTAATAATAAACGGGTTCATTATACCTTCAACAATACACTATAGTACCTCCACCAATACACTACAGTATATAATGTAAACTAGTGAATGAAAGTTTTCTATTTTTACATCGACCGGGAAGGGAGCAGGAGTTTACTTGTCGAAGGGCTAAATAACCAAAACATCTTCGTCATATATTACAGTGGGGCTTCAGTCGACATACCTGGGGGTGAGGGTATGTGCGAATTGCGGCAGGGTGGGTGTGGTAGATCAACTTAATAAGTGGACGGAACTTAAACTTCAAATGGTGAAATTCTGTTATTTATCGTTTTGTCGAACTTTCCGCATGTAGTCAAATTAACGCATTGAAGTGTTGCGTTAAAAATTTTAATCGCAAATTTTTTTTGACGCGTTAATCGCAAATTAACGCAGTTTAATCAGCAGCCCTAATAATAATACATTCGCCGATAAACAGATTTACCAAGTATTTATTTACAAAGAAAAAGAAATAACTTGATGAACGTTACTTTAAATATTGAATAAGAATTGTCTGACGTTGTTCTGAACTATTTAATTAAGTTCTAGTATTTTTCCCCCCACGTTTTGGGGGCAAGTTTTGCGCCGACACCGACACCGGACAAAGTACAAACGCCGACGCCGTGCAGAAAGTGCCGACCCCGCCGACTACGACACCGACTCCGGCTTCCCAGCCCAGGTGATGAGATCTGCATTTATTTTAAGATGTTATGTTGTTATGTGTTTATTTAAAAAGATAAGTTATGGTTATTGCATTCAAACACCAATGTTCAATTTTTTTTAAATTATATATATACATATATGTGTGTGTGTGTGTATGTCTAATTATGAAATATGACAAATACAAAATGTCAAATTAATGTTGTAAAATTTTATTCTAAAAAGAAATCAGCTGAAATAAAAATTGTCCAAATAAAATTGAACACCAAGCAGAATCATAATATTAAAAAAAATACAATACAATTAAAAAGTCTCTGAGAAACTGTTTTGTCACAACATAATGAAAATAAAAAAAACCATTAAATATGACCGAGTAAAGTGGAGATAGATGAGTAATACATGTATAGTAATTATCAAATTGTTTATAAATGCGTTTATCAATGCTTTCAACAATAAATATGAAACAGTACTACTAGTCTTGAGACATATTGATATCATTAAGTTGTGCACAAGCCGCCATACAAATAATCTGACATTTTAAAATCGATAAAAAAAAACATGAAGACATGGTGTATGTAACCTGCACAATACACCTGAGTAAACTGAATCAAGGTAAATACACATTGCTTACAATCACCACTCTATAGCACATGGACCACTCTATAGCACATGAACCACTCTATAGCACATGGACCACTCTATAGCACATGAACCACTCTATAGCACATGAACCACTCTATAGCACATAAACCACTCTATAGCACATGAACCACTACATAGCACATGAACTACTCTATAGCACATGAACCACTCTATAGCACATGAACCACTCTATAGCACATGAACTACACTATAGCACATGAACTACTCTATAGCACAAGAACCACTACATAGCACATGAACCACTCTATAGCACATGAACTACTCTATAGCACATGAACCACTCAATAGCACATGAACCACTCTATAGCACATGAACTACTCTATAGCACATGAACCACTCTACAGCACATGAACCACTCTATAGCACATGAACCACTCTATAGCCACATGAACCACTCTATAGCCACATGAACTACTCTGTAGCACATGAACCACTCTATAGCACATGAACCACTCTATAGCATATGAACTACTCTATAGCACATGAACCACTCTGTAGCACATGAACCACTCTATAGCAGGGCCGCTTTATCAACTAGGCACAGTCGGTACTGTGCCTAGGGCCTACGGACTTTTCAAGGGCCTACGAAAGCCAGAACATAAAGTGAAAACAAGTTCAGAATGCCAAAAAAATGTAATAATGTTTGTATTTAAATAACTGTATATAACCGTGTGAGATGAGCAAGTCAAGCTGCAGTGCTGTAAATTAAATCTGTAAATTACCGTATGACGTCCTTAAAGTTGATTTAGATTTCAAGTCGCAAAGAAGAGCGGGTGCATTCTTGAAAAATATTCAAAATGAAGTCGGGGAGGGCCTATGACTTTGAAAGTGCCTAGGGCCTACGATGACCTTAAAACGGCCCTATAACACATTAACCACTCTAAAACACATGAACCAATATATAGTGCATTACCATCAATGGTGGTAAAATTAACAAAAAAATGTTAGTGACATATTTCAGGTCATGGCTTAAGTCCCCGCTATGTCTCCCGTGGTGCCTCCATGGCCATTAAACTGTCGGCTATGGTGGGGATGAAAGAAGGGCATCATAAAAACCGTCCCATTAGTGGTTTATAGGATCTAAGAGATTTCATCTCATCCTTACAGGGACTTCACACACATGCATAGAAACAGCAATAACAGTGATAACAACAGCTGGGTGCCAAACAACGGTCGCAGCTCCTGATGGTGACGACTGGACTCTCAAGGGTAACAGGGACTGACACGTGGGACATGCGCTGCACAACACTGGAGCAGAATCACTTGAACGTGAGCAGTTACTTTTACTCACGGCCTCATTTCTGCAATCTTTTTCATCCAAAGCGTCACAGCTCATTAGCTTGACCTGTGTCTTGCCATTGAGAGTTGAATGGGATGGACACGACCTGGAATGTGAGTCAGACCTGGAATGTGGGTCAGACTTTGAATGTAGGTCAGACTTGGAATGTGGGTCAGACTTTGAATGTAGGTCAGACTTGGAATGTGAGTCAGGCCTGGAATGTGAGCCATATTTGGAATGTGAGTCAAACGTAGAAGAAGTTGCCAGAAGCCTGCCTATAGTCGTCTGCCATGTGGAAAAGGTTTGGTTGGGTGTTGCTGAGACAAACGCACTTTCGTCGCCGACACTGCAACACCCCGGAACCTCTTTATCCGTGCACTGTGGGCATGGGCGGCACCCATACTCCAGGTCCCTTGTGTCCAAGTAAAAACCACTGATGCACTCTGAGATAACAGTGTCTCTGTCTGCAGTACATGGTAACGTGGTCTTCACGTAATCAGATTCAACTGCGTATCCCGTGCAAGGCCTGCATGACTCGGCACTGTGGTTATCTACATCTATGTATGTGTTGTCAGGACACGTGACACAGTATGGATGTCTGTCTGGTGTGTAGTTAACATACATTCCCTTGGCACATCTTAGAGATTGACAAGTGAAGATGAAATTCGATGTAGTTATTAGTACTGCCAGGAATTTCATATCGCTGAAAAAAAGAGCAACATAATTTATTAGTAGATATAAAAAGACTAACTTAATGTATTAGTAGATATAACAAGACCAACTAAATGTATTAGTAGTTATAAAAAGACCAACTTAATGTATTAGTAGATATAAAAAGACCAACATAATTTATTAGTAGATATAAAAAGACCATCATGATGTATTAGTAGATTTAACAAGACCAACTAAATGTATTAGTAGATATAAAAAGACCAACATAATGTATTAGTAGATATAAAAGTAAATAAAGACAGAGAGGAATAATTAAACGTTAATCAATAATGGCAATTAGCGCTGGCAAGATAAATGGTCCTTTAAATAAAAAGAGGAAGACATTCATTGGATGATTGATTTGAATTATAAATTGTTGCATATTAGAAAAAAAAACTTAATATAAGAAACTTATAAGGAAACAAAACCGTATGCTTAAATACTTTTAGGAAATTTTGTTTTTGTTTTCAATATTGTAAACTATCAGTGAATGTTTGAACACAATATTTGGCATGAGTTCAAATTGGAGGTGGCCGTAGTAATAAATACTGGAATGGGTTTTATCTCACCATAACGACCTGCCCTTCTGAGGTGTCTCAGAAATGTATATTGGAAATATGGTGGGTTTAAATTTCAAACCCATCAACAGAGTCTTCTTGACTTATTTTTGGCGGGGTGCCCAATCAGCAAACGTCATCCCTTACTTATCATTATTAACGTTCAATTTATACGAGACCAAGAAGATTACCTTTTGAATCAATTTGTTAAAATCTGTGTTTAATTATGGGTGGCTTTGATTTAAAGATAATACAGAGGTGGCTCTCAAGTGAAGCCCGTAAGGTCTGTGTGGTCCGAGAAGCGATTTTCAGGATGACCACTGTGAAGTAATTACTCTGTTGAAAATTTTAGTTTTCAGTGATTGTTATTAAGTTTTTAGTCATGGGATGTCCCAGATCCATAAGGGTGGGTGGGGGGGGCACAGGGGCGTAGGAGCACTCAAAAACCAATTACGGTTCTGATATTCAACCGTTTACATTTAATTTTCGGAAGGTGAATTTTACAAGGTCCCACAATGCCGTCGAGACTGTTTCTTCTGTCCGGTGATTCTTTGAAACCAATATCAATATCGCCCATGTATGTCGAGTGCTAAAGTTCACACATACATTTCAAGACCACATAGATAACACACTCGGTTGTGCTCGGAATTTCCGGAGGTTTACGTGAGTCGTGTGTGCATTTCTAGACGTGTGTGTGTAGGACGTGTGTGTGGGACGTGTGTTTGTGAGGGAGGATATTTGTGTCAATGATATGGTACTGCACGTGACGTGATTCATATATTGTAAGTAAGAGAACACTGAGTTGATGAAGAGAAAAAAAAAGATAACACAATAATTTAGTGTTTCACATGGCACACCTTAAAGAGGTGGGGAGAAGGGGTGCGTGCAATCCGCACCCATGGCTAGAATACAATGATTGAACGATTGGTGGGAGGTGTGATCAGTACCCCCCCCCCCCCCCCCCAGTTGATGGAAATAGTCAGTGGCAGAAGATTTAGATGACGACAACCCCATTAAACAGAGGAAAGTATTTGTAAACATAAATACTGCGGATGTTGGGTGAATGTAAAATTTCCACTTGAATTGAAAGTCAGGAAGTGACATTATCATGAAGAACTAACGAGATGTCAGTCTCATCAACCTCATCGATCTGTCTAATTTGACATTTTTCAAACAGACAGACGGTTAGAAAAGATAGAGATCAGCGTAGATCTGATAGACAGATGCACAGAACAATAGACAGATTCATAAATAGAGCGAGTGATGTCAAATGATTGGGTCCAACTTCAGAAAGTAGGTAGAACTTTTACTAGACTTTTAAATACTTATTTATACCGAATTAATTATTTGGTAATCTCTACTTACCAATTTATTTATTTTTGGAAACTGGAAAGAAATAAAATTAGAAATTCCTTTAAACTAAAACTCAAAAAATAAAACTTTATTTTTCATGAGAATCTTTTCATTGGTGTGTGTCCAGCAAAAAGATATTGTCACACAAGCAAACTAAGTCACATGCTTAGGTGTTCTTTTATATTAGTAAACATACCAGTGCATGATGGGATGAGAAAAGTTACATTCTGTGACGTCATTTTTTTATATACTGCGCAGTGATTTTCATAATAGAAAGTCGGGTGCCAAGAATGAAATTTGGTTAGGGCTAAAATAGGACCAAGTACGTCAACTTTTAAAGTAAACAATAATATAGACGCAGTGAAATGCCCTTTGTTTATATCTGTCAGTGTAACTTGTATCAGTGTGAACAAATGTAATAAGATCTATCAGAGCAGAGGGTTTTTGGTTTATGGGTATGGGCAGGGGCGAATCTAGACAACTTTGACCCCGGGGGGGGGGGGGGGGCAAAACTGTTTTCATTGTTGAAAATTGGTCTTAGAACAAAAAAAAAATAATTCGATAATTTAATGGTGTCTTACCTAAACTTGCGGTAACGGGGGGAGGGTCATGCCTGGCACTGATTGTAATTTTCTTAAAATGTATAAACAATTTAAATCCATTTTTCTGGCTACAAAAGTTTCGGTCTGCGATTTTTTTAAAGACCCACATAATATTTTTCAAACGTGTGCTTATATTAATTGTTTAATATGGCCTTTAATGTTGCGTTTTTTACATTTTTTTTTTTTGCAAATCTATATTTTTTGTATGCACACATCAATCATTCTTATGTAAAAGAAAAAGATAACTGTGTCATATGTTAACTTTGAGGCCCACTCAACAAATATTGATGGTCGTTTACAATGAGCCCCTGGGCTTACGAATTATTAGTTAAGACGACCAATAGCAGATCTCTGTCCTCTGTCCTTTGCCATCTTCTCCAGCTGGTTCCATGTGTGTCACATCTTTTTGGTGTCAGCTTCTAGAATCACGCCAACAGGTGTTTCTTAGGAGACCTCTCTTCCTTATACCTTTACAAGTATCTTTTTTTTTTTAAATCATAACTGTCCAGGTTACAGGATAAACATGCTACCATACAGGCGTTGTATTTGAGTGCACATCCCTACTGACCCGCAAAGCCGGGTGACCCCGACCAAAATAAAAGAGAGACGTTCTTGATCCTCCAATTAATTCGAAAGTGAAGAGGTGAGAAAGCAACCTCAACTTCTACCACAGGAAGGTGAGGTTGTGTCAGCCTTTCGGGGCCGACACAGCATTATTTTTGTTTGACCGCCTCGATCATTGCCAAACAGGCGATGGGAAGCAAATTATTAGA
Organism: Bulinus truncatus; assembly: GCA_021962125.1. NCBI lineage: Eukaryota > Metazoa > Mollusca > Gastropoda > Planorbidae > Bulinus > Bulinus truncatus. The sequence goes on from JAGDYQ010000392.1 coordinate 212,822, forward strand.
GAATATCTATCAGAAACGTATTAACATATCTTTAATCTTTAAATACATAATCGTCTAACCTATGCGAGTATTCCCTCAGGTAGTTTTCATATCGTGCGGTGTGCGTTGTAATACTGTAATAGAAAATAACATTAGGCTTTTATTGCCATCAGCATCCTTAAATACAACCATACATCGCACGATATGAAAACTACCCTCGCTCGGGGAATCCCAAAACTTTTCGCATCAATTACAGTATAAGAGTCAAAATATACCGCTGCGTTTTCTTTGACGCATGCGTCGTGTGACGTCACGAACCAATCTTTAAGAGCGATAACACAGACCGGCACGTCGTCTGTCGTGCTTGTCTGCGTTTTTGATGCACTTTCTCAAAAAACGCATTGTAAACAATACAAAATGGATGCCTTGACGACACCCATTCAATTACTAAAACAATGAAATTTTATAAAATATTTGTTTTATTGTGAAAAAAATTATTCAAATTTAAAGAGAAAAGTGAATTATATCATGCTGAAAAAAATAATTTAGTAAATCACAAAAATAACTATTTGTGAAACATTTTAGATTTAGACAGTGTTTAAATAGAGAAATACTAAGACTAAGTGCCGAAGCCATGGGGATGGGGTATTAAAGTATTTTGTTTAATATTATTAATAACTGCTTCTCGCCCACTGATACAAACTAATAATATAAAAAAAAATGTAGTATACACAATTATTACATTTGTTTTAATCAATATCATTATCAAAAGTTTGTATTAAACTCGGTATCACACGCTCGACTATGTTTCGAGACAGCAAGTCACACAATGACCAAATCATCACAAAATCTATCGATGTAATAAGTCAAGTGATCAGTTTTAAGTCAAGTGATCAAGTTCAATTGTCAAATGTATCTTAACTGAATTCAAATTTATTTCATGTTTAGTTTTCTGCTGTACTAGTTGTTTTTTTTTTACTCCGGTTCAAGTAATTAGCCTACTACCCAATAAACATGCACCGAGAGGACTCCCGTTGTCAAGCACCTATCGGACATCGGTAGGCAGTTTCCTATAGGACCTCTCGGCAGGATCGAAGGGGCAAGGCCCTGAGTGACCCATATTGGATGGCGCATGCGCTCTAAGCCTCTAACAGAATCGGGAAGCGGCCATCTTTACAGTTCGATGGCGCTGATATTATTTCGTTGAAAAGGTTCATTTCAAATTCATTTGATTTGCGTTGCATTTCGTTGAAAGGTCGGTTGATTTTAATTAAATATTCCTTTAAAAACATTCTAATTTCAAGTTGTTACAAAATGCTCCTGTAATGGAAATATGTATAAAGTGGTATCAATCTATGTACTTACTATATTATAGTATAATATAAATGTATATATATGATATATGGATTTTTACCCAAATACTTCTAAGAATTTCTAATTAAGATTATATTAATATTAAAATTACTTATATGTAATTATGTATATTACTTAACATAATATGATTATTGTATCCATTTTACTATGTATATAATGCCATGCTATCTGTCATTGTAACTGTTTTTATCCAAAATTAAGATTAAAAAAAAAGGGTGATAGTAAATATAGTTTTGCCTACCAATGAAATTTTCTATTGTGTAATTGGTGTAGGCATATTAACTTTATCTTGTCGTTAACCCTAAATGATTATTTTTATTTAATTTGCGTTTTATTTTATTTAAAATTTCACTAAAAGTCAAACATAAATTATACACAAACTTTGTAGGTAGGCAGAACCATTTACTTTTACCACAGGACCCACAATGTAAATCATCTTAGGGTTAAGGATATGATTATTGTTAGAGGTTTAAGTTAGTTAGGGTTAGTATTAGGAGTTAGGTTTAGTTTTAGTTGGAGTTAATGTTAGGGGTTAGTATTAGATTAGGGTTAGTGTTTTTATACATATCCATTTATCATCAGAAGATTGGAATAGTAAATGTGGTCTCTCTGGGTCGAACTCTGAACTACTGCAGAAGGGTGACTTGCAGAGGAAATATTTTTGTAATTCAGTACAAGAGTTCAAGATTGGTTTTTCTATCATACATACTTCCTTATAACAAGGTGAAATTTCTGCATATTACATTTATATTAATAATAATGGATTAACTGGAACCTGATATTGTATTACTAAAGCCTGCCATAGTGTCTACATTCCATTCCTCCTGTGTTTTCAAATATGTTGTATTTGGTATTTGCGAGATTTTCAATTAACAATTTTCAATTAATTTTCAATGAACATAAATTTAATGAATCTGTTGTTTCTTTAGAATGCCAGGACTGTTTGCAGTGGTTGTATTCATTGGTGATGGTGGAAAGACCTGGAAAGTGTTGCAGTAGCTGTAGCAGGAAATTGGTTAGATGGTGATGAATCATATTGGGCACCATATATACTAACTGTCAGGATGACAGATTGATACCACACTAGCTTTCATCTGGAATAATCAGATGACCTGGAAATGCAAAGCCAGCTCCAAGATCTGATGTTGCAGGAAATGCAATCGCAACCAGTTTAAAAGTTGTTGGTAAGGCTGTTTTTATTACATTTCTGCCTCTAAATTCATGTCATTGCCAGATGTAGTTAGAATTACCAGGCTGACTGATTCTGACATTCATTCGTGACAAACTGACAAAAAAAATGTATTAAAATTGTTGTAAATGGATTTTTTTTTTCCTTTATCATTCATAGCAGGTGAAAAAAATTGAAATTCTGCTTTCCCTCATGCTGGAAATGAAATCAGAAATGAGGGTACTACATAATCAAATTAATGAGGTAAAGGAGACGCTCCAAGACATGCAACAGAGTTCATCATCTGCCACATCTGGAGAAAATATATCGGTTGATTTGGGAACAAACATATGACTATGGCATTACTGCTGATAGACCTCTCAAAGCGATTTGACACTTCCAGCTAGGGCACCAGATCTTAATCTTATCGATGATGATTGACAAGAAACAAGACAATGTTATCTTGAATTTCTTATGCCAGGTAACAATCATTTATAAATTAAATAGCCTACTAATAAATAGTAATAAATTACTAATAAATTCATTGGTGATTATGTATTCTATATTATGGAAGAAAGGTAACTTTTACTAATTTGTTAAGTTTTATATCATAAGAATTTTGACTATTACATGTATGGAGAAATTATGTAATACAAACTATATTGTACTTTTACATATATGAAAAAAAATCCCACTCAAAATTTACATTGTTTTTACTTTTCTGCAGGAGCTTTTATCAAGTTGTGTTCTTCTGGAGTTATGGTACGAATAGGGAAATATACAAACAGCAATGCACAACACGAGAAAGACCTGAAAGTTCCCTGTCGGAGAACTGGACTAAGTGACACCCAATGAGCTTTACATATTTATTGTTTTGTGCATGAGTATTTCACAAACACCAATTTAACGTTCATATTTCTCCACACATTCATATTTCTCCACCGATGGACTTTGGACGTGATCATTCATATCTAAGCTCAGATTCAAACTAATTCATGGATTTTAAAAATACAAAATGTCCAGCCAAGGTAAAATATGCATTATTTTTTCAGAAGAAAAAAGTGAATGAAATGCTGCCAGGCTTGTGAAAATCTTAATATAGATGAAAGAATATACATTGGTAAATATAGTTTTAGACAATACATTAAAGCCAACTAAATGGGGGGGATGAATATTTGGGTTTTAGCTGATACATGCTGAAGAAATGAGCACAATGTTAAAATGTCTTTCACTTAATTTCAGGAAATTTCGATAAAGAAATGTTCAGGCATGTTTCACTGATTTTTTAAACATATCTGTATATAAATATTTATGAATCCTTAGTATATTGTGTATTTTTAGTGTAGATTTAATATGATCATAAGAATTACAGGCATTGTTATAAAAAAAATTATTTCTACCTTTCTTTCTTTTTTTAATTGTGAATAAAATTTTTTCTACATTTTACATAGCCTACCACAAAATCATTATAAAAAAGTTGTCTAAAGTAATCTAGCAGATGATAAAACATTTCGCATTTTTGGTCTCACTAATGTATAATATGTGGCATTTTATTCATTTTGAATTTTTTTTTTGTTTGTTTTGGTTATCTGATAATTTTGGCTCATAAAATGTGTGTTTTATATAAAATGTCATAACTATTTTATTTATTGTTAGATTTCATTAAATTTGATGTTGTAATATGTAATTTTGACTGAGGTTTATTATAAGAATAAAATTAACAGTATATCTCAAAAAGATTGTTTTTTCCTTCTTTGTGTGAGATGTTTGTTTGTAAATTGTAAAAAAAAAATATAACTTAATGCCACATGTCAACAAAAGTGGCACATTTTTAATGTTTGTACTTTCTGAATGAGTTGATATATTATAAGGGGTGAGCAATATTATCCAGGGAAGGGCCAAAAAAGTTCTCTAGGTCACAATATGACCATTAGAGGTCACCTAGGCGACTGCCGATCGGCATCCCCTAGGTGCCCCCTAACAATTCCAGGGTGCAAATAAATAGGGGTCACCTGGTGGCTGCCCCTAGGGTTCCCCTATTTATGCCCCTAGGTGACCTCTATCTGTCCGTGAGGGTATTGTTTATTGGGTCAGACTAATTATATAAGTCTAACATTAGTAACATATTTGGTACTTCGATGACGATGAGAAAATTCAAAACAGTAATATAAAAGTTTAATTCGATAGAGCTGGTTGCAAGCTTTCCAATGATACCACACTTAGTGTTCTATGTCTTTTAGAACAGATGTTATAATTTTTTTCAGGTATAAAAAAAAGGGGGGGGGGTCACTTTTACATATAACATAAGGAATATAAAAAAAAAACTTTGACCCAAGTCTCAATGAGCTGCAGATGAAATTGCACAGTTTTTTATCTATAGAATGTATATACTCCAAATTTCCAACATAAATACTTTGATGTGTTTTGTTTATTGTCCAGTATTAATAAAGTTATTAAAAAATAAACAAAACAAAAATATTTTTATTTAGAATTTGAAGGCCGAGACTCGCCAAGAAAAACATTTTTATGCTAAAAAAACTGTAACTACTAAAGCTGCAGGCCTCAAATTTTCAATTTAGATCCTTGAGTGAAAGTTAAGTAATGTACATTATCATATCAAGCCTTCATTTAAAAACAAAAACTTATCTTTTTTTAACTTGATAGTCAAGATTAACATTTTAATGCTAAAAATTTCTTTGAACCATGAAAGATGGAAGCCTGAAACTTTCAATTTAAATACTTTAATGAATGATGATTAATGTGCCTTATTAAGAAAATTTTGATCTTGAAAAAAAATTAAAACATTTTTTTTTAATCTGACGTCAGCCGAGAATGAATTTTTATTATAGAAAATGTAAAACTTTTAAGCTATTTAAGTTATAGGCCTCAGTCTTTTTTTTATTATTCAAAACAGTACAATGAGGATAATTAACTCAAGGCATGGTATTGATTTTAAACATTTTATTTTATTAAACACTTTACAAAAATAAAGCTGATTGCGGTGGCCGACTGCTGGCGTTTTCATTGCCATTTATTATATTTGGTGCATAAGGAAAGAATACATGATTAGAATTTTCTGCACCTATTTTTTTAAAACACTTTCAAGTTTCACTTAAAGTTCCCATTTGTCAACTAAGTCATTTCTGGACATCTGTATCTGCATGAATATTATTACTATTAGTCTAATACTAACACCCTCTCTTAAAAACTAAACTAGACTAGACTATTATGTATTATCCAAGTAGACATTATTTAACAAAAAAATAGTAATATTATTCTTAAGTCTTTCATTGTAGACCTAATTACAAATAAAATGGGTTACTAGAGTAAAAAAAAAATTTTTCTTGATATATGTTGACTAATGTTGACTTTTTAAACTTATCATTCTTCTAATACTACTTCTCAAGTTTAATTGTCTCTTATACTAGCAATTAGTTATTAGTAATCATTAGTTGGCCAATTTACATACTGTTTGGTAGTATAATCATTTTAATCATCATTTATTAATAAGAAAACAATAATAATTCTGAATACCTAGAGTTAGAGAGATTCATTTCAATGCTTTTATATTTACTTTCTCAAATAATGTTAGGCCTATCAGTATTTGCTAATGATTTTTATGGCTTATTAAAAATACTTAGTATTTTACTCTTTTTTTTTTTTTCTTGATATGTGTTGACTTTGGACTATGTAAACAACCAAACATTAACATAACTATAACATTCTTAATTGACATATATTTCAGCTTAACACAACTATTTTTGTTGACTTTTCACTTTGTAAACAAAACATTCTTCTACTTATGACCTAAATTATAGCTAATTATAATGTAATAGAGAATTATAACAATATATATTACATTTGTATTCATACTAATCATAAAAAAAACAATGAAATTTAGGGGTTTTTTTTTCTACTAAAACACTTTTTTTTTTACTGTTTCCTTAGTCCATGGTTGTGGCAATGATCACAGTTAAATTGAATGTTTAGAATTAGCATGTTTTTTTGTTATGTATATACCTTACCTACTTTGCAATCTTTTTTATAGGCTTTTAATTTTATTATAGTAACTCTCAGGTGGTGTGGCAGACCAATTCTGTGTTTTGGGAAATTTATAATCAATTATCACCTTCGCGAAGACCAATCGATTTGAAATTTCTAAAACTTGTGTATTCTTGATGACAATACACTATTATAGAATGTTTGTGTCTATTTATTAAATTCTTATGGAGCCCAAAGTGAATTAATTTTTTGATAGTGTTTATATAAAGAGGGACGGATGGCCGAGTGGTGTAGATACTCGACTGTCGAACTGAGAGTCCTGGGTTCGATCCACTGTAAGAACCATGTGAACATTTTCCAGGTGAAATTTGTTTCAAAGTCGTCCCACAAGTCCACCCAGCTTTAAATGGGTGCCTGACTTAAGTTGGGGAAGTAACGGCAGCTGGGCAAGGGATATAGAAGAATGGCATCTCAAGTTTTGCATTGGTTTATGAATTTAATGAGTTTTGAAGCTGTTTTTTTTAGTCTGGTGTGCTATTTTTAATGTTGTATATAAACTTTACCCACAAAAGAAAGGGAAATTCTTTTAACAATATAATAGAATATAAAACTACTAAATTTGAGAGTTTTGTTATTCCACTATGTACATCACTTATTAATTTATACTAACTACACAAACAAAAACAAGATAATTACTTTCGACACTAAAAAGTATAAATATTGATTAAATAAAAGCGTGGCCGCCAGAATACAAATTAAATAACTGAATAAATTTATTTAAATGTTTGTATGATCTAAGCTATTTTATTAAAAGTATTTTTAAAAAGTTTTTTTTTTACATTTTTTAAAATGCAAAACAACTATTAAACACAAAAGTATTTTTACTTTTTATTGCTAATTAAAATGTGCGCTGTTCCAAATCATAAAGGTGCAATTTATCATTCAATTATTTTTTTTACTTTGAAATGTTGTCATTAAAAAAAGTTATTTCTGTGCCTTTAAGAATACATGTATAACCAAAAAGAATTCTATATGGTTTTAGGTGACAATACATACTATCTCTAGAACCTTTTGTGGCATGAGAAATTGAATACTTTTTATGATCAAAGGATAAAAAAAAATTGTTTTCAAGATATCAAAAGCCTACAACTGTTTTAAAATAAAGCATTTTTGTAATTCAGAAAGTTTTTAGTTCTAAATAAAAAAAGACAACTCCTGCATCATATGTTTGACTGTTTATATTAAAAGATATTACACACTACTTAGCTCAATAAAAGAGCTGTGTTTTTGCATGACTCAATAATGATATGATAATTTTAAAAATAAAGATGCCTAATAGTATTAGTTGATAAGCATTAGAATATCTTTACTTGTATGGATATTTAAGGTCTTTCATCTGATATTCTGTTATTTCTTATTTGGAAATCTGTTTGGATTACAATGAGTGCTTTGAATTACAGGCTTTTTTATATATTAGTAGCCTAAGGGGAGGCTTAATTTAGCTCTTAGTAGTCTTATAGAGCTGAATTTGGTGCTTAGTTGAATAGTATTTGTATAATTTAAATAGATACGAAGTTACTGTCACCGAAAGTTATTTGGTTGTTAAAAGTACATCATTTCTCTATTTTGATACTATAATCATACTATAATGGCAGCTTTCTTTCTATAATTAAGATTGGCTATATATATTAATGAATATAATATATATATATATATATATATATATATATATATATATATACAGGGGCATAACCAGGAGGGAGAGAGTGGGGGTTCCAAACTGACTCGAATGCCCCACCTGGCCCCCAAACATTTTTTTACATTAAATATTAAGCACATTATTTCAAATCATGATGTAGAAAGTCAAAATACAGGGACCCCCCAAAGAGGTCAAGCCCCCTCCAGGTCCTCCCAGTCCCTAAGTTTAGAACTGTATATCTATATATAAGAATAGAACTAGAACAGGGCTTCTTAAACTATGGGTCGCGACCCCATTTAGGGTCGCGTAGCAAAATTCTGGGGTCGCGAGAGATAACAATACAATTTAACAGAAAATGTTTTTTAACTTGTAAAATATTAATTTATTTTTCTTTTATATTTGTATGGGGTCGTCAAGAAACTTGCAATCATAAATGAGGTCATGAATTACAAAAGTTTAAGAAGCCCTGAACTAGAATAATGCTGTTCCTGGTTAAATGAATAAATAACTTGATTACTTAACCCTACAGTTCCCCATGATTCATATATGAATCAACCATATTTTCTCATTATTATAATCTTATTATTAACTTTGGCCTAAAAAGGTGAATGTATTTATTCATGTTAACTCAGAGGGATGTAAAAGTTGTTTAGGTGAGTGCAGTCAATTTAACCCTTTCGATGCTAAGCTCTCTAAATTTGCTGTCTTTCCCAGTGCTAAGCTCCAAAATACAAAACTTTCTACCTGTGCTGAGTTATTTTTCCGACCTCAGGTGACCCCAGGACACCAACGGTGTTGGTCATTTTTAGTGTACCCAGAATATTTTATCAAATTGGTCTTGTTCTTTTTTTATACTTTTGCTTTGAATTTTTATAGTACGTTCAAGATTTGTCATTTTGTTTTTGTTGTTGTTGTTTTCACAATTTATAATAAATCTTTTTTTTTTTATAATTTAAAGCTTTTCATAATACTTGTCTGACATGATTTGTTTAGCGTGTATTGTCACTTGCTCTCGCCCGACGTTACAGTAATTGCACTTAAGCCGTTCAGGTGGAGTGTGATGGGAGTCGCCAGCAAATAATTGGGTTTGGCAGTATCACTGTGTCTATAATTATGACCTTTCAGGGTGTTTGGGAGGAGCGATATTAACACGTAGAAGAGATAGATAATTAGATAGATAATAATAATATATATATATATATATATATATATATATAGAGAGAGAGAGAGAGAGAGAGAAAGAATTTAGAGAAATAATCATAGTCACGCTATATAAACCGTGTTAAACAAATAATTTATGATTTTGATGGTTTTTCTGTATTGACATTTTTTTAAATAAAATAACTTAGCAGCCACAACTGGGACAAAACAAATACCCCTAAAAAACAAATGATCTTCACGCAGTAAGCCATACACATCATTTGCATAAAATTGTTGTAAATTATAATGAGTCTAATTTTGTATTGTATGTGATTATTTAAATTGTTTTTCCATGATTCAAGTCATTAAAAAGTAAGTAAAGGTAAAATGTGATTTTATTTTGAGAAAAAAATAATAAGCATATAAACTTAATTTCAATACAGTTTAAAAGATAACCTAAATTATTATCCCTAGCATCTTACGCTCATGTTATTAGATGGGCCGATACTATAAATTTTCCTCAATTTTTATTTTCTTTTGTGGAGATGGTCAGCCGTGTTACCACTATGTCATTGTAAAACAAGCAATAAATCTGACTTTTAGCTTCAAGTCCCAAATTAAGCCAAACAGTGTAACGTTTTCCATTCATAAATAATTTCTTGGTCCGTCTAAACATACCACGCTTTTCTCCTTTAGATGGAACAATAAACGGAGGTTAGCTATTGTGGAGACATAGTTTAGAAACGTCGCAATAATATTTGCCTTTCTATCTCAAAACTCATACTAGTATTACTTTCACGCCCCCTCCACCTGAACGTGTTTCTACTCTGAATAATGTACTCTGCGTAACCTCTGTCCTAGCGAAATCTTAGCCCCGCCCACTCCTTTCCCTGCTGATACTATCTCTTGTGGTCAGCTGTTTCCATTGTACAAGTGTCTCCCTGTCCCTTATAGTCAAACTGGCATACCCCGACACAACTGAATTTAATGTTTCTACTCTGCATAGTCTTGGCCCGTCTTTCCTTGGACAGACTGATAACTAAATGTTACATTTCTGACATTATGTATCGTTGACATTGTCACCCTTGCCATTATACAAATAGTAAATGACAATCTCTGTCCAAGGCCCTAGCAATATAACATTTAAACATTCCTATCCGACAATCACTAAAATCAGTAGGGGTAAAACCAGCCATGCGCTGAGGTAAAAAAAAAAGTCAGGTAGAAAAAGTCAGTTAGAAAAAGTCAGGTAGCAAAACTTGACCGATCACCGGGACAGAAAAAAAGGCGTGAAGTGGGCGTGTCGCCGTGATTTCAGTCAAATTATTCCATAAAATGAACATAAATATATATTTCTACATCTTTTTTAAGCGAACCAAGTGAAGAACTAGACAATGCACTTCCCCTCCAACTTTGGCTGAAAACAAACGTCTAGTTTTAGTACAAATGAATGAGAGCGACTATAGTCGTCATTAGCAATTTTGCGTAGGAAAAAAAATGCGACTAAAGTCGTCCATAGCAGCGAGACTGTGAGCGACTTTAGTCGTCAATAGCATCGAAAGGGTTAAGAGAATTTTTAGCTGAACTGTGTAGGTCAGTGAGCATACTTTAGAAAACGCACGTCGTGGCAGTGTGTTTTGCCGAAAAACGACACGACAATGGCCTGTCGTGTCTAGTACGTCAAACGTGCGTTTGACGCACCGTCGTGTTGGTGTGGTTAGGCTCTAAGGAGACGACTAATCACTCTGTTAGTTAACTCTGCGGGGAATTCCAAAACTGGAAATTTTCGCATCCGTCATTCTAAATACAACAAGAATTTCTGATTACATGTATATCGTATTCTGTTCATGGCTATAAAGGTCACATGCTCATTTCAAATAATGTATTTCGTATTTTTCTTAGTTTTTCCTTCTGTCTGATTTCGTTCATCCAGCTTTGGCATGCTTCACTACTAAATACGACATAAATTTTTGTATTAAATTTTATGGTGCTCAGTTTGTTATTATTTCTAAAAAATGTCTATATCCTGCAAATAATGTACAGTTATTTCCCTTTTCCACCAACATGTCAAACTATGTCATAATGTATTTTTTTTCCCATTTATTTTATCATTGCGTCACATGAATGAATTGTATAAGGGTGGAGCCCGAGTAGCGCAGTACACAATGTAGACAATGCAAACTAACCTATTTATGATGGTGGTTTCACAGAATTAATTTTTTTTTTTAAGAGACCTGATATTTTCTTCTGCGTCTGCGGCCTCAACTGATACATGGCTGCTTCTGAAGGGATGAACATTTTTTTTTAAATTGAGCGGCAGATGGAAGCTACACAAGTCTATCTATTTCTATTTCGCACTACGTTACATTATATTTTACCACACATAATAACAATAATGTATTGCTTTCTGTTGTTATTTAAAACGAAATGTCTGTAAAATATAATAAATGTAAAAAGAATGTTAAAATTTCAATTATATTTTTTTGTAATATAAAGTTCACCGGGTTGGCAACATTTATTTTTAGTTAATTCTCGGTACGATATGTTGTACAATTAAAACAATGTATATAACAGTAAATAAACCATCTGCTGTACATGTCGCGAATAGCTAAACTGGCAGGCACTCACCCAGGTCTCTTTATATATATATATATATATATATATATATACGTCATGTTGAACTTGATAAAACATAAAATGAAGAACTGTTTGGAAAATATTGTGAATGTATTAAGATGTACTAGTCATCCCGCGGCGTAAAATACGCCGCCTTATCAATCAATATAATTACTGTAATTTTATTTTTAAATAAGCAATCAAACAAAAAAAACAGGCTGACATCTTCGAAGAAAATACATGGACTGCAAATTAGAAAAGTTGGATGCAGTGCTTTCTTTTTGGCGGAACTCACCGGAACGGAGTTCCGGCACCTTTTTATCGTATTCAAAAATGTACCGTTTACTGCACTATATTTTCAGTGTTATTTTTTTATAACACGAAGGACATAAATAGTAGTTCCGGTACCTTTTTCTTTTTTTTTTTAGAAAAAGTACACTGGTTGGATGTTAGATTCATTGTCGGGGGTTATTTTTGTTACAATTGTGTCCCGGCAATGATGATTTTTTTCTTTGTGATGAACTATATACAATATGAACTTTATTTGATGTATTATTAAGTGTCCTCTATACTAAACTGTATTTCTGAGAATATCATTTGGGGCCACTTTAAGTACATAAATATGCTATTTTTTGTTTGTATATAGACTGATTGTTAACGCGCTCAAACTCAAACTGCGAGCCTACAAGCCAAGCCTGTCCGGGTACCGGGCCTTTGTTTACTAGTACAGGAAACAAATATTAATCTCATTAGTTCCGTGTATGATTTAGAAGCTTCCCAACAAACACGCCCTTTATATTCAAAAACTTTAGTTAAAGAGAGATAACATGCAGTTTAAGACATGAGGTAAGAGTTTTATCTGCGATTGCTTCCCTTCCGTTAGCAATCGGATACCTTTCAAACCTTACTGACAAGTGACAACTAAATTCCAAAGTTTCATTCATGGGTACCAACCATTAAGTTCACAATTTTAAAATCCCGGATTACAACATTTATCTCTTGTATTACTGTTCATTATCTTTATATATGTATGTAAGCGTGTCATTATGAATGAGTATTTTTAAATAATAATTTAAACAAAAACACCAAATAATATTTAAGCCTAATGATTCACTGTAACGGTAAAGAATCTATGCAATAATTTTTTATTGTCACTGATTATAAGAAAGTACGTTTAAAAATGGGAACATAAATTTTGACAAAATTATACCATGGACTAGACACATTATCCTGCCGAACACCGGTTGCCAATTTCTGCCTCAGACCAATTTTTTTTATTACTTCCATTAATAACCACATATCTCACACACACACACACACACATACACACACACACACACACACACACATATATATATATATATATATATATATATATATATATATATTAAGATTTTCGCAACCCTCAATTTGAAACAATATTTTCATCGCCGCCATTAATGACATTTACACTCATCAGTCCATTTATTAAATATATAAATATAGGGTGGGCCAAAAAAGTGAGAACATCATATAAAGTACGAATTATTTAAAAATATAATGTAATTAATTGTATTGTTTCATGTAATTTTGTGTGCAAAGTATTTAGGAAATCAGAAATCCTGTTCAATGTGTCCTCCTTGCTAATCAACAACTTTTTCTAAGCGTATACGCCAGTCCTTTATGCTACTGTCAATACATCGCTGTCCCAGATTTCTCCACTCTTCAATTATTGCCAACTTCAGCTGCTCCACTGTGGTAAATTTTCGTCGAAGGTAGACTTTTTCTTGCAATGCACCCAATACGGCATAACTACTGGGTTTAAATCAGGACTGTTCGGTGGCCACATGTCTGGCTCAATGAAGTTAACATTCTACTGACGAAGAAAGTTGATCGTATTTCTGGCTGTGTGAGAAGGAGCTCCGTCTTGCTGTAATGTCCAGTTTTGACGACCACATTTCGCTTGAACTACATGCAACAAACCTTCTCTCAGAACATGTTCGCAATAGTATTCACTGTTTACATTGGCATCTGGTTCAACGAACAAAATATCAGTTTTCCTCATTAGAGAAACACCAACTGATACCATGATACCATTTCTACGCAATGTTCTCATTTTTTTTTGGCCCACTGTATATATAAAACTTCTAAAAACTTATAAACTCCTAAATTAAATAATATATTATCGCTTTTATATATTTATAAAGCAAATGGAAATCTTTTTCATTCATATTTCATGTCTTGAAAAAACAACAACAATGAAGTGTAAATAGGTCTATGGGTTTTTATGAATGGAAAGCGTCATTGGAAACAAAAGCGAAAAACAACAACGGCGCGAAAGTTTTTAACACAAAACAGATAACTATTTATATAGCGATGCGCTATCTGTGTAATATATAATCTGTGTTAATAACCAATCCCGACTCCAGTTTTACCCAAAAAAAAAAACAACATTTTTTCAATTACTAAAAGTCTCATTTGTTAAAAATTGAGCCCCCTTTATTTTTGGCTAAGTTGTGTAGAGTCTAGAAGCCGGATAGTTGCTATCCGGGTGGTTGACGGCATAGATATATAAATCTATGGTTGAGGGTATCATGGGGTTAAACCATCATTGTAGGTCAGTTGGCTATCTATAGGAATGGGATATCACGTTCATTTTAATAACAATAATAATATATATAAAAGCGATTTGTGTTCTGCGTTAAATCGAAAGTAAAGATATAATACAACAATATTCCAGTTTAAAATACAATCATGAAAACATCGGATCTGTCCGAAACCAAAAATAACCTAGCATACCGATCAAGCCTAAGGGGATATAACTCTTTGCAAAGGTTTTGCAGGGTACAGCTAGTAAAAAAATAAAGCAAATATTAATCTAATTTTTTTTTTTTTTTACATTTTGCTTTTATTCAATTTTGGTCACGCTCATGTTTAACTCCAACACACACAATACATTCGGACAATTTCGATCTCGCATCACTGTGATATTTCACAAAGATAAGACCCATTGATCAAACCTGTACATTGCGCGTCAATCATCAAGTAATCAAATGATTTCCAAAGACTGATACAGTTTTGATATGTGTTTCCATCTGGATCGTTTCCTCCCCATCTCAGAAACTTCAGTGGCGAATCGTTGAATGGGTTCACCCACGTCCCTTCAACCCGCTCATCGGATCCGGTTATGTACACGCCTTCGAAATTGAAAGTTCGAATAAAATTTCTGACGAACTCAAGTTCAAGGTCATCCTCTATCACCGCCAGGTGACCCCCGAAACTGTCACAAGTTTCCTCGGCGTCTGTCACATTGAAAGTGTCACTCCTCTGTTTATGTAGGTAGTAACGACTTTTCTCGAACTGTGGCGACTCATGGAAGTACTCGAGGATTGTTCTGCAGCTCTCGTTGTGCTGGCTGTCATCCTCTGTTATCATCTTGGAAACGCTGGTAATGATCAGGTTATAATCTACACATTGTTCAACCGCTGAACAAGACAGTCTATCCTTTTGACCTTTCGCTTCTAACAGCTTGGACAAAAGTCTCTGTTGGTTCTCCAATACTCTTTTAATTAGCGTATTCTCTATGTGAAGATTTCTCAGCTGCTCGCAAACAGAGTTCAAGGTAACCTTCTCGACAACAACGTTCGCTTTGGCCGTTAGAGTTCTAGGGCGCCAAGTGGCGTCGATCCCGTTAGCTTCACATTTATATTCACCCGCTACGTGCTGGAAAGGAAATATAACTTGATAGCTCAGGAACGATTCGTGTTCATTGTTAATAGCTCCAGTACCTCTACCATATTTGTTGAATATATTAACTGTTCCGTTGTTTATACCGATGGCTACCACATCGTCATACTGGTGACTCCCATCTAGCAAACGAGACAAAACCATAGAATTCAATAATTTCATTTGGTATAAATCTTTAGAAGGCAGAAAACAGTTCAAAACCAAGGTGTCAGTTATTCCTGGTTTTACATAACTGGGGTTAACGTCCAATCGAAAGTTTTGAACTGAAAGAATTTAAAACAAAGAGGTTAGAAATTTGATGACGTCATATTCAAGGTGGCGAGAATTCTAACACATTTTTTTGAAATGCTTTGTCCAATAGTATTAAAACATACCTGCGTTAAATAATGTAAACATAAAACTTCAATAATTCTTCGTTATACTTTATAAATTTCCACTGGGATTTTTTCATTATCAAATATTTGTAAACAAAGCAAACAAGGGAAACAACCGATGTGGATCTATGCAGTTTACATGGACTCCTATATGGAAACAACGGATGTGGATCTATGCAGTTTACATGGACTCCTATATGGAAACAACCGATGTGGATCTATGCAGTTTACATGGACTCCTATGTGGAAACAACCGATGTGGATCTATGCAGTTTACATGGACACCTATGTGGAAACAACCGATGTGGATCTATGCAATTTACATGGACACCTATGTGGAAACAACCGATGTGGATCTATGCAGTTTACATGGACACCTATGTGGAAACAACCGATGTGGATCTATGCAGTTTACATGGACACCTATGTGGAAACAACCGATGTGGATCTATGCCATTTACATGGACACCTATGTTTCAATGTCATCACTTGTCTTATACAAATATTGTATCTCTGTTTATTCACCACCACCATACTATTGACAGTAAGATTTTCCCTTTAATCGATTAGAACTATGAGACATCAAACAATCTCTCTTGAAAACAAAAAAAAAAGCGTCCACACACGTAGTGCCCTGCTCATTTTTCCGACAATGCCGATGTTTGACAGACACGATGGAAAGTTTATATTGGATGTCCCTAAAAAGCTTTCATTTCGTTCGGATTGTTTTTAAATCGAACAAATAACCTGCTTTAATATTTAGCGAAAATAAACTTAATAAATAGGTTTGAACTAGATTTTTAATAGAGACAGGTGCGACTGAAGCAATTATCACTACAACGAGAGGACTACGTCGAGTAACGTATGTACTGTTGATCAGTGGTCCAGGCTATGTATACATAGGTAAATTCGGGGGCCCTTGGCTAAGGTAAATTCGGGGGCCCTTGGCTAAGGTAAATTCGGGGGCCCTTGGCTAAGGAACATTCGGGGGCCCTTGGCTAAAGTAACTTATTATAACACAAGTTTCTATCGTGGTCACCCTAGTCGCTACTCTCAAAAGACATTATTGTCAAAGATTTCACGTTTCTCTAACAGTTACTGATTGGGAATATCTCGATTCTATGGACTGTTAGTAACTGATTGGGAATATCTCGATTCTATGGACTGTTAGTAATTGATTGGGAATATCTCGATTCTATGGACTGTTAGTAATTGATTGGGAATATCTTGATTCTATGGACTGTTAGTAATTGATTGGGAATATCTCGATTCTATGACTGTTAGTAATTGTTTGGGAATATCTTGATTCTATGACTGTTAGTAATTGATTGGGAATATCTTGATTCTATGACTGTTGGAAATTGATTGGGAATTTCTCGATTCTATGACTGTTAGTAATTGATTGAGAATATCTCGATTCTCTGACTGTTAGTAATTGATTGGGAATATCTTGATTCTATGACTGTTAGTAATTGTTTGGGAATATCTCGATTCTATGACTGTTAGTAATTGATTGGGAATTTCTCAATTCTATGACTGTTAGTAATTGTTTGGGAATATCTCGATTCTCTGACTGTTAGTAAGTGGTTGGGAATATCTCGATTCTCTGTTAGTAAGTGATTTGGAATATCTCGATTCTCTGACTATTAGTAAATAAAAAGTGATTTAGGAATATCTCGATTTTCAGACTGTTAGTAAATAATAAGTGATTTAGGAGTATCTCGATTATCGGACTGTTAGTAAGTGATTAAAAATATATCGTCTCACTAACATCCAGCGCTTTCATTATTTTTTTTATTATGTATACATTTTTTGTTATAAATACTTGTACAGAATATTAATTAATATTAAAATAATATGATAATTAAAGACAGTAATATAAGTTTAACTGTTGTATCCACAACTAAAGACAATAACACAACTTTAACTGTTGTATTTACAACTTAAGTAAATAACACAACTTTAACTGTTGTATTTACAACTAAAGACAATAATACAACTTTAACATTTGTATTTACCTCCTGTGAGACAACGAAGAAGGACGAGTGCCGTCAAATACAACGAAATTTTACTCCAACCCATGGCCACAGATACAAGATTGTCTATTCGCCCTAACTTGTATGAGATACAAGATTGTCTGTCCGCATTAACTTGTATGAGAAGACTTAATTTAAAATTTAATTGTATACAATGAAAGTACAACAACAAAACAGTTCAGTTGATTTTTTTTTTCACAAAAATCTGTTTGATAACGCCCCACCTACCCCTCCCCCCTTTCCCCCGAATTGATTTCGTTAATTGCTTTTGGTAACAGCATTACTTTAGTTTGTACGCACTAGGAGTAACCAACGATCTGATCGATGTTTTATGTTGTTGTAATAGTTGCAATCTGTACTTTGTACCAGAAATTATATTATATGCAATTAGAGGTCAATTATTGGATTCTATATTCCGAAAATTAATTAACGATGTTCTTATTTTTTTTATTTTGAAAAAAAAAATATAAAGAAATAATAAAAGACAGAGTCTAACGAGTCGTCAGTTTGTTTCAATTTATAATCGAGTCGAAAAATAAATTAGTGAGTTTTTTTCAATTAATTACAATAACATGTTCGATTAATTACAATCTGTCGTGTCCACACACACACACAAACCAAACACAAACATATACATCTAACATACATCCACAGATATTTATAATTTACTTTCATGTCCACGCTCAAATAAAAGCCTTCATTATGGTTTTTAGGGGGCCTTAGGCTAAGGTATATTCGGGGGCCCTAGGCTAAGGTATATTTGGGGGCCCTAGGATAAAGTATATTTGGGGGCCCTGGGCTAAGGTACATTCGAGGGCTTTAGGCTGAGGTATATTTGGGGGTCTTAGGCTAAGGTACATTCGGGGGCCCTACTCTAAAGAATATTTGGGGGCCCTAGGCTAAGGTACTTCGAAGGCCCTAGGCTAAGGTATATTTGGGGGCCCTAGGCTAAGGTATATTTGGGGGCCCTAGGCTAAGGTACATTCGAGGGCTTTAGGCTGAGGTATATTTGGGGGCCTTAGGCTAAGGTACATTCGGGGGCCCTACGCTAAGGAATATTTGGGGTCCCTTGGCTAAGGTACATTCGGGGGCCCTACGCTAAGGTACATTTGGGGGCCCTAGACTAAGGTACATTCGAGGGCCCTTGGCTAAGGTACATTCGGGGGCCCTAGGCTAAGGTATATTCGGGGGCCCTTGGCTAAGGTACATTCGAGGCTAAGATTCATTTCAATCTCTAGGCAAAGTTATATTTAAGAGCCCTATGCAAAATAAGTTTTCAAAACCTTCATACCATGAGGTTCTTATAACTTTTAACAACGGGTCCTCCACCCCCGACCCCCCCCCCCCGAGCTCCCTTTGGATAAGTTCTTCGAGCCTAGTGGCCATGCCAATTTCGCAGGTACTTGTTCCCAGCGTAACATGGGCTAAGCCAAACACAGACACAGGCTATTCCCTGCGTATCAGTGACATTTATTACGACCTGTCTTGTACACACATACACACACACACACACACACACATACATACACCAACAGCCATGCACACGTATCTCATTCAGCTTTGTTTAACAAATGGATTTTAATTATTGAGTCATCAATATGTCTCATCATTGTTAAGACACATTGACAGAAGGTAACTATTGACTGAGGATAAACAATGTCTGAAAGTAAATATTGTTTGAGGGGTAAATTTTGACTGAAGCTAAACATTGTCTGAGGGGAAAGTATTGACTGTGAGTAAAATTGACTGAAGGTAAACAATGTCTGAGGGATCAACATTGACTGAAGGTAAAATTGACCTAAGGTAAACATTGACTGAGGGAAAATATTGACTGAAGGTAAATATTATCTGAGGGGTAAACATTAACTAAAGGTAAACATCGACTGAGGGGAAATATTGACTGAAAGTATACATTGGCTTAATGTAAACATTGTTTCATGGGCAAACCTGGACTATGGGTAAAATTAACTGAAGGTAAACATTGTCTCATGGGAAAATATAGATTAAAGGTAAAAATGACTAAAGATAAACAATGATTGAAGGTAAACATTGCTCAGGGGTAAACATTGACTGAACATTAAATTGACTAAAGATAACATTGACTGAAGGCAAACATTTTCTAAGGGGTAAACATTGACTGATGGGAAAATATTGACTGAAGGTAAACATTGACTTAAGGTAAACATTGTCTCATTGGTAAACATTGACTGTGGATAAAATGACTGAAGGTAAACATTATCTCTGGGGTAAACATTGACTAAAGGTCAACATTGACATAAGGTAAACATTGTCTCAGGATTAAAAATTGATTGTGGATACAGTTGACTAAAGGGAAATATTGTCTCAGGGGTAAACAGTGACTGTGGGTAAAATTGACTGAAGGTAAACATTATCTCAGGGGTAAACATTGACTGAAGGTAAATATTGTCTGATGGGCAAACAGTGGCCGAAGATAATTATTGATTGAAGGTAAACATTGACTGAATGTATACATTGACTGAAGGTAAACATTGACTGAATGTATACATTGACTGAATGTATACATTGACTGAAGGTAAACATTGACTGAAGGTAAACATTGACTGAAGGTATACATTGACTGAAGGTAAACATTGACTGAAGGTAAACATTGACTGAAGGTAAACATTGACTGATGGTAAACATTGACTGAATGTATACATTGACTGATGGTAAACATTGACTGAATGTATACATTGACTGAAGGTAAACATTTACTGAAGGTAAACATTGACTGATGGTAAACATTGACTGAATGTATACATTGACTGAAGGTATACATTTTTATCGATTGACATGTGAACCTTCTTTACAATATACACCACTGCCATCGACCTATATTATTTAGCTTTATTTAGAAACTGGCATCAGACTGCATTAAGTGTTAAGCCACTGAGATGAGACAGTATTAGCCAGGTATAGTCTGATCACGTGACGCATAGATGCCTCCCACACAATACATGCAACAATGGAAAGCTAATCATACACATACATAGACACACAGACACATAAATAAATGTCTCGACACTTGATACTTGTCTCGTTCATACACAGACACACAGAAACATTCTCTCTCTCTATCTCTATCCCTCTCTCTCTCTCTCTCACACACACACACACACAAACACTTACAGACAGGCTAAAGCAAATTAAAAAAAAAAAACACCTCCCATTGCCATATATGACGAAAGACAACATTACGCAGATTCACACTCAGACACACACACTCTGGCACACACACAGCCACACACACTGACACGCACACACAGACACACATTAAGACAATGAAAGAAACACTCAACAATGAAAATAACAAGATCTGTGACCAACAATCTCTCCGTCCTGATGACTATTAGTTGTTTTATTTTTGCTTCCTTCTTTTTTTTGTTTTTAAAGTTGAGTCAGCACAATGGACCTCCAATATATTTCCCAGTTGACATTTTATATTCCTATACTCAGATGAAAAATGGCTCCCTTTATCAACATAAAACACTAAGTGCGCGAAGGTCGAAAGTATAAAAAATCTTGAGTTTGAACCATCGAAAACAAATCAATTGTAATCTCAGAAGTCATTTATTTCCACTTTGTGTACTATGAAGTTGTTATATATTATATTAGCTCTGAAACTGTATGGGAATTACTTTAACTGTTTACACCAGTCAGATAAATGTGTGTGTGTCCCCCCCCCCCCCCTTCACAGACCTGTTGTCTAACTTGCGGGTTTGAGTAGAACCACACTGAAGTTTTGACTATCAAACATACTGATTACCAGTACCTGAAATGCTACGAATGTAAGTTCACTCGGACATGTTGATGATTTTGAATCCCAGATATTAGGGGTCACATTTGAAACTCTACAACGGGCTCGTGAGAGGTAAGGGCTGTGACCATTGAATGGGGTGACTGTGGCGCTGGAAGCCTGATCTGAATGATACAATACCTCCATCACTTACCTATGTCCGTCTGATCTGAATGGTACAATACCTCCATCACTTACCTATGTCCGTCTGATCTGAATGGTACAATACCTTCATCACTTACCTATGTCCGTCGGATCTGAATGGTACAATACCTCCATCACTTACCTATGTCCAGCACGATGCCTATATGGGTCACACATGTCCAACATGGCGCCTAAGCGAACCCAATGTATTACACGATGCCTGCATTTCACCTAAATGCCCCAGATGTTTCCTACATGAACCCAATATCATTCATGTTGCCTACTTTTACCCAATATCCTACATGTTGCTAACATGTGTCTGTGTCCTTAATGTCCTACATGGTGTCGACGTCTGTCCCAAATTTTGTACATTTTAGCTACATGCCTCCCCTCCCCCCCCCCACACACACAGGGTGCTTGCAATGTGACATGATACTTGATTATTAAGTGGATGTGAGATTTTAATAACCCACCTTTAAATGAAGTCTGTATGATGGCTGGACCGATAGACTGACACAATGATAAACAGACTAACGTATTTTCAAAACAGTAGTTTTATATTAACTACATGTTGGTCGTTTTTATAATGTCATATTTATTCTGAGAGAATTAATTGAAAAATAAATGATATGATATGAATGTATACATGAGTTGATATTTATATACAGCAATTGATAACTTATAAATAATTGAAAAACAAACTAAATAATACAAAAGTAGCATATTATCAAAATATTATCACATTTATTATCACACTTATTGTCCCACTTTTTACACACTTATTGTTACACTTATTATCACAATTACTATCACAGTTTTATCACAAGTACTTTTTCTTGAAACAAAAGTAAGGAATAATATTTCTTTCATTGTAATGTGCATTTAAAAAAACGTTTAAAAATTTTTAGAAATGTTTCCTTTTCGGACAAAACACTAAATACACCACAAGTTGAAGATTTTTTTTTGGTTAAGAAAAATATACAAATAAAACTTTACATTATATTTAAAAAAAACATTTTATTTGGTTATAACCTGATTATCAATTAAAATCAGAAATATAATACCGTCAAATTAAATCTAGGCATAATTTTAATGAAACACTTCAACTCTGACCTTTACCTATTTTCCTTTAAACATATTGACTAAACATAGCATTTTTCACACACTAAAATCCTATTCAAAGTCAAAGTGACATTTAGTTATTATAATGTATCAGGGTCAATGCTGGTTACAACTGACCCTGGCCTCAGTTAGAAGTGACCATGGAATGTTCACCCACGCGAAAAAATGGGATTTATAAAAAAAACAACATATCATTCTCCAAATATATCTTGTATCATCTATCTTTTATCTTGTATCATCTATCTTTGATCTTGTATCATCTATCTTTTATCTTGTATTATCTATCCTTTATCTTGTTTCATCTATCTTTTATCTTGTATCATTTATCTTTGATCTTGTATCATCTATCTTTGATCTTGTATCATCTATCTTTAATCTTTTGTCACCTATCTTTTATCTTGTATAATCTATTTTTTATCTTGTATCATCTATCTTTTATCTGTATTATCTGTGTAATGTTTGTATCATCTATCTTTTATCTGTATTATCTGTGTGATGTTTGAATCATCTATCTTTTATCTGTATTATCTGTGTGATGTTCGTATCATCTATATTTTATCTGTATTATCTGTGTGATATTTGTATCATCTATCTTTTATCTGTATTATCTGTGTGATGTTTGTATCATCTATCTTTTATCTGTATTATCTGTGTGATGTTTGTATCATCTATCTTTTATCTGTATTATCTGTGTGATGTTTGTATCATCTATCTTTTATCTGTATTATCTGTGTGATATTTGTATCATCTATCTTTTATCTGTATTATCTGTGTGATGTTTGTATCATCTATCTTTTATTTGTATTATCTGTGTGATGTTTGTATCATCTATCTTTTATCTGTGTGATGTTTGTATCATATATCTATTATCTGTATTATCTATGTGATGTTTGTATTATGTATGTGATATTTGTATTATGTGTGAAATGTTGGTATTATGTTTGTAATGCTTGTATTACGTATGTGATTTTTGTATTATGTGTGTAATGCTTGTATTATTATTGTGGTGTTTGAGTTATATGTGTTTGATGTTTGTATTATATGCGTTATGACTTGTATAATGTGTTTGTTGTTTGTATTATTTTTGTGATGTCTGTTCGTTTGTATTTGTGTGAAAACGTCGGTGTATATAACTCATCAATTTTCTAAAAAAGTTTAAAACAAACAAAAAATCAATAGATAATTAAGTTATAAAAATGAAGTGTAGCATTAAGTTTGGCTGTTGAACATTGCAATAAGACATTTTAGAAAAATGTAGTAGCCGTTCTGGGAAATAACTGAATTGCAAAATCAATGAACAAACAATAAAACATTTTTAAATTGGAATTAAAGAAAAAAAAAACTTCAATGGTTTTATAAAGAATTAACAAATTTGTTTCATACAATCTAAAGATAGTTTTTACTTGGTTATCACTCTGCTAATTATAGATATTACATAATCAATGTTTGATCTTTATTTTGAAGTTTAAAAAAAAGTGGGAAATTAATTAAGCTTAATTACAAGCTTAAAAAATGGAGAACATTTTATAAAAAAAGGGTTTTGAAACATCCTTATAGATTTTCACCTTACACAATCTACATTTATCTTTTAAGATAAAGAGACGGAGCGCACAGGCAAATACCCTTCATGACCTATTTACCACTGGGACAGTTGAAGTAGTCGTTTGTTACATAATATCACACTATGATGGGATTGTTTAGGAAATGCAGTCTAATTTCTCTAACCAGTTTCAAGTACCCGAGGACTAGGGTATGACAAGAGTACATTCCCGGCACATGCCGGCCAGTGGACGGGTCTGCCACAGGGTCGTCACACCCCCCTTGTACGGATGAAATGTGTCCGAAAAACAGTCAGTAATCAAGTTTACTCACACTGTTAGGCTGACCAATGAATAAGGCGAAGTTTAGTCTGATTTGATGTTAGGCTAACCAATGAATACAGCGAAGTTTAGTCTGATTTGATGTTAGGCTAACCAATGAATACAGCGACGTTTAGTCTGTATTGATAACTACAAATACAAATGCATGTCAGAGACTGAAATATAATACAAATACTGAATATATGTGTAATAGATATGTTGATGTATACATATATTCAAAGTGAGGAGTAATGTGTAAGAGGTAAGATGATGTAAGATGATGTAAGATGATGTAAGATGTAAGATGTATACTATTATTATACTTTAAGGCAGCAATGTTTCAAGAGGTCAAGAAATAAAGATAAAATATTTATTGTCTTGTGTACATCACACCCACCCACCCCCTCTCTCCCCCCCCCCCACCCCACACCGATGTACGACTAATTTTGACGTATTCAATGTACACCCACTGAGTTATATGCAGTTCAGTGCGTACATCTCACATACAGTAGATATGGACTGGCGTTCATAATAATGTCATTACATTGGTTTTATTATTTTAAAAAAATAAGATGTATAGACGACAACTACAGATGGTATGGGCAATGTATATTTACAGACAATTTTAAACAAAGCGAGAACTATAAATCATGGCCAATCAAAATTAGTAATTCCTTGGAACTCCATTCATTTCAAAAATCTGTCATAAGTAAAAAAGAACATGACAGTTCCGTTTAGTATCAACTTTAATTTTTTTTTTGTGGGTATAGTCAAAGTCTGTTAAAGGTTGAATAGTCGTCATTCAATGACTATAGCATAAGTATGATAGAACTGCAGCCATTGGTTAATGCACCGCGTAGTTGATGGGGAAGTGACGACATTCGGACTCGATCCTCTAGCGTGCACAACGCTGGTCGGACGCACCGCTTCACTGAATTGCTGGATTCTTTGTAAAATGATTGGTCGAGAACATATATAGGGTCATGACATGCACTATTTATCACAGGATTCTGTAATACGATTGGTCCGGACATGATGTGTGTGTTTAAAGTTTGAAGTCCCTGTAAGGGTGAGATAAAATCTCTAGATCCTGTGAATCATTGATGTGACGGTAAAATTTGCTTTACCAGGGCCCTTAGCATGCTGGGGACCAAACGCTCAACCTTCAACCTGCGACTGGGTTCCCCTTTCAGAAAAAATAAATAACTGCAGGCGGTCTAATTATAAATCTACCAAGTGTTTCCTTTTGTTTAAAGATGTTTCTCTTCAACGATATTTCTACCATGTAAACAGCCAGTCTGTTATCTTTTACACTCTGTGGGCGATATACGTCCTTCCCCTTCAGACAACGAATGAATCCTCCGTTTACAAATGAACTGCCACAACAGTAAATAAAGAAATATCGACAGTTGATGGAAACTAAAAAAAAAAAACAACATGCCACTAATTAACGATGCATCAAATATGAATGAAGTGGCAATCAATATGGCCGTCATTGGTGGCAGCGGATGTTATCTATTAGTTCTCTTCTCTTACTGCAATCCATTATCTTGGGTACGACCTTGTTTACATACTCTAGGTTCTTCGCATTGAATAGTTCCACGCGATAAATCAAAATAATAAATAACAAATAAGCAATAACTTTGTGTTTATATCACAAGTTATCTTGTGGTCTAAGTGCTGCCTACAGAGTCCCATGCTGCACTTTTTTGAGTTACATGTGGCTCAGTCGTTGTTTTACTTCATCAATACTAAAATGAAAAAAACAACTTAGCAATATGTTTTATTTTTCAAAATAGGGTCTCAAATTATTTTGTTGTCCTAGGGCCCATACAATATTGTAAATCCGGCTCTGCGTATACATACATACATACATACATACATACAAACATACAAACATACAAACATACAAACATGCATACATACTAACATACATACATACATACAAACATACATACATACATACATACATACATACAAACATACATACATACATACATACATACAAACATACATACATACATACATACATACATACATACATACATACATACAAACATACATACATACATACATACATACATACAAACATACATACATACATACATACATACATACATACATACATACATACATACATACATAGTGCTGACTCATTTCAATTACGACTAGACCCGGATCGATACAAATATTATTGAGAAGAAAATCAATTATTCAGAGCTTCGTTTCACCACGGTGATTGTTATTTCAAATTGATTTTATTGTGTCCGTAAATATTGGCTTAAGTCAGTTATTCTCTAAAGGGCATTGGAAAACAATTTCAAATGTAAAAAAAAAAAAGATTTTGTCGCAAAACTTTATACTATTCGTCATTCGACCTCCCTTAATGAAAGAGTAGCTTTTTTGATAAAAATTGAGATAAACAATTCAATTACGTCAACTAATTTTCCGTCATCGAATGTGGAGAGCATGTAATGGTATCATCTATTAAACTTTTATATGAACTAATTAAATTGACTTTTGTTATCTTATTAGCTCTTCGAAAGTTTAGATGTATGAACCCATTTAGTTTCATTCACTTACCTCGTATTATTTTGTCACTTAATTCTGGATTGTTGTGGACTAAAAGTCTAAGGAAATAAATGTAAGATTTAGAAAAAAAAAATGAAATTGATGAAATGTTTTGAACAATGTCAGCACCAGGGCCGGACTGAAAGAAGGCGTTGCCTTATAACAGGTCAAGGTCCCAGTGGGTAAATATGAACATTATTAAACACGGGCCCAAGATCAGTTGGCGGCAGCTGTTGTAATTGTTGCGGATGTGAGTTTTAGTGAATAAATTTGTTGACTACATATAAACAAGAAAAACAATTTCACATCGCTCTCTTAAACAGCTTTACGTCCCTTTAATACATTATTTTTAGACACTACTGATGATCTTTTTTTTTAATTGAGAAATTACTACACACCAGTCTCAACTTATTGGGTCAAAAAGACCACAAATTTTTGTATAACCGTTATATTTTTTTTTAAGATCAACTATGAATTCTCCGTCTGTTTTCGTGACCAACATGTGAAGAATAAATCAAAAATGGAAAAAGAATTAAAGCGTCATTGGTTTTCAGTTAGTAGTTCACCCTTTTTACTTTTCAGTATAGTCAAATATAGTTGTAGAGTATAGTCAAATAGAGTTGTGGAGTATAGTCGAATAGAGTTGTAGCTATATACAAATAGAGTTGTAGTGTATAGAAAAATATATTCTGAATCAATCCATTATAAATGTTGTTGCCACCCACAACAAATTCGTCCGCGACCCACAACAGTAAAGACCACCACTTTGAGATTCACTGCTATTGCACATAATTTATATTTAGTGAAATTCACATTGTTTGTTGTTTTCATTTCTCCTGCATGTCATGAGAAAACTATAAACGTATAAATTGATAGGTCTCAAAAATATTAAAGAATTATAATATAAATAATAGCGATTTGGGCGCTGCGTTAAATCGAAAGTAAAGAATTAACACAACAGTATTCCAGTTTAAAATACAATCATGAAAACATCGGATCTGTCCGAAACCAAAAAATAACCTAGCCTACCGATCAAGCCTAAGGGGATATAACTCTATGCAAAGGTTTCGCAGGGTGCAGCTAGGTATGAATTATTATTTAAATTTCGTTCAGTTATGTCAATAGTTTCGGACACTTTAAAAAATAAAGGGACACGGTGAATATGGCAAATAGTTGACCATTACAAGTGTCCACTTTGAAGTCTTCCCTGACAGCCCTCCATGACGGATTGATCACAGCAGACGTGAGTTACCACCGATACACAATTCGAGAGTCGTTAAAAAAAAAACAAAGCCGTACAAATCGTTTGTATTTTCAAGTCCACTCAAAGCTGTCACACTGCAGTCTAGTCCAAGACTTGGATGACCGCCGCAAGTTCCTGTGGCATTTGTTTGTCATCTCTTGGTCATTGCTTGAATATCCTCCCTGTCCGTTGTCACATGTCCTTGTGGGTGATTTGGTATTGTGCTAGATCAGCAGTTCATTCATTCACATTTCTATTTGTGCTGCCAAGTGTGTCAATTTTTGAAAGACCCAAGTCGGAGCCTGAATTGTTTTTTTTTTTTTAGACTCCTTTTATGTTTTGAGCTCATAATAGAAATCACCACTAGAGTAGAGGGGGATGGGGTGCGTATCTCATGGTGACATGGTGATAGCCAGAGATCTTATCCACCAATCGTTGTGTGTTCAATGTACAGACAGACCAAGTCAGAGTCGACACTGACGTCAATGACACCCGGGTCGTAATCTACAAATCTCGCCCCAATCACGTGCCGAAAAGAACAAATTGTAGTAGAAAAATGCAGCCCCGGTTGGTGGTAATGTAAGTGCCCCCCCCCCCGGGACGGACCAACCTGTCGTCCCCACCCTAGTTACACCATTGTACTAAGTTCAATCTAATTAATATGTAGGTCATGTAAATGACATCCAGGGTGGACCGAGCTGTCTCGCCCGACTAATAATTACATGTGTATGGGCAGTTTACATGAACTAATGTACATTGAATTGAAAGAGAAGATAAGAACTGCAAGCTGGCTTGGATATAAACAGTTAACGGGTCGTACTGGGCCCGCCGGCTGTAGTTTGCCCATGTCGGCCGTAGTTTGCCCATATCGGCCGCAGTTTTTCCGTGTCGGCCGTAGTTTGCCCATGTCGCCGTAGTTTGCCCATGTCGGCCGTAGTTTGCCCATGTCGGGCGCAGTTTTCCCATGTCGGCCGTAGTTTGCCCATGTCGGCCGTAGTTTGCACATGTCGGCCGTAGTTTGCACATGTCGGCCGTAGTTTGCACATGTCGGCCGTAGTTTGCCCATGTCGGCCGTAGTTTGCACGTGTCAGCCGTAGTTTGCACATGTCGGCCGTAGCTTGCCCATGTCGGCCGTAGTTTGCCCATGTCGGCCGTAGTTTGCCCATGTCGGCCGTAGTTTGCACATGTCGGCGGTGGTTAGTCCATGTCTAGTGTAGAATCAAGAATCAAAACTGCATGCAATCGTATGTTTATGTTTTAAGACCTGGATGTTCACAAAGTTATCGAAATAACTTCAGTATCAACTAATCCCAGTATGATGATGTGTGTGAAAGTGACAAGAATAGATAAACAAAATTGTAGACACAAAACTGTAGACACCAAAACTGTGGACACAAAAACTGTGGACACAAAAACTGTAGACACAAAAACTGTGGACACAAAAACTGTGGACACAAAAACTGTAGACACAAAAACTGTAGACACAAAAACTGTGGACACAAAAACTGTAGACACAAAAACTGTGGACACAAAAACTGTGGACACAAAAACTGTAGACACAAAAACTGTAGACACAAAAACTGTGGACACAAAAACTGTAGACACAAAACTGTCGACACAAAATTGTAGACACAAAAATTGTAGACACAAAAACTGTAGACACAAAAATTGTGTTGGACCATAAAAGAAAGGAAAACAACTTCTCTGCAATATTTTTTTCTCTCTATTAAAATAAATAAATAAACAAACAAAACTCTTAAGGCCATTAACACATAAATTAGAACGGCTGTCCTCAAAAACCTGGGTCTGACTTGAAGTGGGTCGCAAAACATTGTATTTATTATTTAATCAAGAAAATATCAAATAATTTATTGTTTCTTTCTTTTTTATACTTTCCTTCCTGCACAACCTGGGGTCGTAACAAAACCTGGGAGGTATTCTTTAGTGGGTGAAATCGTACAAAATTGAGAACCTCTGAACAAGAGCAACTTTTTCCTGCCAGAATACATAAGGATGAACACCACCCACAGTATAGAGATGTATTAATTCTAAACATATACAATGTTGACATTTTCCCACCTGCCTGGTTGATATTCTCATCATAAGATATGGTTTGTTTCAGAATTTTTTAGTACACATTAGTACACATTAACAATCACATTTAAAAAAAAATTCTAAAAAATATTATTTTTTTTTTTCTGTATGTTTTTTGTTTTTCAACTTTTTCTGGCCTGAAATATTCTAAGTTTGTAGCAAAACAAATTTTATAACAAAGCACATTTTTTTATGTAGCCGGCTCAAAGCTCTTGGGATATAACCATGTTTTTTTTTTTGGTTTATTTCGTAGCTTTTTGTTTTTTTTGGAAAGATCTATCCCCTAAATTCCAATGAATTTCAAAAATTAATGTACTCTCTTAAAAAAAAAAAAACTAACATTGAAAAGAATCATTAAAAAAAAAAACGAAATATGTTCTTAGACTAAATGTGCACATAAATTGTTAACATTGTTAACTGTACAGTATTTTATGTCAAAGGGCAGAGAAGCTTGTAATAGTAGCATTGTTAAATTGAGGGCAGAAGGCTTTATATTGATGACTTTGATAATTGTTAACAATTTTTACCATAGGGTAAATAAACTTAAGTGATTGCCACTGTTAATTTACAGGAGGGATTTTGAAATCAGGGGGCATAAGTTAACATTTAACTGTTGTTAACAAACGGTCTGTGAACTTTTAATGTTAACACTGTCAAGTGACGGTATAGTTAACAAAGGCAATAGAGCCTATATTGTTAACACTGTCAACTGCACGGAATAGTTAACAAAGGGCATATGAGCCTATACTGTTAACACTGTCAACTGCACGGTATAGTTAACAAAGGGCATATGAACCTATATTGTTAACACTGTCAACTGCACGGTATAGTTAACAAAGGGCATATGAGCCTATATTGTTAACACTGTCAACTGCACGGTATAGTTAACAAAGGGCATATGAGCCTATATTGTTAACACTGTCAACTGCACGGTATAGTTAACAAAGGGCATATGAGCCTATATTGTTAACACTGTCAACTGCGCTCTCTTGGGTGTTCTATTCGTGTCGTAGCAGGAAAACATTTTCCTCATGTAGTCTTTAAATATGTGATTCATGAAGGCGTAAATGAACGGGTTGGCCACGTTGTAGATGAAGTAGATGTAGAAGACGACGATGTTGTAGCTGATGATGCGCTGCGCCATCAGCATGGCGGGGACAAAGGCCACGACGAAGACGATGGTCACTGTGAACAGCATCAGGGCCGTCCTTACGTTGGCCGACCGGTTCTCGTCACGGAGCCTGTCGGTCTCGAAGCTGTGCTGCGACTTTCGCCGCTTGGACCTCTCCTTGTAGCGCTTCATGGAGTCCCGGTTCTTGTGCCAGTGGTACTTTTGCTCGGGGAGGTGGCTGTGCCTGCGCCCGCCCTGGCCCCTGTCGCCGGAGTTGTTGTTGTTGTTGTTGTTGCTGCCGGCGCTGGTGGTGTAGAAATTGTTCAGGATGGGCGTGTTGTCGTCGTGGTCAGTCGGGGTCACCGCCGTGCCGATAGGGATCGGACTGAATGAGATCTTGTTTTTCGGGATCGATTCCACCAGTAAGTTATTTCCATGTTTTCCCGACTCCGGTGCCTGGTCCGCGAGCAGGAGCGTCTCCGCGTTGTGGCAGGAGGTCGCGGACCTGATGACGACGGTGTTGGAGCCGAGCTCGTAGGCGGAGACGGAGTTGGGGAAGGCGCCGACAATGGAAGACGGGGACTTGCTCTTGTTTTTATTATTCTTCCTCTTCTCGTCCTGGTGGTGGTGCTGCTCCCCGCTGACCAGGTGGGTGCTCTCGTAGGCGCCGTCCCCGTTGACGTAGGAGCACATGATGAGCTTCTGCTGCAGCTTCCTGGACCTCCTCAGGCACATGAACCTGTAGATCATCATGTAGAGGACGACCACGATGATCAGGCACACGGGCCACACGGCGATGTGGATGGGGCGGTACGCCTCGAAGAAGTCCTTGCCCACGATGACCGTGGACGGGCTGCAGATCCCCGTGTACTCGATGTCCAGCACCACGGGGAACGACCCGTTGCTCACGCCCTCGAACGTGGCGTTGTGCTGCCGCAGGGCGCTGATGATTTTGTCTTTCTCCCTCTGGTAGCTCTCCGGGTCCGACTGGTAGCTACCCTGGTCCGGCTCCGGACCGTCACCGCTTATCCGGCAGAAAACGTTCAGCTTATCGAGGTTGGCCACGGACTGGGTGAAGTTGGTGCCCAGCACCGAGTCGATCTTGGCGGTGTCCACTCTGTTCATCACCTGATAGACGCTATAAAACAGTGACGTAATCAAGCCCAGGGTGCAGGCCAGGAGAGAGAGGAGAACCACCGTGACCTTCACCCGCATCAAGGTCACGATCCTTTTCAGCGGGTGACATATGCAGAAGTAGCGGTCGAAGGCAATGGCCACCATGATGAAGGCGGAGAGTGGGACCTTCGAGGTGATGAAGAAATTGTAGAGCTTGCAGAAGAAGTCGTACTTGATGTTATAGTCGGTGTATTCGACTACCATCGTGAAGGGAATGATCACCATGCATGTGAAGAGATCGATTACCGCCATGGTGATGATGAATATCTGCGCAGTTGTTTTCTCGCGCACTCTCTGAAACAGAAAGTGAAAAAAATAAATATTGAGATTAGGTCATAGATCTGAGCAATATGGCTTGGTTCAATTCTGATAAAGTTACCAAGATTTTGTTATGTACTAGTAAACAAAGGCCCGGTACCCGGACCGGCGAGGAGGCACGCAGTTGGAGTTGAAAATAGTGAAAAATATATTTGTGGGCGTTAACAATCAGTCTATATACTCGCAGTGACCCCCAATGGACATGCTCAGATTATTTGAGAATGGGGACACCTAATAGTACATCAAATGAAGTTCATATTTTATGTAGTTCATCCCAAAGAAAATAATCCTCACTATGGGTACACAATCTTAACATAAACAACCCCCGATGACTAAACTCTGAACCTAATATCAAACTATGCATAATTTGCGCACACAACACCATATCATTGATCAATCTTTAATTCCTTCATAATATTTTAATGGACTCTTTTCCAAACAATTCTTCATATTATGTTTTATTATGTTCAACATATATTTAAAAAAAATAATAAAAAAAAATAAATTTGTGTACAGATACTAGTTTCTCGTCATCTTTCTAGCGAGGGTGGTGGTACTGTGGTCAATGAGGAATACCCGAGATCGCAGTATTCACAGCTGGCGGTGGTGACGCATGTGGTCGGCACATAACACCGTTCCACTCAAGCACCTGCGCAGCCTGCCGTTTCGGGCTGAGAGTACATGCACACTACACCCTGTCCGAGTGGCAGGAAAAACCCCGTCTTGCCATTCTGGCCGAACGGCAGTACACACACCCTGCTGGTCTGGCCAGTTTAGGCAATGAGTAAAGCCCATCTTTCTGCCATCCCGGCAGATGATAGCGGGCACACTCACCCTGACGCTCTGTAGGGACGGCAGACATGCATCAACGCCACCAACAGTGCTGGTGTGGTAGGTACACTACACTCTACCATGCTGGCAATAGCGGCGTTAAAAAAATATTTGTGGAGAGTATCTGTCTATCAACATATATATATATATATATATATATATATATATATATATATATATATATATATATAACTACAATGTTACCCGTGTGTTTCGTCAATGCTGATAATACATTTAAATGTAAGACAGCAATGTTCAGTAAAATTAAGATATACGAAACAATGTTTCGCTACATGTGTAAATGAAATTTGCGATACATAACTAATGTGTATGTGAATAATATTTTGATACAAGAGTAGATCTTTCAATACATTTTCCAGTGCTGAAGAACCTATTGCCCTCAATTTATGTTTCATCACACTTACTTATTTAGTTGTTCAATAATCTAAAGCTGGAAAGATTATTTTTTTAACTCTACCCCACAACAAAGTCCACATCCCCTCCCCCTTATATTTAACATTTAAGTTGCCTGAACGTTACAGTTTTTTCTTCATTAATTTTATCCAAATATCTCTGATGTTGTAGTTAGTCATCCAACTGAGAGACCAAGCCAGCCACAGCAGGTCTGCAGACGTCTTTCTAAAATCATCAATGACACTAATGGATAGACTATTGGAGATTGATACTATCTCTTGGTTGACCACTGGCTGGACGCTTCCTGGTGCCATTTGTATAAATATATCAGTCGCTATAGCGATCTAACAGGCAGCCACAAACGTCACGACCTACTCTCTCCTGAGACTTGATGTCAGCGAGTCCGCAAGAAAATCGATTCCATTACTTATCATTACGTCTATCGTGCTGCCAGCCTTCTGTTGTTGTGTCTTCTGATGTCACTTAGAGATACATCGCTGACTGATCACTGCATTCCATTAATCATGTGAATTGTTGTTATAAATTAAAGCTTGATCAAATTTGCAAGCGTTTTCAAGCAATCCTGTGAGTTTATATAAAAGTGAATCATCATTTCTAATTTTAATTTTTTAAATGGAGAAACCATAAAATTGTAACCGAGAGCTAGACAATGTTTCTAGACTAACAACTCTGGGTGATTCTGGCCATGTACGGTGTTTACATTGATTCTGGCCATGTACTGTGTGTTCACATTGATTCTGGCCATGTACGGTGTGTTCACATTGATTCTGGCCATGTAGGGTGTGTTCACATTGATTCTGGCCATGTACGGTGTGTTCACTTTGACTCTGGCCATGTACGGTGTGTTCACATTGATTCTGGCCATGTACGGTGTGTTCACATTGATTCTGGCCATGTACGGTGTGTTCACATTGATTCTGGCCATGTACTATGTGTTCACAATGATTCTGGCCATGTACGGTGTGTTCGGATTTATTCTGGCCATGAACGGTGTGTTCACATTGATTCTGGCCATGTACTGTGTGTTCACATTGATTCTGGCCATGTACGGTGTGTTCACATTGATTATGGCCATTTACGGTGTGTTCACATTGATTCTGGCCATGTACGGTGTGTTCACATTGATTCTGGCCATGTACGGTGTGTTCACATTGATTCTGGCCATGTACTGTGTGTGTACATTGTTTCTGGCCATGTACGGTGTGTTCACATTGATTCTGGACATATACGTGTTCACATTGATTCTGGTCATGTACGGTGTGCTCACATTGATTCTGGCCATGTACGGTGTGTTCACATTGATTCTGGCCATGTACGGTGTGCTCACATTGATTCTGGCCATGTACTGTGTGTTCACATTGATTCTGGCCATGCACGGTGTGTTCACATTGATTCTGGCCATGTACGGTGTGTTAACAATGATTCTGGCCATGTACGGTGTGTTCACATTGATTCTGGCCATGTACGGTCTGTTCACATTGATTCTGGCCATGTACGGTGTGTTCACATTGATTCTGGCCATGTACTGTGTGTTCACATTGATTCTGGCCATGTACGGTGTGTTCACATTGATTCAGGACATATACGGTGTTTACATTGATTCTGGCCATGTACGGTGTGTTCACATTGATTCTGGCCATGTACGGTGTGTTCACATTGATTCTGGCCATGTACGGTGTGTTTACATTGATTCTGGCCATGTACGGTGTGTTCACATTGATTCTGGCCATGTACGGTGTGTTCACATCGATTCTGGCCATGTACGGTGTGTTCACATTGATTCTGGCCATGTACGGTGTGTTCACATTGATTCTGGCCATGTACTGTGTGTGTACAATGATTCTGGCCATATACGGTGTTCACATTGATTCTGGCCATGTACGGTGTGTTCACATTGATTCTGGCCATGTACGGTGTGTTCACATTGATTCTGGCCATGTACGGTGTGTTCACATTGATTCTGGCCATGTACGGTGTGTTCACATTGATTCTGGCCATGTACGGTGTGTTCACATTGATTCTGGCCATGTACGGTGTGTTCACAATGATTCTGGCCATGTACGTTATGTTCACATTGATTCTGGCCATGTACGGTCTGTTCACATTGATTCTGGCCATGTACGGTGTGATCACATTGATTCTGGCCATGTACGGTGTGTTCACATTGATTCTGGTCATGTACGGTCTGTTCAAATTGATTCTGGCCATGTACGGTGTGTTCACATTGATTCTGGCCATGTACGGCGTGTTCACATTGATTCTGGCCATGTACGGTGTGCTCACATTGATTCTGGCCATGTACGGTGTGTTCACATTGACTCTGGCCATGTACGGTGTGTTCACATTCATTCTGGCCATGTACGGTGTGTTCACATTGATTCTGGCCATGTACGGTGTGTTCACATTGATTCTGGCCATGTACTGTGTGTTCACATTGATTCTGGCCATGTACGGTGTGTTCACATTGATTCTGGCCATGTACTGTGTGTTCACAATGATTCTAGCCATGTACGGTGTGTTCGGATTTATTCTGGCCATGTACGGTGTGTTCACATTGATTCTGGCCATGTACGGTGTGTTCACATTGATTCTGGCCATGTACGGTGTGTTCACATTGATTCTGGCCATGTACTGTGTGTGTACATTGTTTCTGGCCATGTACGGTGTGTTCACATTGATTCTGGACATATACGTGTTTACATTGATTCTGGTCATCTACGGTGTGCTCACATTGATTCTGGCCATGTACGGTGTGTTCACATTGATTCTGGCCATGTACGGTGTGCTCACATTGATTCTGGCCATGTACTGTGTGTTCACATTGATTCTGGCCATGTACGGTGTGTTAACAATGATTCTGGCTATGTACGGTGTGTTCACATTGATTCTGGCCATGTACGGTCTGTTCACATTGATTCTGGCCATGTACGGTGTGTTCACATTGATTCTGGCCATGTACGGTGTGTTCACATTGATTCTGGCCATGTACGGTGTGTTCACATTGATTCTGGACATATAGGGTGTTTACATTGGTTCTGGCCATGTACGGTGTGTTCACATTGATTCTGGCCATGTACGGTGTGTTCACATTGATTCTGGCCATGTACGGCGTGTTTACATTGATTCTGGCCATGTACGGTGTGTTCACATTGATTCCGGCCATGTACGGTGTGTTCACATTGATTCTGGCCATGTACGGTGTGTTCACATTGATTCTGGCCATGTACGGTGTGTTTACATTTATTCTGGCCATGTACGGTGTGTTCACATTGATTCTGGCCATGTACGGTGTGTTTACATTGATTCTGGCCATGTACGGTGTGTTTACATAGATTCTGGCCATGTACGGTGTGCTCACATCGATTCTGGCCATGTACGGTGTGTTCACATTGATTCTGGCCATGTACGGTGTGTTCACATTGATTCTGGCCATGTACTGTGTGTTCACATTGATTCTGGCCATGTACTGTGTGTGTACATTGTTTCTGGCCATGTACTGTGTGTTCACATTGATTCTGGACATATACGTGTTTACATTGATTCTGGTCATGTACGGTGTGCTCACATTGATTCTGACCATGTACGGTGTGTTCACATTGATTCTGGCCATGTACGGTGTGCTCAC
Source organism: Bulinus truncatus (assembly GCA_021962125.1). Lineage (NCBI taxonomy): Eukaryota > Metazoa > Mollusca > Gastropoda > Planorbidae > Bulinus > Bulinus truncatus. The sequence goes on from JAGDYQ010000392.1 coordinate 251,282, forward strand.
ATTGATTCTGGCCATGTACTGTGTGTTCACATTGATTCTGGCCATGTACGGTGTGTTCACATTGATTCTGGCCATGTACGGTGTGTTAACAATGATTCTGGCCATGTACGGTGTGTTCACATTGATTCTGGCCATGTACGGTCTGTTCACATTGATTCTGGCCATGTACGGTGTGTTCACATTGATTCTGGCCATGTACTGTGTGTTCACATTGATTCTGGCCATGTACGGTGTGTTCACATTGATTCTGGACATATACGGTGTTTACATTGGTTCTGGCCATGTACAATGTGTTCACATTGATTCTGGCCATGTACGGTGTGTTCACATTGATTCTGGCCATGTACAGTGTGTTTACATTGATTCTGGCCATGTACGGTGTGTTCACATTGATTCTGGCCATGTACGGTGTGTTCACATCGATTCTGGCCATGTACGGTGTGTTCACATTGATTCTGGCCATGTACTGTGTGTGTACAATGATTCTGGCCATATACGGTGTTCACATTGATTCTGGCCATGTACGGTGTGTTCACATTGATTCTGGCCATGTACGGTCTGTTCACATTGATTCTGGCCATGTACGGTGTGTTCACATTGATTCTGGCCATGTACGGTGTGTTCACATTGATTCTGGCCATGTACGGTGTGTTCACATTGATTCTGGCCATGTACTGTGTGTTCACATTGATTCTGACCATGTACTGTGTGTTCACATTGATTCTGGCCTAGTACGGTGTGTTCACATTGATTCTGGCCATGTACGGTGTATTCACATTGATTCTGGCCATGTACGGTGTGTTCACATTGATTCTGGACATATACGGTGTTTACATTGATTCTGGTCATGTACGGTGTGCTCACATTGATTCTGGCCATGTACTGTGTGTGTACATTGATTCTGGCCATATACGGTGTTTACATTGATTCTGGCCATGTACGGTGTGTTCACATTGATTCTGGCCATGTACGGTCTGTTCACATTGATCCTGGCCATGTACGGTGTGTTCACATTGATACTGGCCAAGTACTGTGTGTTCACATTAATTCTGGCCATGTACGGTGTGTTCACATTGATTCTGGCCATGTACGGTGTGTTCACATTGATTCTGGCCATGAACGGTGTGTTCACATTGATTCTGGCCATGTACGGTGTGTTCACAATGATTCTGGCCATGTACGTTATGTTCACATTGATTCTGGCCATGTACGGTCTGTTCACATTGATTCTGGCCATGTACGGTGTGATCACATTGATTCTGGCCATGTACGGTGTGTTCACATTGATTCTGGTCATGTACGGTCTGTTCAAATTGATTCTGGCCATGTACGGTGTGTTCACATTGATTCTGGCCATGTACGGCGTGTTCACATTGATTCTGGCCATGTACGGTGTGCTCACATTGATTCTGGCCATGTACGGTGGGTTCACATTGATTCTGGCCATGTACGGTGTGTTCACATTGACTCTGGCCATGTACGGTGTGTTCACATTCATTCTGGCCATGTAGGGTGTGTTCACATTGATTCTGGCCATGTACGGTGTGTTCACATTGATTCTGGCCATGTACTGTGTGTTCACAATGATTCTAGCCATGTACGGTGTGTTCGGATTTATTCTGGCCATGTACGGTGTGTTCACATTGATTCTGGCCATGTACGGTGTGTTCACATTGATTCTGGCCATGTACGGTGTGTTCACATTGATTCTGGCCATGTACTGTGTGTGTACATTGTTTCTGGCCATGTACGGTGTGTTCACATTGATTCTGGACATATACGTGTTTACATTGATTCTGGTCATGTACGGTGTGCTCACATTGATTCTGGCCATGTACGGTGTGTTCACATTGATTCTGGCCATGTACGGTGTGCTCACATTGATTCTGGCCATGTACTGTGTGTTCACATTGATTCTGGCCTTGTACGGTGTGTTCACATTGATTCTGGCCATGTACGGTGTGTTAACAATGATTCTGGCTATGTACGGTGTGTTCACATTGATTCTGGCCATGTACGGTCTGTTCACATTGATTCTGGCCATGTACGGTGTGTTCACATTGATTCTGGCCATGTACGGTGTGTTCACATTGATTCTGGCCATGTACGGTGTGTTCACATTGATTCTGGACATATAGGGTGTTTACATTGGTTCTGGCCATGTACGGTGTGTTCACATTGATTCTGGCCATGTACGGTGTGTTCACATTGATTCTGGCCATGTACGGCGTGTTTACATTGATTCCGGCCATGTACGGTGTGCTCACATCGATTCTGGCCATGTACGGTGTGTTCACATTGATTCTGGCCATGTACGGTGTGTTCACATTGATTCTGGCCATGTACTGTGTGTTCACCTTGATTCTGGCCATGTACTGTGTGTGTACATTGTTTCTGGCCATGTACGGTGTGTTCACATTGATTCTGGACATATACGTGTTTACATTGATTCTGGTCATGTACGGTGTGCTCACATTGATTCTGACCATGTACGGTGTGTTCACATTGATTCTGGCCATATACGGTGTGCTCACATTGATTCTGGCCATGTACTGTGTGTTCACATTGATTCTGGCCATGTACGGTGTGTTCACATTGATTCTGGCCATGTACGGTGTGTAAACAATGATTCTGGCCATGTACGGTGTGTTCACATTGATTCTGGCCATGTACGGTCTGTTCACATTGATTCTGGCCATGTACGGTGTGTTCACATTGATTCTGGCCATGTACTGTGTGTTCACATTGATTCTGGCCATGTACGGTGTGTTCACATTGATTCTGGACATATACGGTGTTTACATTGGTTCTGGCCATGTACAATGTGTTCACATTGATTCTGGCCATGTACGGTGTGTTCACATTGATTCTGGCCATGTACAGTGTGTTTACATTGATTCTGGCCATGTACGGTGTGTTCACATTGATTCTGGCCATGTACGGTGTGTTCACATCGATTCTGGCCATGTACGGTGTGTTCACATTGATTCTGGCCATGTACGGTGTGTTCACATTGATTCTGGCCATGTACTGTGTGTGTACAATGATTCTGGCCATATACGGTGTTCACATTGATTCTGGCCATGTACGGTGTGTTCACATTGATTATGGCCATGTACGGTCTGTTCACATTGATTCTGGCCATGTACGGTGTGTTCACATTGATTCTGGCCATGTACGGTGTGTTCACATTGATTCTGGCCATGTACGGTGTGTTCACATTGATTCTGGCCATGTACTGTGTGTTCACATTGATTCTGACCATGTACTGTGTGTTCACATTGATTCTGGCCTAGTACGGTGTGTTCACATTGATTCTGGCCATGTACGGTGTATTCACATTGATTCTGGCCATTTACGGTGTGTTCATATTGATTCTGGCCATGTACGGTGTGTTCACATTGGTTCTGGCCATGTACTGTGTGTTTACATTGATTCTGGCCATGTACGGTGTGTTCACATTGATTCTGGACATATACGGTGTTTACATTGATTCTGGTCATGTACGGTGTGCTCACATTGATTCTGGCCATGTACTGTGTGTGTACAAAATTTCTTGCCATATACGGTGTTTACATTGATTCTGGCCATGTACGGTGTGTTCACATTGATTCTTGCCATGTACGGTCTGTTCACATTGATTCTGGCCATGTACGGTGTGTTCACATTGATACTGGCCAAGTACTGTGTGTTCACATTGATTCTGGCCATGTACGGTGTGTTCACATTGATTCTGGACATATACGGTGTTCACATTGATTCTGGCCATGTACGGTGTGTTCACATTGATTCTGGCCATGTACGGTGTGTTCACATTGATTCTGGCCATGTACGGTGTGTTCACATTGATTCTGGCCATGTACGGTGTGTTCACATCGATTCTGGCCATGTACGGTGTGTTCACATTGGTTCTGGCCATGTAATGTGTGTTTACATTGATTCTGGCCATGTACGGTGTGTTCACATTGATTCTGGACATATACGGTGTTTACATTGATTCTGGTCATGTACGGTGTGCTCACATTGATTCTGGCCATGTACTGTGTGTTCACATTGATTCTGGCCATATACGGTGTGTTCACATTGATTCTGGCCATGTACGGTGTGTTCACATTGATTCTGGCCATGTACGGTCTGTTCACATTGATTCTGGCCATGTACGGTGTGTTCATATTGATTATGGCCATGTACGGTGTGCTCACATTGATTCTGGCCATGTACGGTGTGTTCACATTGATTCTGGCCATGTACGGTGTGCTCACATTGATTCTGACCATGTACGGTGTGTTCACATTGATTCTGGCCATGTACTGTGTGTTCACATTGATTCTGGCCATGTACGGTGTGTTCACAATGATTTTGGCCATGTACGGTGTGTTCACATTGATTCTGGTCATGTACGGTCTGTTCAAATTGATTCTGGCCATGTACGGTGTGTTCACATTGATTCTGGCCATGTACGGTGTGTTCACATTGATTCTGGTCATGTACGGTGTGCTCACATTGATTCTGGCCATGTACTGTGTGTGTACATTGATTCTGGTCATGTACGGTGTGCTCACATTGATTCTGGCCATGTACTGTGTGTGTACATTGATTCTGGCCATATACGGTGTTTACATTGATTCTGGCGATGTACGGTGTGTTCACATTGATTCTGGCCATGTACGGTCTGTTCACATTGATTCTGGCCATGTACGGTGTGTTCATATTGATTATGGCCATGTACGGTGTGCTCACATTGATTCTGGCCATGTACGGTGTGTTCACATTGATTCTGGCCATGTACGGTGTGCTCACATTGATTCTGACCATGTACGGTGTGTTCACATTGATTCTGGCCATGTACTGTGTGTTCACATTGATTCTGGCCATGTACGGTGTGTTCACAATGATTTTGGCCATGTACGGTGTGTTTACATTGATTCTGGCCATGTACGGCGTGTTCACATTGATTCTGGCCATGTACGGTGTGCTCACATTGATTCTGGCCATGTACGGTGGGTTCACATTGATTCTGGCCATGTACGGTGTGTTCACATTGACTCTGGCCATGTACGGTGTGTTCACATTGATTCTGGCCATGTACGGTGTGTTCACATTGATTCTGGCCATGTACGGTGTGTTCACATTGATACTGGCCATGTACTGTGTGTTCACAATGATTCTAGCCATGTACGGTGTGTTCGGATTTATTCTGGCCATGTACGGTGTGTTCACATTGATTCTGGCCATGTACTGTGTGTTCACATTGATTCTGGCCATGTACGGTGTGTTCACATTGATTATGGCCATTTACGGTGTGTTCACATTGATTCTGGCCATGTACGGTGTGTTCACATTGATTCTGGCCATGTACGGTGTGCTCACATTGATTCTGGCCATGTACTGTGTGTTCACATTGATTCTGGCTATGTACGGTGTGTTCACATTGATTCTGGCCATGTACGGTGTGTAAACAATGATTCTGGCTATGTACGGTGTGTTCACATTGATTCTGGCCATGTACGGTCTGTTCACATTGATTCTGGCCATGTATGGTGTGTTCACATTGATTCTGGCCATGTACTGTGTGTTCACATTGATTCTGGCCATGTACGGTGTGTTCACATTGATTCTGGACATGTACGGTGTGTTCACATTGATTCTGGCCATGTACGGTGTGTTCACATTGATTCTGGCCATGTACGGCGTGTTCACATTATTCTGGTCATGTACGGTCTTTTCAAATTGTTTCTGGCCATGTACGGTGTGTTCACATTGATTCTGGCCATGTACGGCGTGTTCACATTGATTCTGGCCATGTACGGTGTGCTCACATTGATTCTGGCCATGTACGGTGTGTTCACATTGATTCTGGCCATGTACGGTGTGTTCACATTGATTCTGGCCATGTACGGTGTGTTCACATTGATTCTGGCCATGTACGGTGTGTTCACATTGATTCTGGCCATGTACGGTGTGTTCACATTGATTCTGGCCATGTACTGTGTGTTCACAATGATTCTAGCCATGTACGGTGTGTTCGGATTTATTCTGGCATGTACGGTGTGTTCACATTGATTCTGGCCATGTACTGTGTGTGTACATTGTTTCTGGCCATGTACGGTGTGCTCACATTGATTCTGGCCATGTACTGTGTGTTCACATTGATTCTGGCCATGTACGGTGTGTTCACATTGATTCTGGCCATGTACGGTGTGTTAACAATGATTCTGGCTATGTACGGTGTGTTCACATTGATTCTGGCCATGTACGGTCTGTTCACATTGATTCTGGCCATGTACGGTGTGTTCACATTGATTCTGGCCATGTACTGTGTGTTCACATTGATTCTGGCCATGTACGGTGTGTTCACATTGATTCTGGCCATGTACGGTGTGTTCACATTGATTCTGACCATGTACGGTGTGTTCACATTGATTCTGGCCATGTACGGTGTGCTCACATTGATTCTGGCCATGTACGGTGTGTTCACATTGATTCTGGCCATGTACTGTGTGTTCACATTGATTCTGGACATATAGGGTGTTTACATTGATTCTGACCATGTACGGTGTGTTCACATTGATTCTGGCCATGTACGGTCTGTTCACATTGATTCTGGCCATGTACGGTGTGTTCACATTGATTCTGGCCATGTACTGTGTGTTCACATTGATTCTGGCCATGTACGGTGTGTTCACATTGATTCTGGCCATGTACGGTGTGTTCACATTGATTCTGGCCATGTACGGTGTGCTCACATTGATTCTGGCCATGTACGGTGTGTTCACATTGATTCTGGCCATGTACGGTGTGTTCACATTGATTCTGGCCATGTACGGTGTGTTTACATTGATTCTGGCCATGTACGGTGTGTTCACATTGATTCTGGCCATGTACGGTGTGTTCACATTGATTCTGGCCATGTACGGTGTGTTCACATTGATTCTGGCCATGTACGGTGTGTTCACATTGATTCTGGCCATGTACGGTGTGTTCACATTGATTCTGGCCATGTACGGTGTGTTCACATTGATTCTGGCCATGTACGGTGTGTTCACATTGATTCTGGCCATGTACGGTGTGTTCACATTGATTATGGCCATGTACGGTGTGTTCACATTGATTCTGGCCATGTACGGTGTGTTCACATTGATTCTGGCCATGTACGGTGTGTTCACATTGATTCTGGCCATGTACTGTGTGTTCACATTGATTCTGGCCATGTACTGTGTGTTCACATTGATTCTGACCATGTACTGGTGTGTTCACATTGATTCTGGCCTATGTACGGTGTGTTCACATTGATTCTGGCCATGTACGGTGTATTCACATTGATTCTGGCCATTTACGGTGTGTTCATATTGATTCTGGCCATGTACGGTGTGTTCACATTGGTTCTGGCCATGTACTGTGTGTTTACATTGATTCTGGCCATGTACGGTGTGTTCACATTGATTCTGGACATATACGGTGTTTACATTGATTCTGGTCATGTACGGTGTGCTCACATTGATTCTGGCCATGTACTGTGTGTGTACAAAATTTCTTGCCATATACGGTGTTTACATTGATTCTGGCCATGTACGGTGTGTTCACATTGATTCTTGCCATGTACGGTCTGTTCACATTGATTCTGGCCATGTACGGTGTGTTCACATTGATACTGGCCAAGTACTGTGTGTTCACATTGATTCTGGCCATGTACGGTGTGTTCACATTGATTCTGGACATATACGGTGTTCACATTGATTCTGGCCATGTACGGTGTGTTCACATTGATTCTGGCCATGTACGGTGTGTTCACATTGATTCTGGCCATGTACGGTGTGTTCACATTGATTCTGGCCATGTACGGTGTGTTCACATCGATTCTGGCCATGTACGGTGTGTTCACATTGGTTCTGGCCATGTAATGTGTGTTTACATTGATTCTGGCCATGTACGGTGTGTTCACATTGATTCTGGACATATACGGTGTTTACATTGATTCTGGTCATGTACGGTGTGCTCACATTGATTCTGGCCATGTACTGTGTGTGTACATTGATTCTGGCCATATACGGTGTTTACATTGATTCTGGCCATGTACGGTGTGTTCACATTGATTCTGGCCATGTACGGTCTGTTCACATTGATTCTGGCCATGTACGGTGTGTTCATATTGATTATGGCCATGTACGGTGTGCTCACATTGATTCTGGCCATGTACGGTGTGTTCACATTGATTCTGGCCATGTACGGTGTGCTCACATTGATTCTGACCATGTACGGTGTGTTCACATTGATTCTGGCCATGTACTGTGTGTTCACATTGATTCTGGCCATGTACGGTGTGTTCACAATGATTTTGGCCATGTACGGTGTGTTCACATTGATTCTGGTCATGTACGGTCTGTTCAAATTGATTCTGGCCATGTACGGTGTGTTCACATTGATTCTGGCCATGTACGGCGTGTTCACATTGATTCTGGTCATGTACGGTGTGCTCACATTGATTCTGGCCATGTACTGTGTGTGTACATTGATTCTGGTCATGTACGGTGTGCTCACATTGATTCTGGCCATGTACTGTGTGTGTACATTGATTCTGGCCATATACGGTGTTTACATTGATTCTGGCGATGTACGGTGTGTTCACATTGATTCTGGCCATGTACGGTCTGTTCACATTGATTCTGGCCATGTACGGTGTGTTCATATTGATTATGGCCATGTACGGTGTGCTCACATTGATTCTGGCCATGTACGGTGTGTTCACATTGATTCTGGCCATGTACGGTGTGCTCACATTGATTCTGACCATGTACGGTGTGTTCACATTGATTCTGGCCATGTACTGTGTGTTCACATTGATTCTGGCCATGTACGGTGTGTTCACAATGATTTTGGCCATGTACGGTGTGTTTACATTGATTCTGGCCATGTACGGCGTGTTCACATTGATTCTGGCCATGTACGGTGTGCTCACATTGATTCTGGCCATGTACGGTGGGTTCACATTGATTCTGGCCATGTACGGTGTGTTCACATTGACTCTGGCCATGTACGGTGTGTTCACATTGATTCTGGCCATGTACGGTGTGTTCACATTGATTCTGGGCCATGTACGGTGTGTTCACATTGATACTGGCCATGTACAAATGTGTTCACAATGATTCTAGCCATGTACGGTGTGTTCGGATTTATTCTTGGCCATGTACGGTGTGTTCACATTGATTCTGGCCATGTACTGTGTGTTCACATTGATTCTGGCCATGTACGGTGTGTTCACATTGATTATGGCCATTTACGGTGTGTTCACATTGATTCTGGCCATGTACGGTGTGTTCACATTGATTCTGGCCATGTACGGTGTGCTCACATTGATTCTGGCCATGTACTGTGTGTTCACATTGATTCTGGCTATGTACGGTGTGTTCACATTGATTCTGGCCATGTACGGTGTGTAAACAATGATTCTGGCTATGTACGGTGTGTTCACATTGATTCTGGCCATGTACGGTCTGTTCACATTGATTCTGGCCATGTATGGTGTGTTCACATTGATTCTGGCCATGTACTGTGTGTTCACATTGATTCTGGCCATGTACGGTGTGTTCACATTGATTCTGGCCATGTACGGTGTGTTCACATTGATTCTGGCCATGTACGGTGTGTTCACATTGATTCTGGCCATGTACGGCGTGTTCACATTATTCTGGTCATGTACGGTCTTTTCAAATTGTTTCTGGCCATGTACGGTGTGTTCACATTGATTCTGGCCATGTACGGCGTGTTCACATTGATTCTTGCCATGTACGGTGTGCTCACATTGATTCTGGCCATGTACGGTGGGTTCACATTGATTCTGGCCATGTACGGTGTGTTCACATTGACTCTGGCCATGTACGGTGTGTTCACATTGATTCTGGCCATGTACGGTGTGTTCACATTGATTCTGGCCATGTACGGTGTGTTCACATTGATTCTGGCCATGTACGGTGTGTTCTCATTGATTCTGGCCATGTACGGTGTGTTCACATTGATTCTGGCCATGTACGGTGTGTTCACATTGATTCTGGCCATGTACGGTGTGTTCACATTGATTCTGGCCATGTACGGTGTGTTCACATTGATTCTGGCCATGTACGGTGTGTTCACATTGATTCTGGCCATGTACGGTGTGTTAACATTGATTCTGGCCATGTACGGTGTGCTCACATTGATTCTGGCCATGTACTGTGTGTTCACATTGATTCTGGCCATGTACGGTGTGTTCACATTGATTCTGGCCATGTACGGTGTGTTCACATTGATTCTGGCCATGTACTGTGTGTTCACATTGATTCTGGCCATGTACGGTGTGTTCACATTGATTCTGGACATGTACGGTGTGTTCACATTGATTCTGGCCATGTACGGTGTGCTCACATTGATTCTGGCCATGTACGGTGTGTTCACATTGATTCTGGCCATGTACGGTGTGTTCACATTGATTCTGGCCATGTACGGTGTGTTCACATTGATTCTGGCCATGTACGGTGTGTTCACATTGATTCTGGCCATGTACGGTGTGTTCACATTGATTCTGGCCATGTACGGTGTGTTCACATTGATTCTGGCCATGTACGGTGTGTTTACATTGATTCTGGCCATGCTACGGTGTGTTTACATTGATTCTGGCCATGTACGGTGTGCTCACATTGATTCTGGCCATGTACGGTGTGTTCACATTGATTCTGGCCATGTACGGTGTGTTCACATTGATTCTGGCCATGTATTGATTCTGGCCATGTACGGTGTGTTCACATTGATTCTGGCCATGTACGGGTGTGTTCATATTGATTCTGGCCATGTACGGTGTGTTCACTATTGATTCTGGCCATGTACGGTGTGTTCACATTGATTCTGGCCATGTACGGTGTGTTCACATTGATTCTGGCCATGTACGGTGTGTTCACATTGATTCTGGCCATGTACGGTGTGTTCACATTGATTCTGGCCATGTACGGTCTGTTCACATTGATTCTGGTGTACGGTGTGTTCACATTGATTCTGCCATGTACGGTGTGTTCACATTGATTCTGGCCATGTACGGTGTGTTCACATTGATTCTGGCCATGTACGGTGTGTTCACATTGATTCTGGCCATGTACGGTGTGTTCACATTGATTCTGGCCATGTACGGTGGGTGTACATTGATTCTGGCCATGTACAGGTGTGTTCACATTGATTCTGGCCATGTACGGTGTGTTCACATTGATTCTGGCCATGTACGGTGTGCTTTACATTGATTCTGGCCATGTACGGTGTGTTCACATTGATTCTGGCCATGTACGGTGTGTTTACATTGATTCTGGCCATGTACGGTGTGTTACACATTGATTCTGGCCATGTACGGTGTGTTCACATTGATTCTGGCCATGTACGGTGTGTTCACATTGATTCTGGCCATGTACGGTGTGTTCACATTGATTCTGGCCATGTACGGTGTGTTCACATTGATTCTGGCCATGTACGGTGTGTTCACATTGATTCTGGCCATGTACGGTGTGTTCACATTGATTCTGGCCATGTACGGTGTGTTCACATTGATTCTTGCCATGTACGGTGTGTTCACATTGATTCTGGCCATGTACGGTGTGTTCACATTGATTCTGGCCATGTACGGTGTGTTCACATTGATTCTGGCCATGTACGGTGTGTTCACATTGATTCTGGCCATGTACGGTGTGTTCACATTGATTCTGGCCATGTACGCTGTGTGTTCACAATGATTCTGGCCATGTACAGTGTGTTCACATTGATTCTGGCCATGTACGGTGTGTTCAGATTGATTCTGGCCATGTACGGTGTGTTCACATTGATTCTGGCCATGTACGGTGTGTTCACATTGATTATGGCCATTTACGTTATTGTGTGTCCACATTGATTCTGGCCATGTACGGTGTGTTCACATTGATTCTGGCCATGTACGGTGTGTTCACATTGATTCTGGACATATACGTGTTTATACTGATTCTGGTCATGTACGGTGTGTTCACATTGATTCTGGCCATGTACGGTGTGTTCACATTGATTCTGGCCATTTACGGTGTGCTCACATTGATTCTGCCATGTACGGTGTGTTCACATTTTTTCTGGCCATGTACGGTGTGTTCACATTGATTCTGGCCATGTACGGTGTGTTCACATTGATTCTGGCCATGTACGGTCTGTTCACATTGATTCTGGCCATGTACGGTGTGTTCACATTGATTCTGGCCATGTACTGTGTGTTCACATTGATTCTGGCCATGTACGGTGTGTTCACATTGATTCTGACATATACGGGTGTTCACATTGATTCTGGCCATATGTACGGTGTGTTCACTTTGATTCTGGCCATGTACGGTGTGTTCACATTGATTCTGGCCATGTACGGCGTGTTTACATTGATTCTGGCCATGTACGGTGTGTTCACATTGATTCTGGCCATGTACGGTGTGTTCACATCATTTCTGGCCTTGTATGGTGTGTTCACCTGATTCTGGCCATATACTGTGTGTTACAATGATTCTGGCTATGGTACGGTGTGTTCACATTGATTCTGGCCATGTACGGTGTTCACATTGATTCTGGCCATGTACGGTGTGTTCACATTGATATCTGGCCATGTACGGTGTGTTCACATTGATTCTGGCCATGTACGGTGTGTTCACATTGATTCTGGCCATGTACGGTGTGTTCAACATTGATTCTGGCCATGTACGGTGTGTTCACATTTATTCTGGCCATGTACGGTGTGTTCACATTGATTCTGGCCCACGGTGTGAAAACATTACGGTGTGTTCACTTTTTGATCATCTTATTCTGGCCATGTACGGTGTGTAAAACCATCACATTGATTCTGATTCTGGGCCATGTACGGTGTGTTCACATTGATTCTGGCCATGTACCCGGTGTGTTCACATTGATTCTGGCCATGTACGGTGTGTTCACATTGATTCTGGCCATGTACGGTGTGTTCACATTGATTCTGGACATGTACGGTGTGTTACATTGATTCTGGCCATGTACGGTCTGTTCACATTGATTCTGGCCATGTACGGTCTGTTCACATTGATTCTGGCCATGTACGGTGTGTTCACATTGATTCTGGCCATGTACGGTGTGTTCACATTGATTCTGGCCATGTACGGTGTGTTCACATTGATTCTGGCCATGTACGGTGTGTTTACATTGATTCTGGCCATGTACGGTATGTTCACATTGATTCTGGCCATGTACGGTGTGTTCACATTGATTCTGGCCATGTACTGTGTGTTTACACATTCTGGATGTACGGTGTGTTCACATTGATTCTGGCCATGTACGGTGTGTTCACATTGATTCTGGCCATGTACGGTGTGTTCACATTGATTCTGGCCATGTACGGTGTGTTCACATTGATTCTGGCCATGTACGGTGTGTTCACATTGATTCTGGCCATGTATTACATTGATTCTGGCCATGTACGGTGTGTTCACATTGATTCTGGCCATGTACGTGTGTTCACATTGATTCTGGCCATGTACGGTGTGTTCACATTGATTCTGGCCATGTACGTGTGTTCACATTGATTCTGGCCACACGGTGTGTTTGATTCTGGCCATGTACGGTGTGTTCACATTGATTCTGGCCATGTACGGTGTGTTCACATTGATTCTGGCCATGTACGGTGTGTTCACATTGATTCTGGCCATGTACGGTGTGTTCACATTGATTCTGGCCATGTACGGTGTGTTCACATTGACTCTGGCCATGTACGGTGTGTTCACATTGATTCTGGCCATGTACGGTGTGTTCACATTGATTCTGGCCATGTACGGTGTGTTCACATTGATTCTGGCCATGTACTGTGTGTTCACATTGATTCTGGCCATGTACGGTGTGTTCACATTGATTCTGGCCATGTACGGTGTGTTCACATTGATTCTGGTCATTTACGGTGTGTTCACATTGATTCTGGCCATGTACGGTGTGTTCACATTGATTCTGGCCATGTACGGTGTGTTCACATTGATTCTGGCCATGTACTGTGTGTTCAAAATGTTCACATTGATTCTGGCCATGTACGGTGTGTTCACATTGATTCTGGCCATGTACGGTGTGTTCACATTGATTCTGGCCATGTACGGTGTGTTCACATTGATTCTGGCCATGTACGGTGTGTTCACATTGATTCTGGCCATTTACGGTGTGTTCACATTGATTCTGGCCATGTACGGTGTGTTCACATTGATTCTGGCCATGTACGGTGTGTTCACATTGATTCTGGCCATGTACGGTGTGTTCACATTGATTCTGGCCATGTACGGTGTGTTCACATTGATTCTGGCCATGTACGGTGTGTTCACATTGATTCTGGCCATGTACGGTGTGTTCACATTGATTCTGGCCATGTACTGTGTGTTACATTGATTCTGGCCATGTACGGTGTGTTCACATTGATTCTGGACATATACGGTGTTTACATTGATTCTATGCCATGTACGGTGTGTTCACTTTGATTCTGGCCATGTACGGTGTGTTCACATTGATTCTGGCCATGTACGGCGTGTTTACATTGATTCTGGCCATGTACGGTGTGTTCACATTGATTCTGGCCATGTACGTGTGTTACATGATTCTAGCCTTGTACGGTGTGTTCACATTGATTCTGGCCATGTACGGTGTGTTCACATTGATTCTGGCCATGTACGGTGTGTTCACATTGATTCTGGCCATGTACGGTGTGTTCACATTGATTCTGGCCATGTACGGTGTGTTCACATTGATTCTGGCCATGTACGGTGTGTTCACATTGATTCTGGCCATGTACGGTGTGTTCACATTGATTCTGGCCATGTACGGTGTGTTCACATTGATTCTGGCCATGTACGGTGTGTTCACATTGATTCTGGCCATGTACGGTGTGTTCACATTGATTCTGGCCATGTACGGTGTGTTCACATTGATTCTGGCCATGTACGGTGTGTTCACATTTATTCTGGCCATGTACGGTGTGTTCACATTGATTCTGGCCATGTACGGTGTGAAAACATTCAATGAGTGTATTAATCGAAATTAACGTTTTCACTCCTTTTTTGATCATCTTATTCATCTGCAATGTAGGTTTGTTACTGTAAACCATCCAACATACGAAGCTCATTCATTTTGATTCTGGCCATGTACGGTCTGTTCACATTGATTCTGGCCATGTACGGTGTGTTCACATTGTTTCTGGCCATGTACTGTGTGTTCACATTGATTCTGGCCATGTACGGTGTGCTTACATTTATTCTGGCCTTGTACGGTGTGTTCACATTGATTCTGGCCATGTACGGTGTGTTTACATTGATTCTGGCCATGTACGGTGTGTTTACATTGATTCTGGCCATGTACGGTGTGTTTACATTGATTCTGGCCATGTACGGTGTGTTTACATAGATTCTGGCCATGTACGGTGTGCTCACATTGATTCTGGCCATGTACTGTGTGTGTACATTGATTCTGGCCATATACGGTGTTCACATTAATTCTGGCCATGTACGGTGTGTTCACATTGATTCTGGCCATGTACGGTGTGTTCACATTGATTCTGGCCATGTACGGTGTGCTCACATTGATTCTGGCCATGTACGGTGTGTTCACATTGATTCTGGCCATGTACGGTGTGTTCACATTGATTCTGGCCATGTACGGTGTGTTCACATTGACTCTGGCCATGTACGGTGTGTTCACATTGATTCTGGCCATGTACGGTGTGTTCACATTGATTCTGGCCATGTACGGTGTGTTCACATTGATTCTGGCCATGTACTGTGTGTTCACAATGATTCTAGCCATGTACGGTGTGTTCGGATTTATTCTGGCCATGTACGGTGTGTTCACATTGATTCTGGCCATGTACTGTGTGTTCACATTGATTCTGGCCATGTACGGTGTGTTCACATTGATTATGGCCATTTACGGTGTGTTCACATTGATTCTGGCCATGTACGGTGTGTTCACATTGATTCTGGCCATGTACGGTGTGTTCACATTGATTCTGGACATATACGTGTTTACATTGATTCTGGTCATGTACGGTGTGCTCACATTGATTCTGGCCATGTACGGTGTGTTCACATTGATTCTGGCCATTTACGGTGTGCTCACATTGATTCTGGCCATGTACGGTGTGTTCACATTTTTTCTGGCCATGTACGGTGTGTTCACATTGATTCTGGCCATGTACGGTGTGTTCACATTGATTCTGGCCATGTACGGTCTGTTCACATTGATTCTGGCCATGTACGGTGTGTTCACATTGATTCTGGCCATGTACTGTGTGTTCACATTGATTCTGGCCATGTACGGTGTGTTCACATTAATTCTGGACATATACGGTGTTTACATTGATTCTGGCCATGTACGGTGTGTTCACTTTGATTCTGGCCATGTACGGTGTGTTCACATTGATTCTGGCCATGTACGGCGTGTTTACATTGATTCTGGCCATGTACGGTGTGTTCACATTGATTCTGGCCATGTACGGTGTGTTCACATCATTTCTGGCCTTGTACGGTGTGTTCACCCTGATTCTGGCCATGTACTGTGTGTGTACAATGATTCTGGCCATATACGGTGTTCACATTGATTCTGGCCATGTACGGTGTGTTCACATTGATTCTGGCCATGTACGGTGTGTTCACATTGATTCTGGCCATGTACGGTGTGTTCACATTGATTCTGGCCATGTACGGTGTGTTCACATTGATTCTGGCCATGTACGGTGTGTTCACATTGATTCTAGCCATGTACGGTGTGTTCACATTTATTCTGGCCATGTACGGTGTGTTCACATTGATTCTGGCCATGTACGGTGTGAAAACATTCAATGAGTGTATTAATCGAAATTAACGTTTTCACTCCTTTTTGATCATCTTATTCATCTGCAATGTAGGTTTGTTACTGTAAACCATCCAACATACGAAGCTCATTCATTTTGATTCTGGCCATGTACGGTCTGTTCACATTGATTCTGGCCATGTACGGTGTGTTCACATTGATTCTGGCCATGTACTGTGTGTTCACATTGATTCTGGCCATGTACGGTGTGTTCACATTGATTCTGGACATATACGGTGTTTACATTGATTCTGGCCATGTACGGTCTGTTCACATTGATTCTGGCCATGTACGGTATGTTCACATTGATTCTCGCCATGTACGGTCTGTTCACATTGATTCTGGCCATGTACGGTGTGTTCACATTGATTCTGGCCATGTACTGTGTGTTTACATTGATTCTGGCCATGTACGGTGTGTTCACATTGATTCTGGCCATGTACGGTGTGTTTACATTGATTCTGGCCATGTACGGTGTGTTTACATTGATTCTGGCCATGTACGGTGTGCTCACATTGATTCTGGCCATGTACTGTGTGTGTACATTGATTCTGGCCATATACGGTGTTCACATTGATTCTGGCCATGTACGGTGTGTTCACATTGATTCTGGCCATGTACGGTGTGTTCACATTGATTCTGGCCATGTACGGTGTGTTCACATTGATTCTGGCCATGTACGGTGTTTTCACATTGATTCTGGCCAGGTACGGTGTGTTCACATTGATTCTGGCCATGTACGGTGTGTTCACATTGATTCTGGCCATGTACGGTCTGTTCACATTGATTCTGGACATGTACGGTGTGTTCACATTGATTCTGGCCATTTACTGTGTGTTCACATTGATTCTGGCCATGTAAGGTGTGTTCACATTTATTCTGGCCATGTACGGTGTGTTCACATTGATTCTGGCCATGTACGGTGTGTTCACATTGATTCTGGCCATGTACGGTGTGCTCACATTGATTCTGGCCATGTACGGTGTGTTCACATTGATTCTGGCCATGTACGGTGTGTTCACATTGATTCTGGCCATGTACGGTGTGTTCACATTGACTCTGGCCATGTACGGTGTGTTCACATTGATTCTGGCCATGTACGGTGTGTTCACATTGATTCTGGCCATGTACGGTGTGTTCACATTGATTCTGGCCATGTACTGTGTGTTCAAAATGATTCTAGCCATGTACGGTGTGTTCGGATTTATTCTGGCCATGTACGGTGTGTTCACATTGATTCTGGCCATGTACTGTGTGTTCACATTGATTCTGGCCATGTACGGTGTGTTCACATTGATTATGGCCATTTACGGTGTGTTCACATTGATTCTGGCCATGTACGGTGTGTTCACATTGATTCTGGCCATGTACGGTGTGTTCACATTGATTCTGGACATATACGTGTTTACATTGATTCTGGTCATGTACGGTGTGCTCACATTGATTCTGGCCATGTACGGTGTGTTCACATTGATTCTGGCCATTTACGGTGTGCTCACATTGATTCTGGCCATGTACGGTGTGTTCACATTGATTCTGGCCATGTACGGTGTGTTCACATTGATTCTGGCCATGTACGGTGTGTTAACAATGATTCTGGCCATGTACGGTGTGTTCACATTGATTCTGGCCATGTACGGTCTGTTCACATTGATTCTGGCCATGTACGGTGTGTTCACATTGATTCTGGCCATGTACTGTGTGTTTACATTGATTCTGGCCATGTACGGTGTGTTCACATTGATTCTGGACATATACGGTGTTTACATTGATTCTGGCCATGTACGGTGTGTTCACTTTGATTCTGGCCATGTACGGTGTGTTCACATTGATTCTGGCCATGTACGGCGTGTTTACATTGATTCTGGCCATGTACGGTGTGTTCACATTGATTCTGGCCATGTACGGTGTGTTCACATCGATTCTGGCCTTGTACGGTGTGTTCACATTGATTCTGGCCATGTACTGTGTGTGTACAATGATTCTGGCCATATACGGTTTTCACATTGATTCTGGCCATGTACGGTGTGTTCACATTGATTCTGGCCATGTACGGTGTGTTCACATTGATTCTGGCCATGTACGGTGTGTTCACATTGATTCTGGCCATGTACGGTGTGTTCACATTGATTCTGGCCATGTACGGTGTGTTCACATTGATTCTAGCCATGTACGGTGTGTTCACATTGATTCTGGCCATGTACGGTGTGTTCACATTGATTCTGGCCATGTACGGTCTGTTCACATTGATTCTGGCCATGTACGGTGTCTTCACATTGATTCTGGCCATTTACTGTGTGTTCACATTGTTTCTGGCCATGTACGGTGTGTTCACATTTATTCTGGCCATGTACGGTGTGTTCACATTGATTCTGGCCATGTACGGTGTGAAAACATTCAATGAGTGTATTAATCGAAATTAACGTTTTCACTCCTTTTTGATCATCTTATTCATCTGCAATGTAGGTTTGTTACTGTAAACCATCCAACATACGAAGCTCATTCATTTTGATTCTGGCCATGTACGGTCTGTTCACATTGATTCTGGCCATGTACGGTGTGTTCACATTGTTTCTGGCCATGTACTGTGTGTTCACATTGATTCTGGCCATGTACGGTGTGTTCACATTGATTCTGGACATATACGATTCTGGCCATGTGTTTACATTGATTCTGGCCATGTACGGTCTGTTCACATTGATTCTGGCCATGTACGGTGTGTTCACATTGATTCTGGCCATGTACGGTGTGTTCACATTGATTCTGGCCATGTACGGTGTGTTTACATTGATTCTGGCCATGTACGGTGTGTTTACATTGATTCTGGCCATGTACGGTGTGCTCACATTGATTCCGGCCATGTACTGTGTGTGTACATTGATTCTGGCCATATACGGTGTTCACATTGATTCTGGCCATGTACGGTGTGTTCACATTGATTCTGGCCATGTACGGTGTGTTCACATTGATTCTGGCCATGTACGGTGTGTTCACATTGATTCTGGCCATGTACGGTGTTTTCACATTGATTCTGGCCAGGTACGGTGTGTTCACATTGATTCTGGCCATGTACGGTGTGTTCACATTGATTCTGGCCATGTACGGTCTGTTCACATTGATTCTGGACATGTACGGTGTGTTCACATTGATTCTGGCCATTTACTGTGTGTTCACATTGATTCTGGCCATGTAAGGTGTGTTCACATTTATTCTGGCCATGTACGGTGTGTTCACATTGATTCTGGCCATGTACGGTGTGTTCACATTGATTCTGGCCATGTACGGTGTGAAAACATTCAATGAGTGTATTAATCGAAATTAACGTTTTCACTCCCTTTTGATCATCTTATTCATCTGCATGGTAGGTTTGTTACTGTAAACCATCCAACATACGAAGCTCATTCATTTAGATGTCAGTATTGTACGCAAGGCCTACTAGCTCACTCCGTCATTTCGTTTTTAAAGTCATTGCGAGAAATGAGATATTTACCTCTTAGATTCTATATATTACTAAAGTCATGTTTTTTATGGTGCCCTTCTTTCATCCCTACCATTCGATAATAGTGCAATGACCGTGGAAACACTACGAGAGACAATCGAAAGGTGACTATCACAACGTCAATGTTTCCTTATGTCGTGTACTTTGGAACTTCGACCGGGACCTGAACAAATCATGAGCTTCTTAGCAAAGATCGAACCCAGAACATTCAGAGTCGAAAGTTGAGCACAGATTGTCGGTAAAAAAGTCATCAGTAAAAAGGCAACGGTCAAAATGTGAACGCTGTAAAAGTCGACAAAAATGAGTTGAAAAATATAAATGTAAAAAAGTAATGGTAAAACAGTCAACAGTCAAGAAGTTGACATTTTTACCTGTTGACATTTTTACTTGTTGACATTTTCTACCTCGAGCGCCTACACTGCACGACCATCCGTCCATAGCTAAGTAGGTCATAGAAAATAGACCAGACCAGGGCGATGTGTTTTGGTAAACTGGCAATAAAAGACGGTCATTGTTGACACATTCTAGTAAATGAAAAATGGTCAAGGCTTACCTGAAACACAAAGATGACCATACCGTTCCCTACTGACCCCACCACCGAGAAGATGGACAGCATGATAATTAGAATCATCTTTTCTGTCAAGCCAATGCTAGACTCCAGCTCCGTCATCGTCTTAGCCTGGAGAAAATAAAATCAATACTTTTTATGGCCATTCAGTCAATAACAACAAGGGCCGTACAATCAAAAATAATGATCATATCATCAATTATAATAATAATGACATACAATCAATTAATAACAGCAAGGGCCGTACAATCAAAAATAATGATCATATCATCAATTATAATATTAATGACATACAATCAATCAATAATTACAATGACCATACAATCAATAATAATGACAATACAATTATTACCAATAGGTACTATAAAAATCAATCAATATTAACATTGACCGTAAATCAATCACACACACACACTTAATAGTCTTTCTCACATTCATGAGCGCACACACACACGCACTCACACTTACATTACTCTAAGACACACATACACACACACAGACACATTCTATCACTTAGAAAAACTCACACACATGAACACATACACACACTCAGTTACACTTGCAATACTCTAACATGCACACACACCTATAATCACACTTACAGTACTCTCTATCTCTCACTCATGAACACACACACACACACACACACACACACAAACACTCAGACCCTTACAGACACACGCACTTAGCAATTCTTCACGTAAAGCTGTAAATCTTTACTAATGTCTGTTAAATGTAAATTTACAGCACACTAGCCGTTTGTTTGACTGAGTGACAGCACGATGCTGTCCGGCGATGCAATGAAAGATATTGGGCTTCAGCTCGTGGTAATTAGACTTAATGACGTCATTAAAATTATTCAGGCGACATCAGGTAACAAACAACATGGTAATCAGGTAGAAACGTAAAGTTTCATTCTATGTGGAGAAATAATGTCAGTTTTATTTCTCTGTCTAGCTTATTGAGATTTTCGTTTTGTCTCTAAATTTGAACATCTGAAAAGTTGAGATACATTTTTTCTTTTATTACATTTTCTGTTACGAAAATTCGAGAATTATGAGTGTAGGACAACATCCCTGAGGACAAAACCCCCATGAGGACAAAACCACTTGAGACAAAAACCCCTGAGGACAAAACCACTTGAGACAAAAACCCCTGAGGACAAAACCACTTGAGACAAAAACCCCTGATGACAAAACCTAAAGAGGACAAAACCTTTTGATGACAAATCCACCTGATACAAAAAACCCTGAGGACAAAACCCACTGAGGACAAAACCCCATGAGGACACAACACTATGAGGATAAAACCCTCAGACGATACAACCCTCTGAGACTAAACACCCTGAAGATAAAATCCTCAAATTAGAAAAAAATAATATGAAATCGATTAAATATATTATTAATTTTTTTAAAAACTGTTTTAATACTTATTTATATGTGGCCAGCCTTGACCTGAAGTTAGTTGAATTGTATGTCGATATGGGAGTGTGATGTGGCCAGTCTTGACCTCGAGTTAGCTGAATTGTATGTCGATATGGGAGTGTGATGTGGCCAGTCTTGACCTCGAGTTAGTTGAATTGCATGTCGATATGGGAGTGTGATGTGGCCAGTCTTGACCTCGAGTTAGTTGAATTGTATGTCGATATGGGAGTGTGATGTGGCCAGTCTTGACCTCGAGTTAGTTGAATTGTATGTCGATATGGGAGTGTGATGTGGCCAGTCTTGACCTCGAGTTAGTTGAATTGTATGTCGATATGGGAGTGTAATGTGGCCAGCCTTGACCTCGAGTTAGTTGAATTGTATGTCGATATGGGAGTGTGATGTGGCCAGCCTTGACCTGAAGTTAGTTGAATTGCATGTCGATATGGGAGTGTGATATTTCAATACGAGTGTTCAGTCAGTTGTTGGTTTTACCTTATGTAATACGGCGCTCGCTTTTGTAGTCTGGTAAAGATATGGTCTATCTTGACCCTGGGCTAGGTGAAAAAAACACCCTGTCTCGATTTAGAAGTGTCAATAACTAGGCTATAGTATATTTTGTTTGTTTTACTTCGCGAGATAAGCCGGTAGTCTGGCACCTGACGTCATGAAATGACAAATTCTACGATGTGAAGCAAATAACAGATTGACCTTTGACCTTTGGGGATGTGGGGGTTAAAGCGCTTCATAACAGGCTACATCTTATTCTTTACGAAATAAAATCACTTTAATGTTGTTGTTTTTACATCTATATCAATTATTACATTTTATATTCAAATTGGAGGTGTTGTTCCACGGGGGATTTTAACTGATGGTGGTTTTATTAAACGATGGTGGTTTTATCCATTGAGGCTTTTAACCGATGGTGGTTTTATCCA
The DNA here is from genome assembly GCA_021962125.1 of Bulinus truncatus. Classification (NCBI taxonomy): domain Eukaryota; kingdom Metazoa; phylum Mollusca; class Gastropoda; family Planorbidae; genus Bulinus; species Bulinus truncatus. The sequence continues at coordinate 274,568 of JAGDYQ010000392.1, forward strand.
GTGAGGCTTTTAACCGATGGTGGTTTTATCCAGTTAGGCTTTTAATCGATGGTGGTTTTACCCATTTAGGGGTTTTGTCTGTTGGGAGTTAATCCGAATACGGAGAAATTCACACCCGTTTTAGAAAAATATTGTGGTTGAAAGACTTTTAAACGTTGAAGAGAAAATAGTTGTATAATAAATCAAAGGTTTTTAGACTTTTAGCTGATACATGGGTGGCACGGGGAGATAGTCAGCCCCTTGAGCTAATTACAAGAGCGGATCAACAGTCAAATTAAGTAATAACGTACAATACTACAGAAGGTTTAGGTTGGGCATGGCACACAAAACAAGATTCACAAACAATAAAATCCAATTTATTTGTTTGTGATTGTTCGGACAGATTCGGTGACAGCATAAAGTCTCTGAGCTTGTCATGGATAAATACTTATAAGTTTCATGTATACTCTTAGTGAGATAAGCTGAAGAACAATAATGACTCTCTGTGATGTAAGAGAAAGAAATCTGCACGAACACAAGTTATTGTTTTGTTTTCATCCTTGACGAAATCATATAGAATACTGCTTAGTGGCGTCATTACACTCTGTGAGAGGCTTGGGGGATGGGGGAGGGTGTAGAGTGACAGGATTTAAGGGCGGGGCTTCTGGGGAGGAGAGTGGGTCTGGAATCAACGAACTGTAGGTGGACATGGTCACTGTGACCTCAAGAATGACGTATCGGGCAACGACCTGTTGTCCATTTTGCTGTCACTACATCTGAGTGTAATCCTGATCAATTGTTTTAGAAATTATTTTCATTTTTTTTTCTTCTACAAAAAAATGTTTATAGAAAAATTTGATAACATCTTTTGTCTGCCAAGTTCAATGTTCCACAAACATATTGACCATAACGATGGGAATCAATCAAACGAGGGTCAAATATCTTCAGACAGTTTTCTACCCACTTCAGTTTTTTTTTCAATAAGTAAAGGAGACTATTGAATTACTGATCGATAGCAAGAAAAAAATCCCAGAAAGAAAAACGCAGAATAAAAAAACCTAGAATAAAAGACCTGAATTAAAAAAAAAACCAAAAATGAAAAGACCCAGAATTAAAAAACAACCCAGAATGAAAAGACCAAGAATAAAAGCTTATAATAAAAAACCCATAGAATAAATAACCCAGAATGAAAGACCAGAATACAAAAATCCAGAATTAAAGACCAAGAATAAAAAAAAAACCCAGAATGAAAAGATCCCCCCCACCTTTCCCAACATTTCAAGTCCAAAAATTAGACATTAAGTATTTCAACATCAGGCACAACAAGTCTTCATTCGTTGGAATGTGTTAAAATTTGAAAACAATTTTGATTTCATTTCTATTTGTATTATTTGTACTTTTGTTTTGTGTGATATCACATTATTTTATTATCAAAGTTTAGCTGACAGATAAGGAATTTAATAATATATATATATATATATATATATATATATATATATATATATATATATACTTATAAGACGCATTTGTTGTCTGTCTGTCTGTCTGTCTGTCTGTTCCCTTATAACTCAAGATCCAGACAATCAAATAACGTGAAATTTGTTACACATACACATAATTACATGGGGAAGGTTATAGGACAGGTTTCGTTTCATCTTGATGGGTAGTTTAATTGTAATTAATTTTTTTTTATTTTAGTATTTTACTATATTAAAGTAATCTCGACGGCGCCATAAATAAAATTCCTCTGTGACGTCATTTCCCGATGATTGAATAGAACTTGCGCGCTGGTGCTGTATAGTTCCTTTGTGCTGCGAAGAATTGTTGTTGTTTTTTCATGCTCCCTGATATGTACAGTTTAAGGAAGGTAAAGAAAGGAATGAAGAAGGATTTTAGAAGAAGTGTGAAGCCATAATAATAAGTATATATATATATATTTATATATATATATATATATATATATATATATATATATATAGAGAGAGAGAGAGAGAGTGAGGGAGGGAGGGAGAGAGAGATAAAGAGAGAGAGAGAGAGGGGGGCAGGGGGGAGAGAGAGGAAAGGAGGGTAGGAGGGAGGGAGGGAGAGAGGAGGGGAGGAGGTGGACAGGGGGGAGAGAAGGAGGGGGAGAGAGGGAGATGGGAGTGGGAGCAGGTGGAGAGGGAGAGAGAAAAGAAGGGAGGGAGAGAGGGGGTAGGGAGGGAGATAGAGGGGAGGGAGGGAAAGAGAGGGTGGGAGAGAGGGAGAGAGAGAAAGGGTGAGAGGGCAGGGAGGGAGAGAGAGGGAATGAGGGAGGGATGAATGGGGAGAGAGAGAGATGGGAGAGAGGGAGGGAGAGAGGGAGGAGGGAGGTAGAGAGGGGGTAGGGAGGGAGAGAGGGGGAGGAGGGAGGAGGAAGGTGGAGAGAGGGGGGACGGGGTGAGAGAAGAAGGGAGGGAGTTAGGGAGAGAGAGGGAGATGGGAGAGTTAGAGAGGGAGGGAGAAAGGGAGGGAAGGAAAGAGAAAGGGAGAGAGGGGTAAAGAGGGAGAGGGAGGGGGGAGGGAGAAAACAAAAGGTAAAAAGAAAACCTTATTTTAAACCCGGGCAAAGCCGGGTACTTGCAACTAGTATATATTTAGTTCCCTTTGTTGGACGGCCTGTCACAGTTTTACGATGACGTCAAAGAATGCCATCATAATGGCCTCATTATGCTAGTCGTATGTCAGAATTATAAGATTTGCCCGGCGGCCTGTGAGAGACAAACAGACAGACAGACAGACAGACACACACACACACACACACACACATACACGCAACAAGAAATTCACGAGAAAAGAAAAGGAACGATTAAAAAATAAAAAAAGTGAAATTAATAATGGTTCATCAGATAATGGAGGCATCTTCATGCACACACACACACACACACACACACACACGCACACACATACACACACACACGCGTCTAATGTATCTTTTTTCTAAAAAAAGTGATTTAAAAAAAAAAAAGGTTTTTGTTTAGATTGAAAATTGTGTGAGTTTATTTTTTTTTCCTATGATATAAAAAATCTGAACGTTTTATTATATATTTTAATTACATTATAATCAATGTGTTATATTATTTTTGAGAAGTGATTTTATTAACAGCGATGATATAACCATATTTTTGACAAGCTACATAACTGCTTCAGTAAGCCTTTTGGTTACATTTAAACACATTCATACACATTGCAACATGAATAAGATCAATTAAACCAATATTTTCAAGAAAAATATTTTTAGGGACATTTTTTTTTTTGCTTTTTTTTAACATAATCAGAGGAGATTGTTCAGAATATTTTTTTTTTTTTTTTTGAAATATTGAATAATTGTTTTATGCAAATGTGTTATTTTACTTTCGCACTGAATGTATTATTTATACTGAATGAATTTCTCTCACTTAACAAGTTATTGAGGCTGTACAAATGCGGCCAACTCACAGTGAATACATTTGTCGTAATGAACAATTTACTAAAAAGAAACAAACTATTTATAGTGAACAAATGACCCAAACTGAGCGAATCACTCAGAATAACCGAATCACTAGTATAGAGGAAATGATTCATAATGAGAAAAAAATGACTAATGCATACAGAATTCAGCATGTCAGGAAACTAAAACTAAGTCAAAACTAACAACTCTACAAAACATATTATTTCACCCGAGTGTCCCATCAGGTGAAAACATGATATACCACTTTACAATTTATTCCCAAATGTTATTTTTCTCACTTCATCACATGTTCGTCAAAATGCAGTCCAAGGCAACATTATTCCCAACAGATTGCTCCGAAAATCAATGCTATGGGTTTGTTAGCGGACTAACTAGATGATCTACAGAATGACGTCATCGGAAGTGGGGCGAAAAAAATCAACTTTTCGTCGGGGGGAAGTAAACGACTTCTTGATCTTATTCAAGCAATCAATTCGTCGAGACATTTTCCCTTCAAGATTTTCTTTTTTTTTTTGCTTCATCTGTAAGTATTATTTTAAGAAGATTCAAAGGTTTCGACCTTTCCATCAACCTGTTCGTACGAGTCACTGTAAAGGAGAGAAGTTCGATTTTTCATAGGATATTGAATTAGTATCTACCAGGTATCATCGGTGACTTCCTCGTCTCTACCAAGGACTGGTTGAGTGCAACCGAGGCCGAAACAAATGCAGTCGAGGCGGCAACGAATACCATCGAGGCCGCATTCATATTGAATGTAATGTAGGCCACAACCAATACCATTGAGGCCGTATAGAATGCAATCCCTGCCACAACCAATACCATTGAGGCTGAATTGAATGCAATCCTGGCCACAACCAATACCACTGAGGCCGCATTGAATGCAATCAAGGCCACAACCAATACCATTGAGGCCGCATTGAATCCAGTATTTACACAGGACAATAAAATATCTAAATGTAATACAGTAATTACACAGGTCACGTTGATGTGTAAATGTAATACAGTAATTACACAGGTCACGTTGATGTGTAAATGTAATACCGTAATTACACAGGTCACGTTGATGTGTAAATGTAATACAGTAATTACACAGGTCACGTTGATGTATAAATGTAATACAGTAATTACACAGGTCACGTTGATGTGTAAATGTCATACAGTAATTACACAGGTCACGTTGATGTGTAAAGGTCATACAGTAATTACACAGGTCACGTTGATGTGTACATGTAATACAGTTATTACACAGGTCATGTTGATGTGTACATGTAATACAGTTATTACACAGGACAATATAATGTCTAGTTGTCATACAATAAGTACTATGTACACATCAATAATTTGACTAATTCAGTCAATCAGCGATGTATTTGTTCACTCAATTCTAAGTGGGTCATGGGCAGTAATGGGCAGTATTGGGCAGTGATGGGCATTGATGGGCAGTGATGGGCAGTAATGGGCAGTACTGGGCAGTAATGGGCAGTACTTGGCACACAAACATTCTATCCACGATGTTTACATTAGGCATTCAGCTCTACTAGCTGTACCCTGCAAAGCCTTTGCATAGAGATAGACTATTGTTTAGCTTTGATACATATTTTCAAAATTTTCTTTTTTTTTAAGTTATGAACAAAATTAAAAATATAATTAGTTGTTGTGTCTCTTCCTTACAACATCCTTAACTTTAGGACCTAAAGGATAAAATATTTCAATAAAAAAAATTGTCAAAGAGATCTAATTAGTTGATGTTAATTTTCATTAAAACAATCAAAAAGATAAATTATAAAAAAAAAAATCAAATAAAAAAAAAACTATGTCCGTGAGAGGAATCGAACCAGCATGCTTAACCATTCAGCCACCACGTCATATATTACTTGTTCATATTTTAATCTATATTTTTAAAAACGCAGTGGCTACGGATACAGCAAACGCGCATGGATGGTCGTGCGGTAACGCGCTCGACTGTCGACCTGAGGGTTACTGGTTCGATCTTCTGTGAGGACCGAATTATATTTTCAGGTCTTGGCTTAAGTACCCGTTATATCTCCCGTCGTGCCTTCATGGTCATTGCACTATCGGTTATGGTGGGGATGAAAGAAGGGCACTACAAAAACCCTCCCATTAGTGGTTTGTAGGATCTAAGAAATTTCATCTTATCCTTATAGGGACATCACACACTATCGCTCTAGACGGACTATTTTTTTGTGCGCATGTGCGATTGCTGGATTCCGATTTTTTTTTCGGGGTCCAGCTATAGATATTGCTCCTATCCCTAACCCTATCCCTATCCCTATCCCTATCCCTATCCCTATCCCTAACCCTAACCCTATCCCTATCCCTTACCCTAACCCTAACCCTATTCCTATCCCTAGCCCTATTCCTAACTCTAACCCTAACCCTAGCCCCGAAAACAAAAAATAAACAAAAAATACGGATGCACGTTTGCTGTGTCCGTAGCCACTCCCTTTTAAAAATAGCTCGATTATTTTTGCACTTCCACTTGACTTAGGGCACTAACTTACTCAGGCCTATATAATCTTATTTCGGTAAATTAAAATCAATCAAAGCATTATTTATTGGACCCACACCGCTATTATGTATATAGAGGAAGATTCATGGTGGCCGCCAGACTGATTCGTATCAATATATTTCTGAAGGGGGGGGGGCTTGGGGGGGCTTGGGGGGGCTTGGGGTACTAAAATGTCTCAAATAGGGCCCTGTATATCATAAAACCAGTTCTATATATTAATAGTAAGCCAGTTTTTCTTCACCAGAAAGATAGAAGAAGAATTTAAAAAAGACTGATAACTGTGAGCAGTCTTTATTCGCTATAAATACTCATAAATCTTTATTGGAACTTTTATTACTTTTGATCTATGGAACTCTGGGCCGAGTGTTAGAAAATGAGCAATAAAGTTGCACGAAGACTATTATTTGTGGCACAGTGAATGCAGTACAGAGCAACCGTCGTGATTCGCTTATTACTCAACGTAAAAAAAAAAGCCAGGAGGAAGTAACCGCGTTCATTCTCACTCAGTTATATTACCCTGTCCCGTCTCATACAAGAGGAAATAACTGAAATCATCCCCCTTTCTACGAGAAACTAAAAAGTGCACTTGTACACTGGAAGAGTTTATTACGCCATTGAATATGGCACAAATATGTTTGGAGCACATCTCTCCACCAGGCAACTTCCTCAACCAACGGCTCAATATGTCGGTCAAACTCATGTAATCATACACGACGTGGAATCTCTTCAGATATTGGATTCACCTCCTACTATATATATATATATATATATATATATATATATATATATATATATATATATATGTTACCTATGTGTATACTGCACATGATGAATTGACATTATAATGATACCAGCTGTACCCTGCAAAATCTTTGCATAGAGTTGATCGGTAGGCTAGGTTATTTTTTGGTTTCGGGCAGATCCGATTTTTTCATGACTGTATTTTAAACTGGAATACTGTTTAACGCAGCACCCAAATCGCTATTATTTTATTATTAGATTACCGTTATTTTTATTGTATGAATAATGGTTTTAGCACAATCAATATTACGTCGATCGTATAACATAAAGTTCATTTTAATATATTAGTTCAAACACCCAGAATCGTTTGTATGATTAGGAAAACTAAGTAACCCTCTAGTGTCCCCCTCCTTTTTTTTTCACGCCTAAAGGTTCTCACACCTTCGGATATTCATTTTCTGTTCACCAGATGCCTTAAATGCCGAGTGACCCTAATTAGAGATAATATGATGTTGGGCAGATCCGTTATTATGTTTTTATGAGGTTCTAGACAAAACGTATATTTGGAGCCCTAGACAAAACGTATATTTGGAGCCCTAGGCAAAACGTATATTTAGGCCCTAGGCAAAACGTATATTAGGGCCCTAGGCAAAACGTATATTTGGGATTCCTAGATAAAAATGCTGTCGATGCAACCACCTGCGAAATTAGGGCTCGTAAAAACTCGTTTACAACTGGGCCCCCGGTGATACCCGCAAACTGCCAAAATTTCCCTTCCTTTTAGTGGGCCTAACAGCAATTTAGATTTGTCAGAATATCAAATCGACTTATACAATTTGTTTTTGAACTGAGAAACACAGTGGTTGTAATTTTCAAACAAAATTATATCACGGTAGGGCAAAAATAAAAGATAAGACGGGAAGGGGGGGAGGGCTATTAAAAGTGGGGGCCCTATGAAGCCGCTTAGTTGATTTATATCAGGGGTGGATAAAATGATTGGGTCGCGGCCATTTAGGGCTTGTTTAATTGTCCAGTTGGCGGACTAAGAGTAGATTGACGGAGTGTTGACGTAAGGGGATATGAATTTGACGTAGAGGTCGTTAAATAATTAAAGGCGTGCCGGATGAAACTGTCACACAGGCCTTAGTTGGCACATGGGCTGGTCTATACTTAAGAACTGTTCAAATATCGAGGGATAAGTGAAATCGGAAATAGAGTGAATGAGAACAACTGGTGGATAGAGGGAAGGGTGGAGAGTGAAAGAGAGATGGTGAGTGGATGGGTGTGAGACTCAGAGAGGGTGACTTGGATAGAGAGAAGAGAAATGCGTGAAGAATTTACAGCAATAACATTAAACCGTTTGATTCTATTAGTGAATATTTAATGGGGGTCGCAGAAATCAAAGGGACGAGCTCTTTATACTACAAAAAAAAAATTCATCAAAATACATTAGACTGACCTAATTGGTAAAGGATAATCATCAAAATACATTAGATTGACCTAATTGTTAAATAATAATCATCAAAATACATTAGATTGACCTAATTGTTAAATAATAATCATCAAAATACATTAGATTGACCTAATTGTTATATAATAATCATCAAAACACATTAGATTGACCTAATTGTTAGATAATAATCATCAAAATACATTAGATTGACCTAATTGTTAGATAATAATCATCAAAATACATTAGATTGACCTAATTGTTAAATAAATAATGTAAAACGAAAACAACAGCCAACAAAAAGGAACTGAAGAAATCCCAGAGAGACTATAAACAAAGAATAAATCTAACATTCGTTGGACAATTTGCATGATAAAATACAAGTCGATAGTGTCTACTTAACTTATTTACATAATTTATGTAGGTCATCGTGACACAACAATGGTCTCAAGGGAGACAAACAGTTTTTCCTAGTCTGTTTTTTTTTTTTTGGTTTTCTTTTTTTAAGTTTGATGTTACGTGAGGTAGTGTTGTTGAGCTAATAGAATACTCTCATTCTTATTTTGCTCAGTCTGTTCTACATGCGGTCTCCGATAGTGAAATACTGGTCTCAAGGGAGGGAATCTTGCTCTTATGAGCGCATTTTGATGAAAGAGTGTCGTCTGACTTCGTTAAGAGATAAACAATTTGCACGAAAACATCAGTTTGCAAAATTGATGACCAGTTGAAGTGGTCATTTTATGTTTTTCTGAGGATGAGATCTTTAATATATCTGTCTACCCTCAGTCTACCCCCTGTCTACCCCTTGTCTACTCTCTGTCTACCTCTGTCTACCCCTGTCTACCCTCTGTCTACCCCTGTCTACCCCCTGTCTAGCCTCTGTTTACCTTCTGTCTATCCCTGTATACCCCCTGTCTACCCCTATGTACCCTCTGTCTACCCCCTGTCTACACCCTGTCTACCCTCTGTGTACCCTCTGTCTACCCACTGTTTACCTTCTGTCTATCCCCTGTCTATCCCTGTCTACCCCCTGTCTACTCTCTGTCTAACCTCTGTTTACCTTCTGTCTATCCCCTGTCTATCCCTGTCTACCCTCTGTGTACCCTCTGTTTACCTTCTGTCTATCCCCTGTCTATCCCTGACTACCCTCTGTCTACCATCCTCACAAAAAAGACCCAACTTAACTGCAGAAATTAATAAAACATAATGAATTTCGAAAGCGAAGGGTCTCTGCTTCTAAGGCTTGAGACCCCTTAACATGTGCCCGGGTAGCCTCACCCCCCTCCCCTCCCTCAAGGTGGCCTCCACTGGCGATATATTTATCTTTTGATATTATTTCATCTCGCCCTAGCCAAATGGGCAATGACCAAGGACACACTGGCTGTGAGTGGCTGGGAGTGGCTGAACGTGTTACCTACTCCAGGCAGGTCTAGCTCACAAGGCAAAGCACCACGGAGTCTCCAGTCTAACAACAGAGAAAAACTTTTTTTAAGTTTCAGGAAGAAATGATCAAGGACGGAAATACTAAAAAGAAAACTTTCAAAAAAAAACTCCAAAAAAACCCATCATTTGCTCTTGAAGAAAAGTCTTGAAAAACAATAAGTGACTAAAGGGAAGTGCGGGGAAATTTGAAGATTCGGCTACGAGATATTTGCATTCATACTCGTTCGAGCAGCGCCCGAGAACAAGACTCTCCAGTCATGTTCTCGTCTGCTTCAATTACAAGATGCGCTCAATACGGCAGACGACTCGAGATTTCCGTTTTTCCTTGTTTCTGGTGGCGCTCGGATTTATAGAAATGGCGGAAGGAAAATAAATGAAAAAAAAATGAATAAAATTGGACAGCTCAGATCTTGTACCTTTTTCTCAGCTTCGTATTAGTCTAAATCGATGGTTCTAGAGTTTTTATTTTACATTTCTCTCATCAACATTTTCACATCTTACTTCAAGCTGAGTTCAATAATCTCGCCAATGAAATAAATATGAATTGAAAAAAAAAAAGAGCACACACACACATATATATATATATATCATATATAATAATACTCATTTCCAGTGTGCGTTAAATCGAAAGTAAAGAATTAATACACGTACAACAGTATTCCAGTTTAAAATACAACCATGAAAAAAATCGGATCTGCCCGAAACCAAAAAATAACCCAGCCTACTGATCAAGCATAAGGGGATATAACTCTATGCAAAGGTTTTGCAGGGTACAGCTAGTATATATATATTGTAACATCTTTTTTATGAGGCGGATACGTTCCACTAAAATGCCGCAAAATAATTCCGCACGAAAAAATCTTTTACAGACTATGAAAGAAGACTTTTTAAAAATAAATTCCACCTAATTCTTATTCAACATAAAACTTTATTTGCATAGAACCTTTCTCTGACTTGAAAAAAAACAGTAATAAGATTTTTACTTTCAGATACTTTTTTGATTCAAATCGCATGGAACTTCTCTGTTCTTTTTAATTGTTCATTTCTTTATAAATTGCGAGGTGGCACTTAATGTTGTACCATAAATAACAGACTTTTTAATTGCTGCTTTAATTTTCTCATTTACTCTAATAGTGGATTCCCATAAATTAAAATTTTTTTCCGATTTTTCCCCGTTTTCTAATCGATCTAAAATGAAATTTTCGCTGCCAGTCAAATTACCTCCCTTCTATAATATTGTTTTTTTTTTTCTTTCCATTGAAATAAAGGGAAGTACAAAAACAATCTTCGCACCGTTCAATCATTAGTAAGAGTGTGTAAATAGTAGGCCTAGCTAATTTACTCATGACTAATCAAATAAACAATAACAAATACTAACGTGACAATCACCCTAAAGAAAGGTTACAATTATAGATATAAAAAAGGCTACAATCGAATACCCATTAGCTCACTATTGTAATACGAGTACACACATGTACACATTACCTCTACAGGGTTTAAGTGCGCAACTATTGCTGGGAAAGTTTGAATGTTAGGGAAATCCCCAAGTTGCAAAACAGTACTATTGTAATATTAAAATCTGGTTGGTTGACATATATCTAAATAAATAATAGCTGTCTCGCGTCTGCGTTATTTAGAAAGAAATCAAAAATTCAAAACTGTATCTTTCCCCGCGTCTCAATAAAATCATTAAAAAATCGGATCTATCCGAAACCGAAAACAACCTACTAATCAAACCTAAGGGAATATAACTCTATGCAAAGGTTTTGCAGGGTGCAGATAGTAATCATTATAATGTTTACCATTGTTTGTGACAAAAATACAATTAATAGTACTATGTTTTGTTTGTTTTAGTGAAGATATTCTCCCTACAATGAAACCAAAAATATCTTATAAAATGTTGCTAATTTTTTATTGAGCATCTGTTTAAAAAAAAAAAAACAAATCTGTAGAAGCTTTGCGGAAAAAAAAAAATTTTTGAAACCAAAACCTCATAACTTCAAATTCGCATACTAAATCCACAATATAGAGTATTTAAGTATTATTAGGGTAAAAATAAAACACTGCACATGGGAGGGGAAGGGGCGGGACTAAGCGTTTTGTAATGAGTGGGTGGCTCCTTTAACACATTGAATATTGATTGAACTATTTATTGAACTGTTTATTGATTGAACTATTGAAGCTATTCATTACTTTTTGTTATGTTTTGTTTTGTCACACTCTCTCTCTCTCTCTCTCTCTCTCTCTCTCTCTCTCTCTCTGCCTGATGTACTTTTAGTCTAGCTCCGACATTAGTTGTATTTCCTGTTGTGTAGCAGGCTGCACATCGTATATTAATAGTAATGAACAGATAAAGAAAATGGCTTGCCATAAAAGGGGCACGAAATCCTTAAACTTTATACAAATTACTGGAGTTCCACAGAACCCCCGTTGTTTCTGTTTTGGGGACCGCCGAGCATGTTGTCAAGCCGAGCATGTTGTCACACTGATCATGTCGTCATGACGAGCATGTTGTCACGCCAAGCATTTGTCACGCCAAGCATGTTGTCACGTCGAACATGTTGTCACGCCGAGCATATTGTCACACCGAACATATTGTCACACCGAACATGTTGTCACACCGAGCATATTGTCACACCGAGCATGTTGTCACGCCGAGCATGTTGTCACGCCGAGCATGTTTTCACGCCGAGCATGTTGTCACACCGAGCATGTCGTCATGACGAGCATGTTGTCACGCCAAGCATTTGTCACGCCAAGCATGTTGTCACGCCGAGCATGTTGTCACGCCGAGCATGTTTGTCACGTCGAGAATGTTGTTACGCCGAGCTTGTTGTCACGTCGAGCATGTTGTCACATCGATCATGTTGTCACGTCGAGCATGTTGTCACGTCGCGCATGTTGTCAGGCCGCGCATGCATCTATCCGTTGTCATCTGTTTCTCTCTATCTATCTGTCTATCTTTCTCTCTACCCTCGCTATCTCTTTATCTATATTTTGAAGTTAACTGCAACAATTTCCAATTAAACGGTTTGAGAAACCTTTAATCCAAAGGAAGTTACTGAGACAGAAAAAAGCACTCAGTGAGCCCAGTCGAGAAATGAACCCACTCGTTCCGTGGCTAATTGACGTCTAGTATTACCCACATCTATATCTCTCTGCCCCCCCCCACCCCAGGGTTCATCCCTACCCCCATATCCTCCCACCCTATCCCCTGAATGGAGCGCACAGTAAACACAAACTGGAAATGAAAAATAATTTACTAAAAACAATTTTACGGTATTATTATTTTGGTAGACTGTATATATTGATCCATCTATTGCGTTGTGTACATCATGGACTGCCTATAGACTTCAAAGAAAACATTTAACATATTTTGTAAAGTTTCCTACAGGGGGGGGGGGCATAGACGACCCTCTAGTTCGTCTGTCCTTATGAACAGCTCTGACTGTCAGGGCTCGGATAACATTACCTAATGAAGCCCCCCTGTTGTTTCCGCACTAACTCATTAAAGTGAAAATATTTGCGAGAAAATGCTTAATTATTCGTTGTGAAGAACTTATCATATAATATATATGTATCATCAGATTTTGTAATGATGTGTAGCCTATAATGCGCTATAATATAAATAAAGTGCCCATTAGGCTGAAATACCGGAATACATTTATCTGCCGCCATATGCTGTGGCGTATTTAAGACCTCAAAGGTAAGCATTCAGCAGTGTGTGTGTGTGTGTGTCATGTCCCTGTAAGGATGAGATGAAATCTCTTAGATCTTGCACACTACAAATGGGACAGTTATTGTAATGCCCTTCTTTCATCCCCCACCATAGCCGATAGTGCTATGGCCATGGAGGCACCTCGGAAGACATAGCGGGGACTAAAACCATGACCTGAAATATCCATTGGTCCTCGCCGGAGATCGAACCAGGGACCCTCCAGGTCGACAGTCGAGCGCTTTACCCACACGACCATCCATCCCATCCAGCAGTAGACTATTCCATTTTCTAGACCTCCCGTATTCCGTATACTTCGCTGCATGCTAAGGCAAATATTCCGAAAAGTCAGGGTTTACACATTGTTCGAGGAATTTTATTTCTCGCAGGTGTAGTTCTTACAATTGTAAACAAACCAAAACGGTTGCTAAGAGAGACATCAATTCGAATAAGAAAAACGTTTACATTAAAGCTATCCTCAAATCAAAGCGAAGCGTTCCGCTGCGCTATTTCTCACGTGAGATTTTTCAAAGCGCGAAAAACCCTCGCTACACCTAAGCGAAGCGAACGTAGGCGTCAGCCGACCGGATATAATGATTTTTTTAATTTTCTTTTTGTTTATTTGAAGACGTCGGCAGACTTACACTTACTTTTTGGTATAATCTGATATAATTCAAGTTGCTATATATAAATGTAAGTCTTATTTGTTAATTTTAAGACATTTATATCAATTTTAACCATGATTTTCATTTGAGTCGATGTTTCTAGGCAGCCATTTTGGATTGTTTACACTCGCGAAACGCGAAAAAACTCTGAAAGAAGCGATGCCGCGAAATTTCTCTGCACCGCCGCGGAAATTCTACGCGGTTTGAGCATCTCCATATAAATACATTGCCGCAAAAGAGTGGCGAATTTCGCGAGCTACCTAGATACGCGAAATTCGCTTTGGTTAGAGGATAGCTTTATATATAAGAATATCATAGCTGCGAAACACAAACGGAATTCGAGAAGTCTCTAGATATCTGAATTTCGGTCCGATGAGCATCTATCCAACTATATTAATCGATTGACGTAGAAATTGTTGTATTGATGAGAAAATTTTGATATGTAAGTGAAAAAGACCAATGTGGGTGTGGCACCTATTTAGTACAACCGATTAATAGTAAAATACGATTTGCGCGGCGCATTCTAGTTATCAGTGACAGCATACAATTGGGCCGTTTTTAGGGGGAAAGCAAACCAAACACTTATTAAGGGCCCGGAACTAGTGTAGCCCCGTAGCTCCATATTTTACTTTTTGATGCAACGAAGTGGGGCTCTTTTGATAGGGAGAGAAGGGCCCCTCACCTTCAGAGATTGCCCGGAGCCAAGGAGTTTATCTCTGCGGTCCTGCATAGTGGCTACATGGCCAACCGGGGCCTTGCATTGTGACAACATGGCCAACTGGGGCCACGCCTAGTGGCAACTTGGCCAACCGGGGTCATGCCTAGTGGCAACTTGGCCAACCGGGGCCACGCTTAGCGGTAACTTGGCCAACCGGGGCATAGGACAGTAATTTATTTCGCCCAAGACTAAAAAACGTCTCAACTCTCGGCTTGTTACAATATTTATTTTGTTATTGTTGTTTTTTGTTACAAGTCCGATCAGCATTTGGTTTTTTTTGTATCTGTCTTTTATATAACAGGACCTGCACTAATATATATCACTGGAAAGAAACACTGTCGAGCTAACGAAAACTACAACAGTGCCAGACAAAGTGCCAGTGTTATTGCCAACTATCTTTCACTCCTAATGAAATTCTGTCTACGTCACTGACCTGCACCTCTAGCAAACATCTGTCAATGACAGCGCGCCCTTATCCCCCTCTCCCACCCCTCCCCAACCTCCCCAACCCCCCACCCCTCACTGAGCTGCTCAGTAAGTGGACTGTTTAGTGGAGTGCAGGGTTAATTAATATGGGTGACGTAGTCACGGGCTGAACGTTCGAGGAAAAACAGAAACTAAACAAAGAGAACGGGAACAAACACCATATATTGTTTAAACTAAACAAAGAGAACGGGAAAAAATACTATTTATTGTTTGTTCACAATGGACGAGAGACGACCATTTATGAAATTATTTCAGTTTGTGTACTCACGAAATAAGTCTCATGGGAAATTATACTTGGTATCAATAAGTACAATACTATTTGTTACAGCTGGTATTAGCAGGGCCGTTATTATGGATGGGGAAAAAAAATAGGGCTGCTGTGTAAGGACCCATTCCTAAAGCCCCCGCCCCACCTCCAGTCCGTCCCTGTCAGGACTTTCCGTTGAATTTTTTCTCCCGACACAGACGATGTACATATATTACCCCCTCCCCCCATCCCCTCCCCCCCCCCCCCCGAGGCTGACACGACTTAATAATATATGTAGACGTTGGAGCCTCACTGTGAAAGATTCTATAGGGGCGCCTTGATCTTAAAAGTGTTGCCATTGATTGGCTTCGTTTTATGGGCCTTAAATGTGTCTTTTACTTATAACAACCTTTTTTTAGGATCCCCAAAATGACCTTTGTACGAAGCCCCTTCCCCCCCCTTCCCCCCCCCCCCGAAACGAAAAAAAAACGTAAGAAACTCTGTGCAAGTTATTCAATACAAAGCCTATTATTATTGCTGATATTGTTAAACAGTTTACAATAGCTAAAATAATTGAATGCGAGGCTATCATTTCACATCATTATTATAGATACCATCGACATGTTTTAAAGACTATTATGTATCTGAAATTAGAAAGTATCGCGCTGTGTTACATTCAGAATTTGGAGATTATTCAGTTTCTTACGAGATTTCAAACAAAATTGGCGTCGGTTATAGGTTTGAACCAAAACGTACTGTGTGTATCGTCATCCCATACACAAACTTAAGTGTCAGATTATTACATTTTTTCAGAGCGCAGCTAATGAGCCGGAAAAAAAAACATTTCCAAATAAAAAAAAAAGGAATCTAAATCATACATGGGCAAACTGAGACTCGCGAGTCAAGTAGGGCCAGTTTAACCGTTTTATCCGGCCCGCATTCTGCCCCTTCACACCAGTGATGTTTACATTTTAGTTTTCTCGAAATTCATTTAACCGTCCCATCTATCTGCTCGTTGGGTCGGCCACTGTGTAGACCACCGGTACGACATGTTTTTTTTTTTTGTAGGATTTGTTGATGTCCTTAATGTTTCGTTGTCACTTGACCCTTGACCCAACCTGTACGTCATAAAATATTATAATGGCTGCATCGGCCAGTGCTCAAGGGATGAGACGCTGGGCCTCTGTGGGTTAACATTCTATCTGCACATGTTTATAGATATATAGGAATGTGTTTGAGTTTATTTGTGAAAGATGTGGTAATAGTATTTTTAATATATGTGTTTGTGTAAGAGGTGGTAACAGTATTTTTAATATATGTGTTTGTGAAAGATGTGGTAACAGTATTTTTAATATATGTGTTTGTGAAAGATGTGGTAACAGTATTTTTAATATATGTGTTTGTGAAAGATGTGGTAACAGTATTTTTAATATATGTGTTTGTGAAAGAGGTGGTAACAGTATTTTTAATATATGTGTTTGTGAAAGAGGTGGTAACAGTATTTTTAATATATGTGTTTGTGAAAGATGTGGTAATAGTATTTTTAATATATGTGTTTGTAAAAGAGGTGGTAACAGTATTTTTAATATATGTGTTTGTGAAAGAGGTGGTAATAGTATTTTTAATATATGTGTTTGTGAAAGAGGTGGTAACAGTATTTTTAATATATGTGTTTGTGAAAGAGGTGGTAACAGTATTTTTAATATATGTGTTTGTGAAAGATGTGGTAATAGTATTTTTAATACATGTGTTTGTGAAAGAGGTGGTAACAGTATTTTTAATATATGTGTCTGTGAAAGAGGTGGTAACAGTATTTTTAATACATGTGTTTGTGAAAGAGGTGGTAACAGTATTTTTAATATATGTGTTTGTGAAAGAGGTGGTAACAGTATTTTTAATATGTGTGTTTGTGAAAGAGGTGGTAAAAGTATTTTTAATATGTGTGTTTGTGAAAGAGGTGGTAATAGTATTTTTAATATATGTGTTTGTGAAAGAGGTGGTTATAATATTTTTAATATATGTGTTTCAGCCCCGTAGCGTGAAAATTCTACAGCAGGGGCCAGGCCAATAGCAGGGGGGGCAGGAAATGAATGTTACTAATTAGAGCAAACAAGCAGAGGGGGGCCAGTCAAAATAAAAGGGGCCCGGCCCCCGAGGCTCCCCCCAGCACGTTACAGGCCTGATATGTTTGTGAAAGAGGTGGTAATAATATTATTAATAAGTAATACATATGTGTTTGTGCAAGAGGTGGTGACAGTATTGTTAATAATACATGTTGTGTGATTGTGTATTCTTGCGTGTGGGAGGTTGCTCAAATTGTTTACATATTTTATAACAAGAAAACAATACGGAAAAAAACAACTAAAGTTGAAATCTATTCTTTTCATTTGTTATAGCAAGTATCGATTTAATGTCATAAAACCAGGATAACTTTGCAGATTTTACAGTAAAGTCTGCAAACAAAATGAAATATTTATTTCAAATATTACATATATGTATATATATATATATAGAGAGAGAGAGCGAGAGAGAGAGAGAGAGAGAGAGAGAGAAAAGATAGATAGATAGATAGATAGATAGATAGATGATAGATAGATAGATAGATGGGTGGATGGGTGGATGGATGGAAGGATGGATGAATGTATGGATGTATACATAGATATGTACTGGATAAATACCTACTGGATATTTTAGCTAGTCTGCCGGAAAGAAAACAAATATAATAAATTAGATTATTTCACGCATGGATTTACTTCGCTGGGCTGAGTACATCGGTTAATCATGCATGACATACTTAGCGATTTTGTGTTGCAGGCATTACATAATATAATTATATAAAGAGAATATATTGTGAGTAGCACAACATAATATAGTTATATAAAGAAAATATATTGTGTGGCTAACACAACATAATATAATTATATAAAGAGAATATATTGTGAGTAGCACAACATAATATAGTTATATAAAGAAAATATATTGTGTGGCTAACACAACATAATATAATTATATAAAGAGAATATATTGTGAGTAGCACAACATAATATAGTTATATAAAGAAAATATATTGTGTGGCTAACACAACATAATATAATTATATAAAGAGAATATATTGTGAGTAGCACAACATAATATAGTTATATAAAGAAAATATATTGTGTGGCTAACACAACATAATATAATTATATAAAGAGAATATATTGTGAGGCTAACACTACATAATATAGTTATATAAAGAGAATATATTGTGTGGCTAACACAACATAATATAATTATATAAAGAGAATATATTGTGAGTAGCACAACATAATATAGTTATATAAAGAAAATATATTGTGTGGCTAACACAACATAATATAATTATATAAAGAGAATATATTGTGAGGCTAACACTACATAATATAGTTATATAAAGAGAATATATTGTGTGGCTAACACAACATAATATAATTATATAAAGAGAATATATTGTGAGTAGCACAACATAATATAGTTATATAAAGAAAATATATTGTGTGGCTAACACAACATAATATAATTATATAAAGAGAATATATTGTGAGGTTAACACTACATAATATAGTTATATAAAGAGAGAATACTCTGTGGTTAGCACCATATCTAGCCGCCTATTCACCAAAGATGCTTCAGTCGTACGATTAAACTTGAAGGGCGGGGGGGGGAGAGGAGGGGAGGTAAAGTGTGAATTGAGAGGCGTAGAGATGTATATCGAACCCAAATTACTAATATCGATTTAACCGCTCCCCTCCAGTCGGACACCCCATTAAGCCGTTACTACCTTTACTCCCTTCCTCCCCCCCCCACCCCAGCTACTTTAAGGTAAGCCTGCCTACACACTAGAGAAGCGTGGACTAGAAAACTTCACCTGGACCGGATACGAATCCTGGGGGTCACTCATCGGGGAGCCATAAGTTGCATAGAGTACGGGAAGGGGGAAAGAATGTTTGTAGAATAGTAACTATTGTGTTAAAATATTGAACACCCTATTCATGCGCAGTAAATTATACCGTGATAGAATAGTAACTATTGTGTTAAAATATTGAACACCCTATTCATGCGCAGTAAATTATACCGTGATAGAATAGTAACTATTGTGTTAAAATATTGAACACCCTATTCATGCGCAGTAAATTATACCGTGATATGAGGCCTAAGTGAAATGTTTAAAAATCTTTCCATCTTAACACAATTAATAAAATTTTAAAAAAATATAATTCTAGCCCCATTGCACTAGGCAGTGTCGGTCTTTAAAGATTGTGTGTGTGTGGGGGGGGTACCACTAGGGCATGGGCTCCAGGCCCCGAGCATGTGGAGGACCTAGCGATAGGAACGTAGTGGTAAGGTATATATACCCCCCTCCACATACACACACACACACTAAAACTCTAACACTAGGCCCCCGAGTTCCTCCTCGCGTCCGCACAAGGTGACTTGTGATTCCTGCAGTGTACCAAGACAATGTTGACCTGACTCCTGCAGTGTACCAAGACAATGTTGACCAGACTCCTGCAGTGTACTAAGACAATGTTGACCTGACTCCTGCAGTGTACCGAGACAATGTTGACCTGACTCCTGCAGTGTACCGAGACAATGTTGACCTGACTCCTGCAGTGTACCAAGACAATGTTGACCTGACTCCTGCAGTGTACTAAGACAATGTTGACCTGACTCCTGCAGTGTACCAAGACAATGTTGACCTGACTCCTGCAGTGTACTAAGACAATGTTGACCTGACTCCTGCAGTGTACCGAGACAATGTTGACCTGACTCCTGCAGTGTACCGAGACAATGTTGACCTGACTCCTGCAGTGTACCAAGACAATGTTGACCTGACTCCTGCAGTGTACTAAGACAATGTTGACCTGACTCCTGCAGTGTACCAAGACAATGTTGACCTGACTCCTGCAGTGTACTAAGACAACGTTGACCTGACTCCTGCAGTGTACCGAGACAATGTTGACCTGACTCCTGCAGTGTACCGAGACAATGTTGACCTGACTCCTGCAGTGTACCAAGACAATGTTGACCTGACTCCTGCAGCGTACCAAGACAATGTTGACCTGACACCTGCAGTGTACTAAGACAATGTTGACCTGACTCCTGCAGTGTACTAAGACAATGTTGACCTGACTTCTGCAGTGTACCGAGACAATGTTGACCTGACTCCTGCAGTGTACCAAGACAATGTTGACCTGACTCCTGCAGTGTACCAAGACAATGTTGACCTGACTCCTGCAGTGTACTAAGACAATGTTGACCTGCCTCATAACGTCTAATGTGTTTCTCTCCTTGATATTAAAGTTAATCTTGTATTTGTTCTCTGGAATGGATAGACACACACAAAATTAAATCCACTGTCACGGACTGAATAAAGATAATCTGTTTCGTTAAGACCTCTGTATTACTATTAGCCAGACTGATCAGGTTCTCTTCGGTAAATTTATTGTTATAATTCAGTCATAATGACCAAGAGCTTTGAAAGACTCAGCATTAGATCCACAGGTCAACATATTAAGGGTGGAGGTGTTGAGGAAGCACTCTTTGTGTCCATTTCACTAAATACAATAACATATAGGCCGAAACCCATTAAGCAATATTATTTTTTAATTAATAAACATTTTTTATTGTTTCACGAGTAGTTCGCAATCATTTGTGTTCATTTGAAAAGTTCTGATCAGGTGTCATATTTCCAGGAATCAAAAACACAACAAGACTAACTGTAGGAAATGTTGGCTAGAATTGAAATTAACGAAGTTATTTTGAATGGAAATTTCAGCTATTTTCAAGACGTATAACATCCCAACCTTTCTGTACTAGTGATGGGGACAAATGCCGTCAGGGTTTTCCCGGTGTGTTACCATAAATCAAACTAATGAGTTAATGAATGTACTTCACCAACCGGGCATGTTTTCTCCTTTCCATCCTTTCATTTAGTTTATAATCTACCCAGGTAGTGAATGACATTCAAATACGTCGCGTCCATCAATATTTGTTTGACACCCCAACCTACACTCAACTTCTATTAGCTCAACTTTAAAGTTATGTGAAAGCTTTGAACTAGTCTGATAAACGCACATTAATTTCTACAAGAATTTCTCCTCTGCATTCAGCTCTGAACCTAAGAACAAAAATAACATGTATCTAGTTTTTAATGCGCATGCTTTGCTTACATGGATGTGTGAGAACAACCTTTTTACTATGAAATAATATGAAGGGTATTAACCGACTTAATTAAAATATTATGGTGACCCTTCGGGATTGTCACATGACTCGGGTAACTGAAATATTATGGGCCTGGCTCAAGGGATTGAAGTCTCTATGACGTCAATAACCAAGCTGAGGTGTCATTAGCGATATTGGGGTTATAAATTGAACTGTTAAAGAAATTTTGTTATAAATTGAACTGTTAAAGAAATTTTGTTATAAATTCAACAGTTAAAGAAATTTTGTTATAAATTCAACTGTTAAAGAAATTTTGTTATAAATTCAACTGTTAAAGAAATGTTGTTATAAATTCAACTGTTAAAGAAATTTTGTTATAAATTTAACTGTTAAAGAAATTTTGTTATAAATTTAACTGTTAAAGAAATGTTGTTATAAATTCAACAGTTAAAGAAATTTTGTTATAAATTCAACTGTTAAAGAATTTTCTTATAAATTCAACAGTTAAAGAAAGTTTGTTATAAATTCAACTGTTAAAGAAATTTTGTTATAAATTCAACTGTTAAAGAAATTTTGTTATAAATTCAACTGTTAAAGAAATTTTATTATAAATTCAACTGTGTAAGAAATTTTGTTATAAATTCAACTGTTAAAGAAATTTTGTTATAAATTCAACTGTTAAAGAAATTTTGTTATAAATTCAACTGTTAATGAAATTTCGTTATAAATTCAACTGTTAAAGAATTTTCTTATAAATTCAACAGTTAAAGAAAGTTTGTTATAAATTCAACTGTTAAAGAAATTTTGTTATAAATTCAACTGTTAAAGAAATTTTGTTATAAATTCAACTGTTAAAGAAATTTTATTATAAATTCAACTGTGTAAGAAATTTTGTTATAAATTCAACTGTTAAAGAAATTTTGTTATAAATTCAACTGTTAAAGAAATTTTGTTATAAATTCAACTGTTAATGAAATTTCGTTATAAATTCAACTGTTAAATAAATTTTGTTATAAATTCAACAGTTAAATAAATATTGTTATAAATTCAACAGTTAAATAAATTTTGTTATAAAATTAACAGTTGAAGAAATTTTGTTATAAATTCAACAGTTAAATAAATATTGTTATAAATTCAACTGTTAAAGAAATGTTGTTATAAATTCAACTGTTAAAGAAATTTTGTTATAAATTCAACTGTTAAAGAAATTGTATTATAAATTCAACTGTTAAAGAATTTTCTTATAAATTCAACAGTTAAAGAAAGTTTGTTATAAATTCAACTGTTAAAGAAATTTTGTTATAAATTCAACTGTTAAAGAAATTTTGTTATAAATTCAACTGTTAATGAAATTTCGTTATAAATTCAACTGTTAAATAAATTTTTTTATAAATTCAACAGTTAAATAAATATTGTTATAAATTCAACAGTTAAATAAATTTTGTTATAAAATTAACAGTTGAAGAAATTTTGTTATAAATTCAACAGTTAAATAAATATTGTTATAAATTCAACTGTTAAAGAAATTTTGTTATAAATTCAACTGTTAAAGAAATTTTGTTATAAATTCAACTGTTAAAGAAATTTTGTTATAAATTCAACTGTTAATGAAACGTTCCAGAACGAATCAGAGAGAGAAAAATGGAATAAAAAAACTTCTCCAAAATAAGGATTCGAATCAAATATCACGTGATTCCTGATTTGCATTATGTCAAAAAAAACCTTTCATTGTAACACAGCTGGTGTTGACACAATCAAATCTCATCACCTTAAAATATCAAAATCGACAGTTAACACACTTATGTATGCACTATGATTTCTACATTTGGTCCAAGTACTCCCCCCTCCACCACCCATCCTCTCCGGGGACAACAATCACATTAACACTTGGTTAGATGAGAGAGAGAGATAAGATAACATAGAGCGCTCGTCAATGATAGAGAGATAAAATACCAACCCCCCCCCCCCAAACTAAAATCCTGTGTTGGTTCTAGTGTCCGAGTAAAATTGACAGTGACATCACATGGGTATGGGGGTTCGTGCCGCTGGGTTCATCTCACAATACGAGTGATTGTTGGAGGGGGAAGGGGGGATAACCTGTGACACCCTTCATACCCGGACACTCCTATCACTCACGGTGATCTGCGACCCTCCCGGGTCATTTCCAAGCATCATCTGTGTAACTTAAGGGGCGATGAACTGGGTTAACCTGGACTGACCCCTTGTGTGTCCGGCGTCACACAATAGCTTGACACCGATAGACACTTGTATCCTATATACATATGTAATATGACTTCAGTATCTCTATCTATACATCTAATATGTCTACAGTATATACCCGTCTATATATCTAATACGACTACAGTATCTACCTCTTTATATATGTAATAGGACTACAGTATCTCCCACAACTAGGGCTGTAAAAAAAAAGTTCCCTTCTTAGCCCTAACGGGCCTTCGGGGCAGATGAAGTGTAGAATTCATCTGTTTCTATAACCTCGGCATATGAAGGGATTGTGTGGTTAGCACAACGCCCAGCCGCCTTTACTTCCCCAACTTAAAGTCAGGTACCCACTTAAAGCTGGGTGGACTTGCGGGACGACTTTGCACCAAATTTCACCTGGAAAAATTCCATGGGCCTCACCGACGGTCGAACCCAGGACTCTCAGGTCGACAGTCGAGTATCTACACCCCTCGG
Source organism: Bulinus truncatus (assembly GCA_021962125.1). Taxonomy (NCBI): domain Eukaryota; kingdom Metazoa; phylum Mollusca; class Gastropoda; family Planorbidae; genus Bulinus; species Bulinus truncatus. Next base: position 298,891 of record JAGDYQ010000392.1, read on the forward strand.
CCATCCGTCCACAACACATCTGTTTTATCCCCATATTCAATACCGCCTGTCTCTCCCAGCTTCACTTCTTCTGTATACGTTTAATTGTCTCTGACGTCTATTTCTCTCAACACAGTCAGTCTATTCTTTTCCCCCCATGCCTCTTGCTTTCTGTCAATCAATCACTATCTCCCAGTGTCTCCCTCTTTATCATTCTGCCCCCTAACTCCCTCTATCTCTGTCTCTATACCTTGTCGTACTGTGTGCTCTAAGAGATTTGCATGGTAATTAATAGCTTTCAACTTCTGTCACTCATTGTCTATTTCTCTCCCTCCTTATCTATCTGCCTATCTCCCCCCCCCACACACACACTAACTATCTGTCTCTTTATTGCTCCCTTTCTCTCATCACTACGTCTCTCTGCTCTGGCTCTCAACGATATTTGTGGTGCACATGAAAGTTACCATGGCACCCTACTTACATGATTTATTCAGGAGACGTTGTGACTAGCCCCAATAACAATGGAACGTTAACCCTTTTATCTCTGCCTTTACAATCTACCAACCACTACTATAGCTTTATGCAAATCTACCTACTGCTATAGTGCTTACTAGAAAGTAGCTATTATTTTGATGTTAAATTAGTTATTTTGTCGTATCAGTCCTTGTTAAAAAGTAATTCTTGAAAGTAGAAGTAGTCTTATTCATATTACTTTAGGAAATGTTTTAAGGACCTGGAGTCTTGGGTTCGATTTCCAGAGAGAGGACCAATGGCATTGTTCAGGTCTCGGTGCAGGTTCCCTCTATGTCTCCCGTGGTGCCACAGTGGCCATTGCACTGTCGGCTACGGTGGAGATGAAAGAATGGTCACAAAGTGGTTTATAAGATCTAAGACTTGTCATTCTTAACAGTGACTTCACAGATATCTCATTGGGATGTAACGGGGTGGGCAGAAAGCATCTCTCTTCCATATTGGATTATTTTTCGTTAATGGCACTCATCTTCATCTGTTTTTACACAAGAAAATGTTGACTTTTACGCAAGAAAATGTTGACTTTCACACAAGAAAATGTTGACTTTTACACAAGAAAATGTTGACTTTTACACAAGAAAATGTTGACTTTTACACAAGAAAATGTTGACTTTTACACAAGAAAATGTTGACTTTTACACAAGAAAATGTTGACTTTTACACAAGAAAATGTTGACTTTTCCTTGAAGACTTTGCTGACATTTTTTTCTTTATCAACCTGCGTAACACCGGAAGTGTCAGCCTACTGCTTTTATGCTATCATATTTGGACATTATATTAGTTTTGGAAAATATTAAATAGTCTATCCTTTACCCTAAATAGATATGTACTTTTAGTCATGAACTAAGAAAGCATGTCAAGAACTAATGAAACATTCCGAGAACTTGGAATACACATGTCTTTATAAAATTCGTCCACCCAAGAACATTAACTGTAGATTCTAAACTAAAAGTACGGGTCTCTTGCAACAAATTAGAATTAATGTCAGTGTCTCGGAAATACAATACATCCTCTCCCACTCAATTCTTAGAAAAAGATTCATTAATGTATACAGAACAAAATAAAAAATAACGCGTGAAGAAAAACAAGAATCGTATGAATATGTAAAATACAATGCCATTCTTCACGTCTGCTTTGGTTCTCGTCGACGCAGTGAGTGGTTTCTCCTCGATTCGTTATCATAACAAACGTGTCGAGCATTGTAGAGGGTTACAAATGAAATAAACAGAAAGTAGAGATAATGAAATCTAGAGACACGCAACTTTTCCATCTATGTTTTAAGTGTAGGAGGGTGTGAGCAGACGTAGTGTGTGAGGGATAGGATAGAAAAGGAGATAGAGAAAGAGATAGAGAAAGAGTGACAGGAAAATAGATACATGTATTTCGATATGATGCAGTTTGAAGAAGTGAGTTGATCAATACAGAAAAAAACACGTGACAATGTTTTTTGCTTGCTGATTTTTTTTTTCACCCTTTAATCTAATCTTTTTGTTGTTAGATAACTGAGGTGTTGTTGGCTGATGATGTTAATGTGTGTGTGTCCGTGACACAGACGTCTGGTCTACCGGAAGCCAAACTACGCACGTCATGACGTCACCAACGTTTTTTTTTTCCAGGTTAAACCGAATGTATGTTTTATTGGGCAAAGTTGATGGAAACATGTCAACTATTATCAGAATTGCTGACTGGTTTGACCGAGTTACAGAATTTGAGAATGGTTTGACCGAGTTACAGAATTTGAGAATGGTTTGACCGAGTGACAATTTCAGACTGGTTTGACAGAGTGACAGAATTGGAGACCAGATTGGCCGAGTGAAAGAATTGGAGACCAGATTGACCGAGTGACAGATTTGGAGACTGGTTTGACCGACTGACCGAGTGACAGAATTGGAGACCAGATTGACCGAGTGACAGAATTAAAGACCAGATTGACGAGTGCCAGAATTGGAGACCAGATTGACCGAGTGACAGAATTTTAATGGTAAAATTTAGCGCTAACCCAAAATATTGAGGGGGACGGGGGAATAAAGAGGTACATTTTGAACAAAAGTAATGTTTTTAAACTGGCATGGCTTAGTGGATTCCTGGACATATGGACGTGCCAGGGAATGACCGGGCAGACATCTTAGCGAGGTCGTGTATTGCCCAGACTCACCTCGTGGGTGATGAAAGTGTAGCTCACTGGAGGGTGCGTAAGCCAAGGCGTGTGAGTTTGAACTTTATATCAGTGGTTCTCGAGTTGAGACGATGGGGTGAAGGGCAGAAATGTCCGCAGTCAATCAGAGCGGCTGTCCATGACTGACCCGTGGTGGGGGGGCTTAGGAGAGTCGAGCAGGCACAAACTGCCCAGTTTCATACTGGTCATTGACCTACTGGTGCGTTTTTTTTTTGGGAGGATGAGGCCCAATGCTGATTCCCTTTGCCGCCTCTGCGTAAAAGATGAGAAAAACGGCGGAGCATGTGATATTGAATTTCCCCTGGCTGTCGGACCACAGGGTGACCAAACGGGCAAGTTTGCTTGCCATTGGCCAATATGACAGTTCTCAGATATTGAGGAACACAGCGAGTTTGATTCCACATGGCTGTCGGAGATTAAATTTCAGCCCGCGGATATACTTTGAGAACTCAAAGAGGGAGGGAAAGAGGGGGAGGGGGGGTTACTCATGTACAATGGTGATTTTAGTAATGCAGTAATGTAAGTGAAGATGTAAATGTGTTCATTAACCCAAATACTAAGACCTGAGTGAAAAGTTAAAAAAAACTGTGCGAGTATAGTGACGTGATTGTGAAACAACAAGTTAGATTGTAAAATACAGGCCATCACGAGCTGCCAATCATTACACATCGCGAGACAGACCGAGGGCGTTGCCCACCAACGCAAGTGAAAAAACAATAAAACAAACAAACAAATAATCAATGACGTCACTGAAGTCCAGTCATAATCTTGGCTGTACTTTTAGTTAAGACTACATAAAATCCAGGCCACTAGCCTGCTGACTTCATACAGTGAGTTAATTAAAACAATAGTTCAACTCACACACTGGTGGCAATACACTTGTGTACACCTGTTAACTTCATATTTCTAGTTCTCTCCCATTAAAAAAAAAATAATTAAGTTGCCATGGCAACAGTAGGGCAAATGACATAGGAAATAACAAGTGACCAATACACTTTCCCTCCATATACATGTAATATAACCAATAGTAATAGACAAGTGACAAATTATCATTTCTGACTTGAGGGAAAACAAATTGTTTATTTTATAGACTAAATCAGTGGCTTTCAAAGTGTGGTTCGCGAGCAGATGCATGGTCGTGTGCAACAGGTGGGACGCGTGCAACTGGTGGGACGTGTGCAACTGGTGGGACGCGTGCAACTGGTGGGTCGCGTGCAACTGGTGGGTCGTGTGCAACAGGTGGGTTGTGTGCAACTGGTGGGACGTGTGCAACAGGTGGGTTGTGTGCAACAGGTGGGACGTGTGCAACTGGTGGGTTGTGTGCAACAGGTGGGTTGTGTGCAACTGGTGGGACGTGTGCAACTGCGTTTGTGTACCTTGTAGGTCGTGAGCATTTTTTTTGGCTTGGCTGCAACCAATGAAAATCTTTTGTAAAAAGATAAACAAATTCAGGTATGCATAACTATAATTCTATTTCTCTATACGGTACAAAACTGAAAATTAGTGAATCTTTAAAGTTCAAGTGTATATTGAATTAGGCAACATTTTGTTCTCTTGCCTTTATCGTAGTTTGTTTATTTACATGAGGGTTGGAAATACCAAACAGTTTTCAAAGTGTGTCGCAAAAATAAAGTTATTAGAGTGGGTGGCAATTAGTACAAGTTATAGAACCGCCGGACTACATGATTCATCGTCCATTGGTATCGTAGGTATAATTGAATTGTTTAAATACAATTTAAGTTTGTCTTCTCTTCCCCTCCTTTACGTATGAATGTTTTTGTTTACAAAAATAAAATGTTCAAAATTGATTGGACACTGAGAAGCCACTAAATTTTGGAAGACTCAGAAACATCTGAGAGTCAAAGTCAGTACACAAAAAAAAATAATAGTAGGGGATAAAAACACGAAAAGTATTTTTAAAATGAAATAGATACATGAACATACAGAATTAGGTACATGAACATACAGAATTAGGTACATGAACATATAGAATTAGGTACATGAACAAACAGAATTAGGTACATGAACATACATAATTAGGTACATGAACGTACAGAATTAGGTACATGAACGTACAGAATTAGGTACATGAATGTACAGAATTAGGTACATGAACGTACAGAATTAGGTACATGAACATATAGAATTAGGTACATGAACGTACAGAATTAGGTACATGAACATACAGAATTAGGTACATGAACATACAGAATTAGGTACATGAACATACAGAATTAGGTACATGAACATACAGAATTAGGTACATGAACATACAGAATTAGGTACATGAACATACAGAATTAGGTACATGAACATATAAAATTAGGTACATGAACAAACAGAATTAGGTACATGAACATACATAATTAGGTACATGAACGTACAGAATTAGGTACATGAACGTACAGAATTAGGTACATGAATGTACAGAATTAGGTACATGAACGTACAGAATTAGGTACATGAACATATAGAATTAGGTACATGAACATACAGAATTAGGTACATGAACATACAGAATTAGGTACATGAACATACAGAATTAGGTACATGAACATACAGAATTAGGTACATGAACATGCAGAATTAGGTACATGAACATACAGAATTAGGTACATGAACATACAGAATTAGGTACATGAACATACAGAATTAGGTACATGAACGTACAGTATTAGGTACATGAACATATAGAAGAAGATGCTATAAAACAAATGAAGAGAAAGGTCATCAACTAACAACAACAACAATTAATCAAATGTTTACCTAATGAAAACTGCCTTGATGCTGTAAATGTTTTTTCCTAATGACAGAAATAATGAATGGCGTCTCGCCCGACATTTTGATTTCTTACTGGACACAAAGACTTTTCTTTTCTTTTCGTTTTTTTACTTTAATCAATAACTTGACAACTGGAGGGAGAAAAATAGAATCAAGGGGCATAATTTTAAACTCTCTTTATTTGGAAATACCTTTTTTTTTCCTTTCTGTTTATCTTTGAATTTGCAAAGAAACCATAATATAGAAAAAGCAAGAAATAATGTTAGTTTATTTAAAGTTTACGATAGTTTTGATTAAAAAATGTAATTGAAGTTTATTTTAGCGTAAATGAAATCAAAATGAATAAATTGACAAATAATTAATAAATAGAAAATAGCTAGATGTATTCTTTAAGTTAATGCAGTGGGGGTGAAAAACGAAGGCACGCGTGTCACAGTCGGCACGCAGACTCGTTAATCGGCACGCGATTAAAATATGACTTCCTTTAATTTTGATTGGAGTGTTGGCAATTTGCTAAAAATAAATGGGTTTTTGGTTGAATATCAACACCACTGAGTTAATGTATAATTTTGATTTTGAACTTTTTTCTGACGAACAAAATAGTTCAACGTAAATGTTTATGAATCTTTTTCTGACGAACAAAATAGTTCAACATAAATGTTTATGAATCTTTTTCTGACGAACAAATAGTTCAACGTAAATGTTTATGAATCTTTTTCTGACGAACAAAATAGTTCAACGTAAATGTTTATGAATCTTTTTCTGACGAACAAAATAGTTCAACGTAAATGTTCATTTGTTCAGCGGGATTATCTTCTTCCCATCTGATAACTAATTATTCATAGATATCGCCATTGATATCAGTACTGTCAGGGCAGATGAGGTCACCTGTGCCCAATACCCACGGGATGCCAATACTAGGGGACAGTGAAGGTAGCACAGGGTTGAGCAAACAATGACCCCCCGGGCCAAGTATGACCCGTTTGGCAGTTTGCTCCTGCCCGCACTTCACTAACTCCACACAAACATTTCGACATCATCCACAGCCAGATGGATGAACTAAATAATTCAAGATGGCTGTGTTTCAAGATGGCCGTGTTTCAAGATGGCTATGTTTCAAGATGGCTGTGTTTCAAGATGGCCGTGTTTCAAGATGGCCGTGTTTCAAGATGGCTGTGTTTCAAGATGGCCGTGTTTCATCCCTGTCTATTCATCACGTGTTATAAAAAAACCGTCATCCTTCTGCTCTTGGTCTTGCCCTTTTGTCAAATTCAAAAATGTTGCCAGATTTTCAAAAAGTTTCGTCCAACTTCAACGACGGCACTCGACATCTCCTCCAGCAGACACCATTTTCCCCTCCATCACAACAACCAAGCAATACACCATACTTTTTTTTTATTAGTAGATCATGCCTGATCTAGTACCAATAACTGTCTCGCGATAAACATATGTGACGTAAATAACGAAATCTTCATAATACAATCAGACCTTCTCTCTCTCCCTCTCTCTCTCTCTCTCCCCCCCCCCCCCCCACCCTCCCAAAAAAAAAACACAACAACAAAAAAACAGGACTGCCAATGATGATAAAAGTAAATAGTGGTAAATGAATTCAATCCTGACCAATTTTAGTTCCTGGAACCCATGAACTATGATCGGTAACATTTTTAGTAAGTTATACTTCTGACGAAGTGTAGCTCTTTTATATATATAAAAATAATCTCGTTACCAGGAATTGTTTCCTTCAGTTCAATTTTTGTCTCCCTTTAAAAAAAAAAAATAATGGAACATAAAGAGATGTGATCCAGGGAAAGATAATTAGGTTTTCTCCCGTATTTACCATGGAAGGGGAGAGAATTAGTCTAGAGACAGTGACCTTAGACCAGATATTGTGTCGCGGTGGTCCATCCTGATCTCCAGTGGCGATTTCATAAGTGGACGTCAGATAAACAATGCTTTTAACCCAGTGTTCCAGTACTTCAAAGTGAACATGGGTACATTAGTGTACCAGTACTTCAAAGTGAACAGGGGTACATTAGTGTACCAGTACTTCAAAGTGAACATGGGTACATTAGTGTACCAGTATTTCAAAGTGAACAGAGGTACATTAGTGTACCAGTACTTCAAAGTGAACAGAAGTACATTAGTGTACCAGTACTTCAAAGTATCCCCGAGGTACATTAGTGTGCCAGTACATCAAAGTGAACAGAAGTACATTAGTGTACCAGTACTTCAAAGTGAACATGGGTACATTAGTGTACCAGTACTTCAAAGTGAACATGGGTACATTAGTGTACCAGTACTTTAAAGTATCCCCGTGGTACATTAGTGTGTCAGTACATCAAAGTGAGCAGAAGTACATTAGTGTACCAGTACTTCAACCAGGAACTGGACAATTTCCCTTGGATCTAACCGAGGATTGAACTCGGGGACTCTACATCGCTCGGCCATCCGTTCCTCACCCTCACACAAATCTGCGTTAAATAATATAAGGCACTTTGAAAACAGACAGATGGGATGAATCGACAGTTGCACCAGAGAACCTGAATGTATACGGAATTCATAACATTACATTCACTTACATATAAAGTTATTCATACTATTACATTCACTTGCATATAAAGCTATTCATATTAATTCTTGTATTCATAAAGAATCATATAAACTAATTCATGTAACCTCTCTTACATTAATATTCGTCCACCTTGTCTTTGACTTACACACAAAATATAGTAGTAAATACTCACTAAATCTCTTAGTACACTCACACACAAACAAACTCACACACAAACAAACACACACACAAACAAACACACACACACAAACAAACGTACATATGTAGACCCAGACATTCGAGTCTCAATAAAAAAAAGCTTTTATATCTCCCAGAACTAGTTGGGCAAACGTTTAGTTTGAATAATTCACCACCAAACTTTGTTTTCAAGTACCTCATCCTATAGAGTCCGAAAATGGAGAGCCCGCAGATGGAAGCAATGTCCAAGAAATAGACCAATATGTGTGTGTGTGTCTGTGTGTGATAACCTCGTAAAATAGTGTGTGTGCGTGAGTGTGGTATATATCCTAAAATCGTGTGTGTGTGTGTGTTTGAGTGTGTGTGTTTGAGTGTGTGCGTGTGTTTAATAGATCTCTCTACTAGTGACACTTGGTTTTGAACGGATACCTTAAGGCACTCAATGCAAAATGTGAAACCAACCGACCATAACTTCTCAGATGTCGATTAACTTTTTATAGTATTTACTGACTGGTTTGGTAATGGGACGACAGGGAGGGGGGGGGCGCAGAGAGGAAAAGGGGGTGTCTTTGATTGTAACAATTACATAATTTCATTTCACTTTGATTGTAACAATTACATAATTTCATTTCACTTTGTAACAATTACATAATTTCATTTCACTTTGATTGGATCTGTTTTTATTTGAAGATCTGTTATTTCTTTCAGTTGATAATTTCTTAGATTATTATTTGACATCTCCATAGATATCTATCGATTGAGTTCTGTTCACTCGCTTAAGATTTGTTTAAAGATTAATAACAGATAAGCAAACAATATCCCCTACCCAATTATTCTGCTTCATTGATAAAAAATTTATTAAAATTTCTTCATTTTTTTTATTAAAAAAGACAGTTTTTCTGTATTTTAAAATGTTTTAAGAAACACAAACCTTCAGGTCAAATATAAATATCGTGAGCAGCTTCCTGGTCTGGCTTCTGATGACTTCGATCATGTTATTGAACCAAAGAATTTAATCACATTTTGTCATTGAACTTTCTTTTTTAATGACTCAATTTAAATTAACTTTTGATGACAGTGGTCTGATATCTCTCTCGTAGGCTGGTACAATCATCGACTGTCTGGCCAGGTGTCACGTGATGTCGGTAATAAAGGTGAAGTGTCACAGTAATCACGTACCAAGACACTCTGGAAGGTATCACCTACGTCACTTCACCTGGTCCGTGATCTGTCATGTGACTTCATAACTGACCTTAGCGTCTGTCTGTGGCGTTAGGTTAGAGCAAATCTCTCCCTCCCTCCCTCCCTCCCTCTCTCTCTCCCTCTCTCTCTCCCTCTCTCTCTCTCTTTCTCTTTGTATCTATCTTTCTATCCCTAAGCAATATACTGTATAACATCAAGGACAAATTATTAAAAATGTAAAGATAAAAAGTGGACATTTTTTTTAAACGCTAGAAGATGCGAAAGTATAGCAAAGATCTATTTTTAACTCAAGGAAGCTTGTATATAATTAGGTCAGAAATATTACATTTATTTCTAAATATCATAAGATAGATGATTATTATTATTTCACACTGTACATGTATATTTTGTACGTTTATAATTGAAAGGGTGTCCTGAATATTTGCAGACGATATCTATGTCATGGAAATGACACTTTGGATGGCCCTAAAGAAATCACTTCTGGTTGCAGTGTAACTTGATCTAGTTAGAGCACGTCTTATGCAAAAATACCTTCAGCAATACTTTCAGACAAGGTACTCATTTAGTAGTGTGTGGGGGGGGGGAGAGGATGTACTAGAAAGGGCTGGAATGTCGACATTAAGAAAAGGACTGGATTGTCAACATTAAGGAATAGACTGGATTGTCAACATTAAGAAAAGGACTGGATTGTCAACATTAAGAAAAGGACTGGATTGTCAACATTAAGGAATAGACTGGATTGTCAACATTAAGAAAAGGACTGGATTGTCAACATTAAGGAATAGACTGGATTGTCAACATTAAGGAAAGGACTTGATTGCCAACATTAAGGAAATGACTGGATTGCCAACATTAAGGAAAGGACTTGATTGCCAGCATTAAGGAAATGACTGGATTGTCAACATTAAGGAAAGGACTTGATTGCCAACATTAAGGAAATGACTGGATTGTCAACATTAAGGAAAGGACTGGATTGTCAACATTAAGGAAAGGACTTGATTGCCAACATTAAGGAAATGACTGGATTGCCAAAATTAAGGAAAGGACTTGATTGCCAACATTAAGGAAATGACTGGATTGCCAACATTAAGGAAATGACTGGATTGTCAACATTAAGGAAAGGACTAGATTGTCAACATTTAGGAAAGAACTGGATAGTCTACATTAAGGAAAGGACTGGACTGCCAAAATTAAGGAAAGGACTGGATTGTCAACAATAAGGAAATTACTGGATTGCCAACATTAAGGAAAGGACTAGATTGTCAACATTTCGGAAAGAACTGGATAGTCAACATTAAGGAAAGGACTGGATAGTCAACATTAAGGAAATGACTGGATTGCCAACATTAAGGAAATGACTGGCCAAGATGAGGCAAATTTATAAGAAATCATAAGAGAAAGACAGGAATGGAAATACTCCCTTCCTCCCCCCCCCCCCCCACTATATGGGGACGGATGGTTGTAAAACTTTAGATTGTCGACCTGGGGTCCCTGGTTCGATCTCCGGTGTAGACCAATGGATAATTTAGGTCACGGTTTTAGTTTCATTCATATCTCCCGTGTTGCCTCTATGGCCATTGCACTATATATTTTGCCATTATATATGTTCACACATAACTGTGATTCTCCTAATAAACATTATATATGTTCACCCATAACCGTCATTCTCCTAATAAACATTATATATGTTCACACATAACCGTCATTCTCCTAATAAACATTATAAATGTTCACACATAACCGTGATTCTCCTAATAAACATTATATATGTTCACACATAACCGTCATTCTCCTAATAAATAAATATTTTGTCCCTGTAAATCGTATATTATTTACCCTTTTCGACATCACCTGTTTCTATTATCGTATGTAGTTTGTGTTGATTGTCCACCAACATGGCGTCGTACCATAGCGTAAACATTGAGGGTGGGAGAGATTGGAGGGTGGGGGGGGGGAGTAAAGGTTTGGTACTCGGGCCAAGATACCTTATTTTTTTAAATTGAAGTAATTTATTCTTAAAGAATGTGCTAAATTGATGCAAAATTAAAAAAAAAAATATTTGATAAAAATTTTAATACGTTCATAGAAATTGTAGAAATATAGGCATACATATTTTCACGTCTAAAAACCCATTCATCGTTAATAAGACTGGCACTCAACAAATGTTTTTGACTTTTAAGTGAACATCGTCAATATATGGAATTTTTCTGACATCAAAATTTTGTAAAGCTATACATGAAGAAGACATCAATGCAGTAAAGCTGTAGAATAGGTGATTTGGTGGTCCAATGTAATTATATCCGTCACATAGAGAGGGGATATGGTGGTCCAATGTCATTATATCCGTCACATAGAGAGGGGATATGGTGGTCCAATGTAATTATATCCGTCACATAGAGAGGTGATATGGTGGTCCAATGTAATTATATCCGTCACATAGAGAGGGGATATGGTGGTCCAATGTCATTATATCCGTCACATAGAGAGGGGATATGGTGGTCCAATGTAATTATATGCGTCACATAGAGAGGAGATATGGTGGTCCAATGTAATTATATCCGTCACATGGAGAGGGGATATGGTGGTCCAATGTCATTATATCCGTCACATAGAGAGAATGTCACAGAAGGGACCTTGGGGGGAGGGGTGGCCTGTGGGGCGATGGAACAGGCCCGGCTGATGAGAGGTGGGGCACTAGGATATTATATAACAATAACAAAACTAAATGTATTACTTAACAATAACAAAACTCAACGTATTACTTAACAATAACAAAACTCAACGTTTGTTCTTGGTCCCACATATAACATTCGCCTCAGGCTCCGTGTTGTGGTAAGACCGACGCTGGTGGGTTGTAGATTAAGTTACTCGAGTAACGTAATATTTACATAAGTGTGTTTAGTATGTTAACAAAAGCATACAATTTGAAATTCGTCGTCGAAGACAGTTATTATTGGTTTAGTAGGTCTTTGAGATAAAATTAGAATGACAGGGGATACGGATTCTGAACATTGTTGTGTAACGTTATGATTGGAAGAAGGGGGGAGTGGATTTTTTATTATATTTGATGAGTTTGTAATGTGTAAACAATCACTTCCCAAACTGCATATCGCAAAGACTTTCTATAAAGATATAACTCATGTCACCTGCCATACAAGAGCTTCCTCACTAATGAAATAAAAATTGAAGTAAAACAACAGACAGCCATGTAATGAGAGGGAGGGGAGATGACCTCGACTTGATTTGATTTCATTGCTATTGATTATCATTATTACCTTACCTGGAGGCAATTGTGTGGCTGAATTATTTTGTTTGTTGTAACTTTTGGAATGTGGAGATCGAGGGGAGAATTAACCAGTGGCAGGCGAGTGGGAGGGGTGTACTTAACTCTTGGTTGGGTGGTGAGTTCAATGCAAGGGTTTCATTAAATATTTGGATGAGTGGTGAGTTCAATGCAAGGGTTTCATTAAATATTTGGATGAGTGGTGAGTTCAATGCAAGGGTTTCATTAAATATTTGGATGAGTGGTGAGTTTAATGCAAGGGTTTCATTTAATATTTGGCTGGGTGGTGAGTTCTATGCGAAGGTCTCATTAAATATTTGGCTGGGTGGTGAGTTCTATGCAAGGGTTTCATTAAATATTTGGCTGGTTTTGTGAGTTTAATGCGAGGTTTTCATTAAATATTTGGCTGGGTGGTGAGTTCTATGCGAGGGTTTCATTAAATATTTGGCTCGGTGGCGAGTTCTATGCGAGGGTTTCATTAAATATTTGGCTGGGTGGTGAGTTCTATGCGAGGGTTTCATTAAATATTTGGCTGGGTGGTGAGTTCTATGCGAGGGTTTCATTAAATATTTTGCTGGGTGGTGAGTTCTATGCGAGGTTTTCATTAAATATTTGGCTGGGTGGTGAGTTCTATGCGAGGGTTTCCTTAAATATTTGGCTGGGTGGTGAGTTTAATGCAAGGGTTTCATTAAATATTTTGCTGGGTGGTGAGTTCTATGCGAGGGTTTCCTTAAATATTTGGCTGGGTGGTGAGTTTAATGCAAGGGTTTCATTAAATATTTGGCTGGGTGGTGAGTTCTATGCGAGGGTTTCATTAAATATTTGGCTGGGTGGTGAGTTCAATGCGAGGGTTTCATTAAATATTTGGCTGGGTGGTGAGTTCTATGCGAGGGTTTCATTAAACATTTGGCTGGGTGGTGAGTTTAATGCGAGGGTTTCATTATATATTTGGCTGGGTGGTGAGTTCTATGCGAGGGTTTCTTTAAATATTTGGCTGGGTGGTGAGTTTAATGCGAGGGTTTCATTAAATGTTTGGCTGGGTGGTGAGTTCTATACGAGGGTTTCCTTAAATATTTGGCTGGGTGGTGAGTTTAATGCAAGGGTTTCATTAAATATTTGGCCGTGGGGTGAGGTTAATGCAAGGGTTTCATTAAATATTTGGCTGGGTGGTGAGTTTAATGCAAGGGTTTCATTAAATATTTGGCTGGGTGGTGAGTTCTATGCGAGGGTTTCATAAAACATTTGGCTGGGTGGTGAGTTCTATGCGAGGGTTTCATTAAATATTTGGCCGTGGGGTGAGTTAAATCTTAATACTCTGGCGCCGGTCCACTATTGAGCTGATCTTTAAAAAAATGGACTGTTCAATTTAACCGATGAGATGCAATCTTTTAATTTAGCTTACAAAGAGCTAATGTAAAACATCAGACCTAACGATAAATTAAGCTAAAATGGAGCAATTTTATAAACACTAGTCCAACTGATGAACTGCGAACGGTAAAAAAAGTAAGTAAAGCTTGGTGCTTATTTACGTGAGTTGTTATTTAGTTAAGTGACCTCACTAATCGGATGTACTGCAATTTCTAGTTACAGTTCAATAGTTCTTAAGTTAGCCCTACTTGTACCCTGAGAGGTTTGATGTCTATTTCAAGTACACAGTATTTTGACCTCCATTGGATATGTCAGGTCTATAAACCTGCAGTGAATTGCTGTGAATGAGTCTTTAATGAAGACCTACAGTGAATTGCTGTGAATGAGTCTTTAATGAAGACCTACAGTGAATTGCTGTGAATGAGTCTTTAATGAAGAACTACAGTGAATTGCTGTGAATGAGTCTTTAATGAAGAACTACAGTGAATTGCTGTGAATGAGTCTTTAATGAAGAACTACAGGGAATTGCTGTGAATGAGTCTTTAATGAAGACCTACAGTGAATTGCTGTGAATGAGTCTTTAATTAAGAACTACAGTGAATTGCTGTGAATGAGTCTTTAATGAAGACCTACAGTGAATTGCTGTGAATGAGTCTTTAATGAAGAACTACAGTGAATTGCTGTGAATGAGTCTTTAATGAAGAACTACAGGGAATTGCTGTGAATGAGTCTTTAATGAAGACCTACAGTGAATTGCTGTGAATGAGTCTTTAATGAAGACCTACAGTGAATTGCTGTGAATGAGTCTTTAATAAAGATCGTGTTAGAACCGCTGGCGTAGGCTTAATGGGGCGTAGCATGACACAGGCCGGTATTGTGTTGAAAACCGTGAGGTGGGGGGGGGGGGGGAGCGGAGCGATGTCCCGGATAATGTAGGCCATAATGGTGCATGGTCAGTTCAGCTGGTCTTGTTTTGTTTTGTTTTTTTGTTCGCGGTCTGATTTATTACCTTTGTGGAGGGAGAGGACGGGGTTAGGGAAGCACTGCGATGATTGGTTGATTGAATGTCCCATGACATCACCTGTCACATGACATTACGTGCGACGTGGAATATTTAGTTGCCATTAGCGAGATGATATCTGTCATTATGTTCTATACGACACGTCATTGATCAGCAGTGAGATGTTAGCAGGTCCGGTCTTAGAGATAGGCAAACTAGGTGGCTTTCTTACACTTCTCTGCTAAGATGATCCCCTCTGCTAAGATGATCCCCTCTGCTAAGATGATCCCCTCTGCTAAGTTGATGCCCTCTGCTAAGATGATCCCCTCTGCTAAGATGATCCCCTCTGCTAAGATGCCGCTTCTGTTAAGAATGCCACCCTATTATAAGACGCTCCCCTCTGCTAAGAATGCCCCACTCTGCTAAGAATGCCCCACTCTGCTAAGAATGCCTCACTCTGCTAAGAATGCCCCACTCTGCTAAGAATGCGCCTCTATGATCAGACGGTCCCTTCTGCTAAGAATGCCTCACTCTGCTAAGAATGCCCCACTCTGCTAAGATGCCCCTCTATGATACGACGGTCCCTTCTGCTAAGAATGCTCCACTCTGCTAAGAATGCCCTTCTATAATAAGACGGTCCCTTCTGCTAAGATTGCCCCACTCTGCTAAGAATGCCCCTCTATGATAAGACGGTCCCTTCTGCTAAGATTGCCCCACTCTGCTAAGAATGCCCCACAAATAATAGACCCTAAAATTATAATTGGTGAAAACGGAAAAAAATAAAAGAAATTAATTTCATATTCATGAAAAAACACTAGAAAAATGTAAAAAGGAAATTAGGTCACGACATTTGGGTGAAGGCACAAAAAGCGAGATCATCGCGCTGTGTAATTGATTGTCCAGCTATTACAGGCAGCAGACGTTGACAGGGGCAGCTTCACGGACACCAGGCACGACGGGGCTGTCACTGAGAAAATGACGAACTGGCCAACAGACAGTCTAAATTTAGAAGACATCACATCACCGTTTTTTCATCCCAGTAACTTTATCTTGAGTAGCAAGTTTCCTCTAGAATTCATTTCTCTAGAATTCATTTCTCTAGACTTCATTTCTCTAGAATTCATTGCTCCAGAATTCATTTCTCTAGAATTAATTTTTCTAGAATTCATTTCTCCAGAATTCATTGCTCTAGAATTCATTTCTCTAGACTTCATTTCTCCAGAATTCATTTCTCTAGAATTCATTTCTCTAGAATTTATTTCTCCATAATTCATTGCTCTAGAATTTATTTCTCTAGAATTCACTGCTCCAGAATTCATTGCTCTAGAATTAAATTTTCTAGAATTCATTTCTCCAGAATTCATTGCTCTAGAATTCATTTCTCCAGACTTCACTTCACCAGAATTCATTTCTCTAGAATTCATTTCTCTAGAATTCATTTCTCCATAATTCATTGCTCTAGAATTTATTTCTCTAGAATTCATTTCTCCAGAATTCATTGCTCTAGAATTCATTTCTCTAGACTTCATTTCTCCAGAATTCATTTCTCTAGAATTCATTTCTCTAGAATTCATTTCTCCATAATTCATTTCTCTAGAATTTATTTCTCTAGAATTCATTGCTCCAGAATTCATTGCTCTAGAATTCATTTTTCTAGAATTCATTTCTCCATAATTCATTGCTCTAGAATTCATTTCTCTAGAATTTATTGCCCCAGAATTCATTGCTCCAGATTATACGTTAATCATATTTTGATGAAAAATTTTTATGTTTTTATTTTTTTCAAAGAGAGATAGCCCTGTTTTATTGTTTTTTACTAAAGGGAAATAGCTCACCCCAATGTACTTTCATTTTCAAAGCAAAGGCACAAAATTGCTAAAAAGAATGTCTACCAGATGATCAACCATATTGTGGTCATTGCAAACACTGCTGTCATCATTAAACACATTAATTAATGAACACAGTGTGACTTTCTATGAAACAAGTTCTAAAGTCATCGGTAAACACCATCTAAATATCTACAAATAGTTTACTCTGAATGTCCTCAGTGGTGGATGGGAAAGTGGGTGTGCTTTTTTGTCCACGCTTTGGTCACTTGACTCTATCTACGTTGTCAGACTCACTAAACAGACAGTGAGTGACGTCTAAGACAGAAACAGAAGAAGACAGTGAGTGACGTCTATAACAGAATTGAAGACAGTGAGTAAACATTATATTCCCCTCCCCAAAAAAAAATAAAACTTGAATATTGCTGTCTATAAAAAGGTGTAATTGAAGGGTGTAAACAATACTTTAGTTTTATTTTAGTATCACACAAAATACTTAGATGTTAAATACTGAACACTTTTGATTTACAAAATGCTAATCATTAGCGGATGACCCAATGGTAAACATTTTTGCGGAAAACCATTTCATTTTTTTTTTACAATGCTTTCAATGTTTACTTAAAATAATCTAAGATTTTTGTCTACCCATTCATTTGGCTAGTACTTTTTATATTCCTAGTTCGTTCATAACAAACAACTCAATACATACTTATATAATGAGTTGTTTCGTTAGATTATTTATGAATAAATAGTGGGGGCAGAGGTCATACATTTTAATGAGGGAGTGCAAAAAGGTTTATTTTGTAAACACTGCTGAATGTTTATTTTGAAAAGTTTTCAATTTGACTTAGACAATAAATAATTATAACTGTACAGCATTAATTGGGTCCTTTGTAAAAAACACGGTGTGCCATTGTGGACATTATATCTACCATGTACAACCAAAGTACTAGCCCAGTCCATGTTTCATCGTGTTGTTGTGTAATGTCATCACATTTATTGTGTGCTATTATTGCAGGGTCTGTGAGAGTCGGTAATGTCATGTCATAATATCACGGGACACATTATCTCAACGTTATGATAGTAATACATCAAAAATAACTTGTTATATTCGAGTTCTAAAGGTTATGGATGAGATATAAATTGAGTCTATCTGCACTGAACATAGAGTGAATACAATGACCTGCCCCGGGGTGAACTGTCTATTTATTCATAGCTCATTCATATAGTATTGGGACGTTCTCCAGGTAAATTGTCTATTTGTTCATTCAGAGTTTATTCAGTCTGTGGATGACATTGGGCGGCAGACGGTATAAAAAAGTTAACATCGGCAGTTTATTTAATGTGAGTATACATTAGAAGAGAGTTGAAAGTGCAAATGACAGCTATCTCTACTCAATTTTTTGTTAATTTTCCTAATTACCACCTATTAATACTTTTAAATATTTGACTTCGTGAAGGGATTCATTAAACACTAAATTATCATTTAAAATGTTGGAAAATTAAAAAAAAAAAAAGTTAATTTGTTGAAAGTTGGCATCGAATTCCGAATTCAAATACTTTACGAAATATTTTTTTTTAGAAAAAATAAGAACTAGTTATAGATGTCAATACTAGACATTGAAAATAAGAACTAGTTATAGATGTCAATACTAGACATTGAAAAAGGGACTTAAAAAGTAGATCGCCGACCGAGATTCCCCTGTAAAACGACCAAATGTTATACGAGCCTAAAGTATTAAAATAGTAACCCTAGGGGCTCATTGGGGAAGATGTAGTGTAGATCTGAATCAGTAGCCATATTGAGGGATTGTGCGGATAGCATAACGTCCAGCCGCCTTTACTCTCCATTTAGTCAAGTGCCCATTTAAAGCTGGGGGGGTAAACTTGGGTATTTTCACAAGGACAAGGAAAAATCTCAATAAGGTTCGAACCATCTACTCTTTCGATCGATAGTCTAGCGCACTCGTCGGCATCCGTCCGTCTCGAGAGACGATGGTGTAGCTAAGATGAGTCTACTAAACACCGCCGGGAGTGGCTGTGCAGTCCGACTCGGGAGTGGCAATCCCTGCCGCACTTGTCACACTTGAAAATGGTTGTTGTAGTTGTTGTTGTAGCTGATGTTGTAGCTGTTCTTTTTTCCGCTTCCGTCTTGTTCTTTTCAGGGCAGCATTATCCTGTCGCTCAGCCTCTGCGCGCAATGAGCCCTGCCGGACAGCGAGCCTCCAGGACTGGTGGTCGGCTGCTTGGCTCTCCCAGGAGTTGGGGTTAATGGAGCACTGTTTCATATCCTTTTTGCAGGTGTCTTTGTAGCGCATTTTAGGTCGCCCTGTTTTCCTCTGGCCGGTAACTAGCTCGCCATAGAGTAGGTCCTTCGGGATGCGGCCTGCGTCCATTCTTTTGACATGACCGAGCCATCTGAGGCGTCTCTCGCTGAGAACTGCAAACAAGCTGCTCATGTTGGCCCTCTCCAGCACCCCAGTGTTGGGGATCTTGTCTTGCCACTTTATCTGCAGTATACGTCGCAGGCACCTCATGTGGAAATTGTTTAGCTTCCTTTCGTGCCTCGCGTAAGTGGTCCACGTCTCGCATCCATAGAGGAGGGTACTAAGTATGCAGGCCTGGTAGACGCGCAATCTGGTATTTTCGGTGAGGCTGGGGTTTCCCCACACACGTTGCTTTAGTCTCGTCATGACTGTGGCTGCCCTAGCGATTCTGCAATCGATCTCCGGGTCTATGGATAGCGAGCTGGAGATGGTGGACCCGAGGTAAGTGAAGTTCTCGACGACCTCTAGGGTGTGCCCATCGATGTCAATGCTTGGGGGTGTATCTGTACCCTGTGCCATGACATTCGTCTATTTCAGTCTGATAGTCAGTCCAAACTCCTTACATGCATGGAAGAGGCGGGTGACAAGCTGCTGCAGTCCGTCTTCAGTGTGTGATGTCAAGGCTGCGTCATCAGCAAAGAGCAGCTCGCGGATTAGGACATTTGTGACTTTGGTCTTTGCACGGAGGCGGGCTATGTTATAAAGCTTGCCATTGGACCTTGTATGGATGTAAACACCCTCGCTGCAATCCTTGAAGGCGTATTGGAGGAGCATGGAGAAGAAAATGCCGAAGAGTGTAGGTGCAAGGACGCAGCCCTGTTTTACTCCGCTGCTGACTGGGAAGGCCTCGGAGATTGCGCCGTTGTAGCAAACCGTGCTATGCATGTTGTCGTGGAAGGACATGACCACTGCAAGCAGATGTGGGGGGCAGCCAATCTTTTGCAGCAAGCTGAAGAGTCCGCTTCGACTTACTAGATCAAACGCCTTTGTGAGGTCGACGAAAGCGATGTAGAGTGGCACCTGCTGTTCCTGACACTTCTCTTGAAGTTGACGCAGTGAGAAGATCATGTCCATGATCGGCCAGCCCTGAAGCCACACTGTGACTCTGGGTAGACTCGGGAGGCGAGGGCCTGCAGGCGGTTTAGAGCGACGCGGGCGAAAGCTTTGCCGACGATGCTGAGGAGGGAGATGCCCCGGTAGTTATTACAGTCGCTCCGGTCCCCTTTGTTCTTGTATAGTGTGATAATTTTGGCATCTCTCATGTCTTGGGGGATATAGCCCTGTTCCCAGCATCGACTTAGGAGGTCGTGCAATGGCTTTAGCAGTGTTGGTTTTCCGCTCTTCAGAATTTCTGGTGGGATTCCATCGCTACCGGGTGCCTTTCCGTTTGCATCTAGCGCACTAGTAAAGATAGAAGACACAGTCCAGAGTCACAGAAATGTCCAGGTTAAGAATTGTTACATTAGAAAACTAGCAGAGTCGACTTCACCATGAAATACATATTTCTCCGCACACTTCGCCCCGTGTTAAATAATGTCATAGTTCATTTTGTTATATGAAATTATATTCACACTACCAATTTGACATATGAAACTATATTCACACTACCAATTTTACACACGCATATCGAGAAAAGAAGACCCAATTTTTCTTTAATCTTCAGGCAAATGTGGAGTTTTGTAAACAAAAGTTCATAGGGTGATGTGCACTTATTACTCTGTCCTACAGGTCCATTTTTCACACCAGTTACATCCAAAGTACAGGCCTGGTCTTGGGGCAGAACCAATTTTCATTGAAAACTTTAGTTAATGCGTCATTTTGAACATTTTGGGTAATTACCTAAATTAACTCAGTGTTGAGATTTTGTAATCGTTTATTAGTATTTTTTCATTTCAGGACTTGTCAAAAATCAATCACAAACTATTTCATTGAAGTACTTGCGTACTTTCCTCTATCCTGGTTCTTATATCTGCCTATTAGATGGTGTCTTATTGCCACTGTAGTAACTATTGTTAGTGACACCCAGATCTACCTTGTGGATGGTGTCTTATTGCCACTGTAGTAACTATTGTTAGTCATACCTAGATTTACCTTGTGGATGGTGTCCTATTGCCACTGTAGTAACTAATCTTAATAATGTCTCTCATTACAAAGCCAAAATGTATTAAATATTGGCTCATTAACCCCTGATTGCTAGAAAACAAAGTGTCGCCCTATAGTTGAGACACTATTTTGTATCACTAGTTAGCTGCGACACTTTCTATTGTGTATCACTAGTTAGCTGCGACGCTTTCTATTGTGTATCACTAGTTAGCTGCGACACTTTCTATTGTGTATCACTAGTTAGCTGCGACACTTTCTATTGCGTATCACTAGCTAGCTGCGACATTTTCTATTGTGCATCACTAGCTAGCTGCGACACTTTCTATTGTGTATCACTAGCTAGCTGCGACACTTTCTATTGTGTATCACTAGTTAGCTGCGACACTTTCTATTGTGTATCACTAGTTAGCTGCGACACTTTCTATTGTGTATCACTAGTTAGCTGCGACACTTTCTATTGTGTATCACTCGCTAGCTGCGACGCTTTCTATTGTGTATCACTCGCTAGCTGCGACACTTTCTATTGCGTATCACTAGCTAGCTGCGACATTTTCTATTGTGCATCACTAGCTAACTGCGACACTTTATATTGTGTACCACTAGCTAGCTGTAAGAATACACCGAATAATGAAATCAATATATGAAACTAGAGTTTTTATAATTTGCTTTTTAAAATCTACTTTTAACAGTACTCAGTCGACGAAGTCTAATTACTACTACTAATGCGATAGCTAAATAAGGATTGCACTTTCCTATTACTTCACAGCAACATATTTTCAATTTGACCTCTTTCAGTCCAGTGCTGCTACACTAGTGGCATAAACATGAACCAGGTCCTTGTGCCGTACAGTAGATAAAACAAAAGACTGGGATGTTACTGAAAGGTGAAATGTTGCACCCCCCTCTTCCCCCCTCCCCCCCCAATCCGATCTTTTCGTCTTTTTAAAGACTAGGTGATCTTTCGGCTTGAGTTAAAAAAAAACTTTAGAACACTCTGATCTTCATGCAAGTCTATATTGATATTCCACAACTGCAAGTCTGTATAATATATCACAACTATAGACATGGTGCATGGTGTGGCCAACTATAGACATGGTGCATGATGTGGTCAACTATAGACATGGTGCATGATGTGGTCAACTATAGACATGGTGCATGGTGTGGTCAACTATAGACATGGTGCATGGTGTGGTCAACTACAGACATGGTGCATGGTGTGGTCAACTATAGACATGGCGCATGGTGTGGTCAACTATAGACATGGTGCATGGTGTGGTCAACTACAGACATGGTGCATGATGTGGTCAACTATAGACATGGTGCATGATGTGGTCAACTATAGACATGGCGCATGATGTGGTCAACTACAGACATGGTGCATGATGTGGTCAACTACAGACATGGTGCATGGTGTGGTCAACTATAGACATGGTACATGATGTGGTCAACTATAGACATGGTGCATGGTGTGGTCAACTATAGACATGGTGCATGGTGTGGTCAACTATAGACATGGCGCATGATGTGGTCAACTATAGACATGGTGCATGGTGTGGTCAACTATAGACTGATTCTGTTTACCACACAGGAAATGGAACTGATTGGGTCCGCCATAATGATTAGTTTATTTATGACGTCAGTTGTCATAGTCTGAATCACACAGGTAACATTCTTCAATTCCATGGCTAGCCAGATGTTTTGATATATGTCCCGCATGCTTGTTGTTTTTTGTAAGGGTCATGCAATTGAAACATCTTCAGCGTAACCATGGAAACACCATTTAACTGTGCCTGTATGTCTATGTGTCAATAGATCTTAACTGGTGTTATTTTCAATGGATCCATGCTTAAATCCTTTCAACATTACAGCACCACAGTGTGATATAACGTAACATCTTACAAACAAGCACAACATTACAGCCCCAGAAAGAGATTTAACGTAACATCTTTATAACAAGCACAACATTACAGCACAAGAAAGGGATTGAACGTAACATTTTAAATAACAAGCACAACATTACAGCACCACAGTGTGATATAACGTAACATCTTTATAACGAGCACAACATTACAGCACCACAGTGTGATATAACGTAACATCTTTATAACAAGCACAACATTAGCGCTTCTCCTAAGAACGAAGGCTAAACAGTTTTGGTGTGTAATTTAACCACTGATGTATAATTACATTTTCCTCCCTGCATATCAACATCTACGGTATGGCTTTTACCAGTCCAGGTGTAAGATTTAAAAATAAAAATAAATTAGGTGATAAAGTCATACTAAAGATATTAATTAACATCAGCGGTTTTTTTTAAACATTTCCTGAACATCAATGGGCCGTAGAAATTATTATTACTATATTTGCAATCTACTTTTTAACATCAGCACAAAGACATATGTTTATCAAGTGGTATGAAGATACTTAAGTTAATTTTTTTGTGTTGTGTTTTTGTGAGCACTTATACGTTTGTCTGTATTTGTGTCTTGTGTTTGTGGGTATGTAAGTGTGTCTGTATTTGTGTCTTGTGTTTGTGGGTATGTGTGTCTGTATTTGTGTCTTGTGTTTGTGGGTATGTAAGTGTGTCTGTATTTGTGTCTTGTGTTTGTGGGTATGTAAGTGTGTCTGTATGTGTGTCTTGTGTTTGTGGGTATATAAGTTTGTCTGTATTTGTGTCTTGTGTTTGTGGGTATGTAAGTGTGTCTGTATTTGTGTCTTGTGTTTGTGGGTATGTAAGTGTGTCTGTATTTGTGTCTTGTGTTTTTGTGTTAGTTTGTGTGTGTATATACGTTAGTTTGTGTTTGTTTCTTGTGTTTGTGTTTGTGTGTACGATTGTCTATGCTTGCTTCTTGTGTTTGTGTGTGTGTGTGTGTGAGTGTAAACGTCTGTCTGTATTTTTGCCTGTATAAAAACTAAAACAATACTATCAGAGAAGTCACATCAGACCATTTACGCCTCCACCGAGGAGATGATGGAAAGGTCACTAAGACCTACACAAAAAGTCACATTTTTTTAAATTCAGTCTTCAGGGACTCGCTGTTAGATTGTTTATTTCGTTTGAAAACAATGAACGCAGATTTTAATTCTCCGAATTTTCTTTTTAGCTTTGACCACTCAACGAATATTTTGTGACAGAATTCTTTTACTGTTTCGTCATCAGAGCGAATTTCAAAGTAAGTAATGGAAATATATTGATGTGTCTTATGTCTAATACCTCGCATAATATGGTCACCGTAACGAAAAGTAAGAACACACAACATGGTCGTCATTTCATTCAAACTTCATGACAATAGAGTCAGACAAATAAAACAATATATTTCCTATCGAAGGTTAAAAAATAATTTTTATACGACCATAACGGTATTGATGTTAGACACTGATACAGTGCAACAATACTCCCCTGTCTGTCAAAGGTGAGCAAATGATAACGGTTGAACGAGAGGCTAGAGACGCAGCGAGCGTGTGGCTTCCTTCTATAACCGATGGTAACTATCAGATGAACAGAGACTGCCAGTTGTATTAAAAATGTATGTCACCACCCGTCAGTGTAATTTGTTGTTGCCACTCACAGATGAAACACTCCAGGCAGAAAAATACTGCTTGAGTAAATAATGTTTTGGTGCAACTGATGGCTGCCTCTCTTTGATAGTCACACTTGGATTCTCTTTGTTTTTCTCTTTCTCTCTCCCTCTCTGCCTTTCTCCTCTCTCCTTTTTCTTCTCTTCTCTTACCTCTCTTTCCTCTCTCTTCCCCTTCTCTCACCCTCTCCATTCTCTACCTTCCCTTCCCATCTCTCTCCCCTCTACGTCTCCCTCCACTCTTTCTCTTCCATCTACAACTCTCTCCCTTATTTTTCTCTTCTCTCCCATCTCTCTCTTTTCTCTCCTTCCTCACTCTCTCCTCCCCCTCTCTCTGTGTGTAGAACCGTTTTTATGGATATGCAAAATTGGCAATCACCTGGACTCACTTGGATGATTTGAATTTTTCAAATCTGATACTAAAGAGAGTTAAGGCATTTCTTTTGGCCAGGTTACCAACATTCCTTTGAGTCTGTCTAGAGCTTTCTAAATATCTTTGAATGTGTCTGTCTAGAGCTTTCTGAATATCTTTGAATGTCTCTTTCTAGGGCCCCCAAATATCTTTGAATGTCTCTTTCTAGGACCCCCAAATATCTTTGAATGTCTCTGTCTAGGGCCCCCAAATATCTTTGAATGTCTATATCTAGGGCCATCAAATATCTTTGAATGTCTATATCTAGGGCCATCAAATATCTTTGAATGTCTATATCTAGGGCCATCAAATATCTTTGAATGTCTATATCTAGGGCCATCAAATATCTTTGAATGTCTCTGTCTAGGGCCATCAAATATCTTTGAATGTCTATATCTAGGGCCATCAAATATCTTTGAATGTCTCTGTCTAGGGCCATCAAATATCTTTGAATGTCTATATATAGGACCCCCTAAATATCTTTGAATGTCTCTGTCTAGGACCCCCGAATATCTCAGAATTATTCTGCCGTGTGTGATATTCAGAAGTCAGCTACCAAAATACAATTAATTACCTTAAACTTTATATTGTATCTTCGAAAACCTAAATTGTCTTTTAATATTTTAGGTAACTGCTGGAGGTATCGATCACTTTCAGGATAGTGTGGCATGTTTATGTTGTTTGTGCGGTAAACATATAATATACTTGGTAAATTATAAATTACATTACATTGCTACAGTTTCTTGTCATTGATCTGCATGCGTATTTAAAATAAAAGTAAAGTAAGGTTTTAAAAGTGTATATATATAGACTCAGACATGGAATTAAGTTTATCATCCACTTTGGAAAATGGTGAAGTTTCATCACTGCAAAATACAAAAATAATTAACAAAAACTACTGTTTATTGTGTGTTTGTGTCATGTGTTTTTGTCATATATATGTCAGACCATGTGTTAGAGTCACGTGTTATGGCCAAGTGTTTTTATCATGTGTCAGTGTCTTGTGTTTTGTCATGTGTTTTGTCATGTGTTAGTGTCATGTGTAAATGGCATGTGTTTGTGTCATGTTTTATGTGTTTGTGTCACATGTTTAAGTCATGTGCTTTTGTCGTGAGTTTAACCATTTGTCAAAGAAGGATAAACAAATATCGTCTGCAAAATTAACTGAATAATTTATGCAAAAATATTCTAACATAGGCGTATCCAAACGGCATGCGACGTGGGTGTTCAGTAATGGTATACTTTAGAACCTTAACCGTGTGTTCCTCTCTAAGCTGTGAGCGTGTGAGCACAAACATCTCGCACGTAATTAACAAATGAGTCCTCACGTTTGTTTATTTAGTAAGCATATTGTAACACTATACTTTTGTATATAATGTTAGGTACTTGTTGATGTAATGCTTCTCCAAGGTAACACTTTGTGTTCCTCACTGCTGCTTCAGATAACTATACTGGTTTTATGTAGCTGCCGATATCATAACTGGTTTATAATCTTAAGTAGCGTTCAGTCTCGTTGCACTCTCAAACAACACACCAATCAATGAGGCAAAGTTCCACGATTCAATTATATTTATTAGATAATAAGAAAACATATGTAATCTGAACTTGTTGCAGCAGTATTCACAAAAATGCTTCGTACACAATATAACACGTAGTATTCCAGGTTCCCCGAAAGGAATTATCTGGCAATACTTTGACACTTAGTATCCTGTGTCCCCGAAAGGATTATACAGAGATATTTCAATAAAATAGACTTTGACTGTGTACTGTAAAACTCAATAACTTGATAGCTTGTGCCTCTATTATTTCTCCACTAACTTCTCCTCCAACTATCTCTACAACTGGTGTCCTGACGTCTCTATCGTCAGTCTGTCGAACTGTCGGTCTGTCTCTCGTAGGTCTGAAGAAATTTCGGCTACCTCAAATATTTATGTGATTGTGAATTATCACGTGCCCCAATTATCACGTGCTCCTTTGTCTGCCTAATTACATCTATCGTCACCTATCTCTGGGGTCATAGACCTGTGATGACAACCAATTTTACGCTAAACAAAGATCAACCGCTGGAATTCTAGTTATCAAAACATATGACTGTATCATGGACCCATGAGTTTGGACAGTGGTTCTAAAATTGTATAGACCTATCTAAAGCTATTGTTACACATATATACCGTCAAGTTGTGCCAACAAACTTTGATGTGCTTTCAAAGTTGCGCACAACAAATATGTTTTGACACACACACACACACACGCACGCACACACACATCCTTGAGACAATTAGAGGCAACCTAGACCCTAACTGTCCAGTGTATGTTTTGTTTCGTTAATTAGTTTTATATGTGACCCTTTAGTTTATATTATGTGTGGCAACAAACAGTCTGTTTCCTCCAATGCAGCTCAGTGTAATTAGAAACTCTGGCAATGTGATTTAATGCTAATCCTGGCATTGGTTTCTTTAATAATGAAACAAATATGCATACAAGATATTTTTTTTTGCACTATCCGAATGAAAACAGATTTAGTTCATAAATAAAATACAAAAAAAAATGTTCCGTTTGGATAAAAATAAAACTGCAGGTTTCGTAGGTTTTTTCTTAAATTTCTTCATGTCATCATCAAAAGTTATTAGTGATTCCATACTAATGTAAACAGCAACATTATTTTTTTTCAAAATTGTACTAGCATAGGAAAACTACACATTTTCTGAAAGATTACATTCTAGTCTATCAGACTATGCTAAAATTATGTATGCAGTGATAAGCAGTAACATTATATGACTTGTTGAAAACAATCATTGTACTAACTACAACTATCTCAGTTATGGGTTCTTCCACTTGGGAAATTCCCAGTATTATTAATAGTTTATGTTTGTAACATCATTCGATAAGATAAACTTACTTGTGTGTGGACACAGCGAGAGGGGGGGGGCGCCCACCTGTTAACTGTTGACCTCTGCGACCTGTCCTGCTACTCCAAAATAGTTTCAAGCCTCCAACGCATCCGCTTGTCATGAAATGTCATGTCAGATTGTCATTCACTGTTTATTTTATTGCTGTTACTCAACCCTCGAATGACGTCCACATCGCGAGACAAGTTTACCACACCATTTTGATTGTTGTCACAAACTTGACTTAACAGGTAAATAAATAGATACATTTAAAACAACAGCAGAAGTTTACCGAAATAAATTTTTAAAATATCTAATCACATAGGCAGGGTGGACGGATGAATTCTACACTGCGTCTGCTCCGATGGCCTATTAAGCTAAGTGAGCCCTAACCCCTACCATTAACCTCTAACCCTAACCACAACCCTACCCCTAACAACTCACTCACTTTTTTTTTACATTAGTTGATATGATAACGACACAATAAGTTTTATCCCAAGAGAAAATTGAACAATTTTTTACTAGTTGATATTTTTAATTAAGAAATATAACTATGTTTTATTTAAATCATACTTGTCTTTTGTAAAGGGGGGGGGGGGTAAATACTAAATTAATTTTATTTTGTTTCTTCATCTTTCTAGACAGTAAAAATGATTTACATGTGAGAGCCATTAAAACGAAACTAAAGGAAGCGAATACAACTTTATTTGATTATAATTTATTTAAAAAGAAGGTCATCTATAACTCGGTTTCAAAAAGATACTATTTTTTTTGGTTTTTGTAGATTTATACTTTGTTGTCACTGTCACACCAATGCATTGAAATGAAAGAAATAATAATTCCAAACTGTATTTAGAAGTAAGACTTCAGATGTTGTTCTCTCACAAACAAACTCCATAAAACTCGGAATTCACCAACAGCAAAAACCACAGAAAAAAGGGGGGAAACTTTAGCGAGCGCGTCTCGGATTAAACGAGAAAGTACAAAAACATAACAAACCTCCCCGTCTGCTCATCGCTAGCTGCGCGTGCGTGTTGAGTGATATGTTCTACAGACGTGGCCCCCGCGCATTGATTGCTAGTGATCACTGGACACACCCAGCCCTTCCCACACCTCGTTTATTTCCTTTTCCTATTACTACATCCCTAATCACACCGACACACACACACATAAACAAGCACACGTGCCTTCATACTATACACACACACACACATACACACGCGTGTCACAACGCGTAGAAACGAACACACTCATTCAGACGAAAGTGCAACACCTTCACTACATCACCTGCACCGACGCTTCCCCCTCCCACCCCCGCCACCACACCACCCACCCATTAAACCACTCACACATGCCTAACTGACATCCGACTCAAGCACCATTTACTACCTTCACTTCTAACTGGGACTAATAGCAAAATCTCAACCGAATTCGGAAAACAAAATGAACCTGAAACGAAATATGTTTTATTTGACAGTATACGACTCCACAATGAATTAAGGCGTCTATCCGTTACAAGTTGAAGGGACGTATAGTCGTGAGGTAAAGGGACGTCTAGTCGTGAGGTAAAGGGACGTATGGTTGTGAGGTAAAGGGACGTATGGTCGTGAGGTAAAGGGACGTCCAGTCGTGAGGTAAAAGGACGTATGGTCCTGAGGTAAAGGGACGTATGGTCGTGAGGTAAAGGGACGTCTAGTCGTGAGGTAAAGGGACGTATGGTCGTGAGGTAAAGGGACGTCTAGTCGTGAGGTAAAGGGACTTATGGTCGTGAGGTAAAGGGACGTATGGTCGTGAGGTAAAGGGACGTCTAGTCGTTAGGTAAAAGGACGTATGGTCGTGAGGTAAAGGGACGTATGGTCGTGAGGTAAAGGGACGTCTAGTCGTGAGGTAAAGGGACGTATGGTTGTGAGGTAAAGGGACGTATGGTCGTGAGGTAAAGGGACGTATGGTTGTGAGGTAAAGGGACGTATGGTCGTGAGGTAAAGGGACGTCCAGTCGTGAGGTAAAGGGACGTATGGTCCTGAGGTAAAGGGACGTATGGTCGTGAGGTAAAGGGACGTCTAGTCGTGAGGTAAAGGGACGTATGGTCGTGAGGTAAAGGGACGTATGGTCGTGAGGTAAAGGGACGTCTAGTCGTGAGGTAAAGGGACTTATGGTCGTGAGGTAAAGGGACGTATGGTCGTGAGGTAAAGGGACGTCTAGTCGTTAGGTAAAAGGACGTATGGTCGTGAGGTAAAGGGACGTATGGTCGTGAGGTAAAGGGACGTCTAGTCGTGAGGTAAAGGGACGTATGGTTGTGAGGTAAAGGGACGTATGGTCGTGAGGTAAAGGGACGTCTAGTCGTGAGGTAAAGGGACGTATGGTTGTGAGGTAAAGGGACGTATGGTCGTGAGGTAAAGGGACGTCTAGTCGTGAGGTAAAGGGACGTATGGTCGTGAGGTAAAGGGACGTCTAGTCGTGAGGTAAAGGGACGTATGGTTGTGAGGTAAAGGGACGTATGGTCGTGAGGTAAAGGGACGTCTAGTCGTGAGGTAAAGGGACGTATGGTCGTGAGGTAAAGGGACGTCTAGTCGTGAGGTAAAGGGACGTATGGTCCTGAGGTAAAGGGACGTATGGTCGTGAGGTAAAGGGACGTCTAGTCGTGAGGTAAAGGGACGTATGGTCGTGAGGTAAAGGGACGTATGGTCGTGAGGTAAAGGGACGTCTAGTTGTGAGGTAAAGGGACTTATGGTCGTGAGGTAAAGGGACGTATGGTCGTGAGGTAAAGGGACGTATGGTCGTGAGGTAAAAGGACGTATGGTCGTGAGGTAAAGGGACGTATAGTCGTGAGGTAAAGGGACGTATAGTCGTGGGGTAAAGGGACGTATAGTCGTGAGGTCAAGGGACGTATAGTCGTGAGGTAAAGGGACGTATAGTCGTGAGGTAAAGGGACATATGGTCGTGAGGAAAAGTTACGTATGGTCGTGAGATAAAGGGACGTATAGTCGTGAGGTAAAGGGACGTATAGTCGTGGGGTAAAGGGACGTATAGTCGTGGGGTAAATCTCTCGACTTTTGACCTGAGGCTCGACATGTGTGAGTGTGGGTGTGTGTGTGTGTGTGCGTGTGTGTGTGTGTGTATCAGGACACGTGTACTAGTTTGTGTTTGTGTGTGTGTGAGGGCTGCAGTAATAGGAAAGGGCGATACATGAGGTGTGGGAAGGGTGGAGTAGGTTCAGTCATCACTAGCAATCAATTGGGGAGGGTGGAGTGGGTTCAGTCATCACTAGCAATCAATTGGGAAGGGTGGAGTGGGTTCAGTCATCACTAGCAATCAATTGGGAAGGGTGGAGTGGGTTCAGACATCACTAGCAATCAATTGGGAAGGGTGGAGTGGGTTCAGTCATCACTAGCAATCAATGCACTGAGCTGTAGTGCATATCCCGGGTTCGATCTCACGTGAGGACCAAGGGGATTTTTTTCGGGTCATGGTGAAACATTCCCCCGTGTCTCTCTTGATGCCTCCATGGACATTTCACTATCGGCTAAGGTGGGGGATGAAAGAAGGTCTACAAAAACAGTCCCATAGTGGTCTACATTATCTGAGGGATAACATGTCATCCTTACAGTGACTTTACAGATATCAGGGACAATGTATCTTCCTTAGTGTGACTTTACAGATCTAAGGGATAAAATTTTATCCTTACAGTGACTTCACAGATCAGTTACAACAGTTCTTATAACTTTAAGTATCAATGTTTGCTAACTTGTTTTCTTTCTCTTGTTTCGCCCGTCTACTGTTATATTTAGACTACACTATCTACTGTTATATTTAGACTACACTATCTACTGTTATATTTAGACTACACTATCTACTGTTATATTTAGACTACACTATCTACTGTTATATTTAGACTACGCTATCTACTGTTATATTTAGACTACACTATCTACTGTTATATTTAGACTACACTATCTACTGTTATATTTAGACTACACTATCTACTGTTATATTTAGACTACACTATCTACTGTTATATTTAGACTACACTGACAGTATCCACAATTAGAATATTTTCTCCACAATTATACCGCATTAAAAAATATATTTCCCAATCTAATTTTAATAAACGTAATAAAACCGCCAAACACAACAACAACAGCAAATCGAACAATATGTCTACATACACATCTGTTGCTTTAATGTCATCATTTAAAAACAATTAGACTTTTTTTTTAAAATTGTTTCTGTAAATTGTTCTAACCACACCAAATATAAACTAGCCTAACATAATAACAACAACAACAACAACAATACAGGATATATCAAATGTGTTCAACCCAGGATATATCAAATGTGCTAAACCCAGGATATATCAAATGTGCTAAACCCAGGATATATCAAATGTGCTAAACCCAGGATATATCAAATGTGCTCAACCCAGGATATATCAAATGTGCTCAACCCAGGATATATCAAATGTGCTCAACCCAGGATATTAAATGTGCTAAACCCAGGATATATCAAATGTGCTAAACCCAGGATATATCAAATGTGCTAAACCCATAAAAACGCAACGGTTGATTGTATAAGAAACTGTCATGAATGAAATAATGTTGCTGTACCAGGCATACCAGTAAACACATGAATGAAACAATGTTGCTGTACCACGCATACCAGTAATCATCAGTGCTCTCCCCTGGGTATTTTGTAACTTTCACTTTTACTTCCATGTTCTCTTCTATTTTAACTGCAACTAGGAATATCAATGTTCCCAGCCTGCAATTTGTATCATCTATTTCCCTATTTACTCTGTAGTTTGCAGCTTGCTTGTTTTATCTGCACCCGTTTACTTGGATCAGCTATGTTCCCAGTGTACTCTGCTTCTTGGAATATCACTGTTCCCTTAAAATATCTTGCTACTTCGACCAACTCTGTTCCCCTAGTACCTTGCTACTTGGACCAACTGTGTTCGTCTAGTACCCTGCTACTTGGACCAACTCTGTTCCCCTAGTACCCTGCTACTTGGGCCAACTCTGTTCCCCTAGTACCCTGCTACTTGGACCAACTCTGTTCCCCTAGTACCCTGCTACATGGACCAACTCTGTTCCCCTAGTACATTGCTACTTGGACCAACTCTGTTCCCCTAGTACCTTGCTACTTGGACCAACTCTGTTCCCCTAGTACCTTGCTATTTTCGACCAACTCTGTTCCCCTTGTACCTTGCTACTTGGACCAACTCTGTTCCCCTAGTATCTTGCTATCTGGACCAACTCTGTTCCCCTTGAACCTTGCTACTTGGACCAACTATGTTCCCATTGTACCCTGTTACTTGGACCAACTCTGTTCCCCTATGACCTTGCTACTTGGAATATCACTAGTCCAGGAGTACCCTACCATGTTTGACCTGATCAATTACCGTTCGTTAGGTGATAACAGAAAGTCGTATTATTATTATTACCGGCTGAACGAACATCTTCCATCGCATGTTTTATAAATGGAAGTAGAGCCGGATTGCCTTGAAGGTATTTACTGAAAGTGTATAGATCAATCAATACTTGAACTGGAGTTGGCATGTTCCCCAGTGCACGTGACCTGGTTTCAGTGCGTGAGTTAAATAAATAAAAATCGAGAAAAACAAAGAGTTTGTGTTGAATGTTTAATTTATCAGAAAAATATTTTAGACATCCCCAGGCAGATTCGATCTACTGGTTTGCCAAACTAGGTGACCGTCAAGGGCCACCAGTGCCGAAGGGCCCCCCCCTTTCAACTATAATTTCCTACAAAATGTGATGCTAACCGCAGCCCGACATGTTCTTTTGCTTAAGGTCACGAATATTCTTGAAAGTCACAGTCTAGTGCCGCCTAACAACCTAGTCACAGTTTTTGTCATTTGATAATATGGAATGTCTTAGTTTTACGAGAGAAATGAAAGACAAACAGACCAATGAGAATAAGTCTAATAACCCAACAAAATGGCAGAGAAACAGCGAAAGACTAACTGAAATATAAATAGTTAATGTTAAGTAAAGAAAGTTTACGTTTTTGTATCAATTCTTTTATTTTTTACAGATTCATATAATTATTGTAAATATATGACTGACTCCTGTTTTATACTATATTTAATTAACCAATTGGAAATGCCCTATTATAAAATTAATCAATTGGAAATGCCCTATTATTTAATTAATCAATTGGAAATGCCCTATTATTTAATTAATCAATTGGAAATGCCCTATTATGTATTTAACCAATTGGAAATGCCCTATTATTTAATTAACCAATTGGAAATGCCCTATTATTTTAAACATTTTTGGCGCCGCTTCATGGGTAAATATGAAGCAAAAAAAACACCATAAATGCCCGAACGTCTGTCCGCTTTTGAAGACAAAATAAAATTAATTTTCAACAGGAAAATAAAGTATAATAAGGAGCATATTATAATAATAACAACATAGACTTGAATGATGTCATGTAACCCATCTCCATCTATCGGTCAGAAATTTTCTCCCACGTCAAAGTGTCGGCCAGACTAACGACCACGATTGACTTGAATTTAATCAAGCAGAAAGAGTACATACAGAGAGTCAACCCAGTTAGTCGAGTAGTAAAGTCCAGTACTATATAATTATATCATGTCCAGAAAATAGTGAAGTCATTTATTTTCGTACACTAAAGGGCTTGGTTTTAAATATTTGGGTCAAAGACTATTTGAATTATATTTTTTCAGGTTTCGGGGGGGGGGGTGGTGGTTAGGGCGCGGGGCGTAGGTGTGGATTTTTTTTTTCTGGTTGAGATCCACTGAGAATAATGTGTCAGTATATGACGAGTTATGGAAGTGTGACTCTTATCAACTATTGGAAAACTCATGTTGGTCAGTAACATAAAACATCGGCACATTCGAACAGGTTTCAGTTCGGATTTTTTGTTTCAGCTAAATGTTTTCTTTTTCAAATGTTTACATCTCCTCTCTGTTTCTTATAATGACAGTTGAGTAGCTTAAAGGGAAACAAAAAATTATAAACCGAATTAATTAGGTCAAGAGGCAACAAAGATGCAGATGCGCTGTATGTTCGTTTACATATAGTAATTAGATTGAAAGGGTTAGGCGGTGGTTGTGTGATCTGTAGAGTCACTGTATGGGTTAGGTTTAAATCTCTTGAAGACTTTATTTAATAGGAAGGCTTTTTGCGGTGCCCTTCTTTCATCGCCATGATACTAATATCCGATAGTCCAATGACCAGGTGTGGGTAATATCCCCAAGAATTGAAAAATCACTTTAATTCTTACCAAGGATCGAACTTAAGTCCCTCAGGTCAATAGTCGTGCGATTTACACCGCTCGATGACCCGCTCCGTCGTGGCTGTGTGGTACGCTCGATTGAGTGGTGAGTGATTTGTCCCATCGATATCCTTAATGTCCATCCAGATTACAAATGGACGCCTGACATTTATTTGGGGGAGGGCAAGAACGGAGGCTGGACATTGTACTAGTTATACTATTTAATAGATTAGACGTGGACATAACAACAGATGAGTTCTACATCTTGCTCACTCTGTCTAATCTTACTCTCATAAATATATTGTTATTAAGGGGCACCTTCAAGGGGTTGTCTCGTTTGCCATGACAACGGCTGTACAAGCCACGCTGTTATCGAGGATAGAGACATTATAAAATGTTGTCAATATGTTAGCAAAAGTGGACATACACCAATATTCAAAACAGATTTTAAAAACAAAAACATCTAAAACTCGCTGCCTTCATTGATTTTATAATGGTAAATTTAACGTCGTGTGTCAATATTACCTTTTAAGCATGCAACTGACATATGCATTTTACTAGTATGCAACTAGTATGTCATTTACTCAGTTTTTGTGACTTATGTCACTTGATTTGTTGTAGCCTGACATTAAAAATAAAGCAGCAGTGGAAGAAAATAATCCAACATCCTCTGTGAGAAGTGTTGCCCACAGTTATAACATCTACACCTTGGTGTGCGGAAGTTGTGCAAGATATTGCAGTGAACAAGCAAAACCCTAAGTTTCAAACTGACAAATTTTAAATGTATAATTAGATAAATCCATTATAGTATATATAGATATATGCCGCAATTATCAACATTTAATAAACAGTGTATTCCTTACATTAAACAAACAAAAACATAAGATGTGGGAACAGCTATTCTACAGACGTCGAACTATGTCCATTACTCATGCAATAGTAACTATCCATCAATCAAATAAATGAAGAGCTAAGCTATACCAAGCGAGAAATATTGGAACTGGCGAGTGGACTCTTGACGGATGACATGTCAGCGTTGAAATTGTGTTGATTGGAAACTTGATCTTGGAATGTATTGAACAAGTGACAGAGACGTCGGTTACTCAATATGCCAGTGTAGGGTACAACGGATGGATGCTATAGTAATTTGACAACTGTGGTATACATGTGCATTGTGTGGGTGTGACGTATACATCGTGTGGGTGTGACGTACACATTCTGTGGGTGTGACGTATACATCGTGTGGGTGTGACGTACACATTCTGTGGGTGTGACGTATACATTCTGCGGGTGTAACGTATACATTATTTGGTTGTGCAACATTCATTGTGAGGGTGTGACATATAAGTTAAGCTGTGTCAAACTCCTCCTGTGAGTAAAGGTGCCCAATTTGATATTATTGTCAATGTAGAAATGAATTGATCTTGTTTATCAAAAGGTGTGTTGTGACACTCGTGTATATTTATTGTGTACGTTTTGTGTGTAAATATGTACATTTAGTAAGCTAAAAAAAATGAATTCAATTAATCAAAAAATAATTAAGTTACAATCTCATTTGAAAATAGATTCAAACATGTAAGTGTATAAAACATGTAAATACATTCAATAGGTAAACGAATTCAAGATATTATAAATGTAACAAATATTTCTATC
The DNA here is from genome assembly GCA_021962125.1 of Bulinus truncatus. Classification (NCBI taxonomy): domain Eukaryota; kingdom Metazoa; phylum Mollusca; class Gastropoda; family Planorbidae; genus Bulinus; species Bulinus truncatus. The sequence goes on from JAGDYQ010000392.1 coordinate 336,008, forward strand.
TATCTATCTATCTATCTATCTATCTATCTATCTATCTATCTACCACATTACGATGGTCTAATATTGACCACATTGCGATGGTCTAATATTGACCACATTACGATGGTCTAATATTGACCACATTACGATGGTCTAATATTGACCACATTACGATGGTCTAATATTGACCACATTACGATGGTGTAATATTGACCACATTACGATGGTGTAATATTGACCACATTACGATGGTCTAATATTAACCACATTACGATGGTCTAATATTGACCACATTACGATGGTCTAATATTACGTAGCTTACTATCAGGGCCAACGCAAGTGGGAGACAATCCGAAAACTTATCAAGGACCCTCAGCCTGGAGGGAGGGGGGCATCGCTTTCGATATTTTATTTATTTATTTTGCTACAGAATGGGGGAGAGAGGCTGGAGGGGGCCCTGAGTCATAGATTTTCAAGAGCCGACCAATTCTTGGATGCAGCTCAGCTACAATACGTTTTCTTAGAAAAATCAATTTATCGTGTAATTGTAAATACATTTATTGTGTGAATATGTCGGGTATTCAAATAAGTCAAGTTTGAATATGCATTCTATGTGTTTAAGTGCATCAAGTGTTTATATGTGTGTCGATTCTTTCACCGTGGCCATTCCATGATTTAAATGCATTGAGTGTTTACTTTGTGACATGTCGATATCTCTATTCAGAAACCAGCGAGAAAAATGTAATATCAAAATTGTGTTTGTTCAACGAGCAATTGTTGGTACACTTGTTAATACACTTGTTGATACACTTGTTGATACACTTGTTTGTACATTTGTTGGTACACTTGTTGGTACACTTGGTGGTACACTTGTTGATACACTTGTTGATACACTTGTTGATACACTTGTTGGTACACTTGTTGGTACAATTGTTAGTACACTTGTTGATACACTTGTTGATACACTTGTTAGTACACTTGTTGATACACTTGTTGGTACACTTGTTGATACACTTTGCTAAATACAAATAAATCTTCTGAGATTAAAAAAATACGTCCTTGGAATTTAAATTAAAAATGTCTATTGCGATTAAAAAAAACAACCAAACACACATTGAACATGGCAGCATACAACTAAACAGACATTGAATATGGCAGCATACAACTAAACAGACATGAATATGGCAGCATACAACTAAACAGACATTGAATATGGCAGCATACAACTAAACAGACATTGAATATGGCAGCATACAACCAAACACACATTGAATATGGCAGCATACAACCAAACACACATTAAATATGGCAGCATACATATGTATGCAAAATTTCTTGAGTGTCATTCCACGAGATCCGTGTTAACGAAAATAGAACAATACTTAAAAATACTCTTGTGTACATTCGAAGCTAATGTTGGACAGAACAATGGAGAACAGCAGAACTGACTGTTTGAAGACAAAATTGTTTCTAATTCCTTGTGACCAGGACATCGTCTCCCGAGAGGAACACAAAGCCCCAGCGCCATTACTTTGTAAAGACAAGTGACACATGTCACCCTTGCAGCCTCTTTCTGGTCTGTGATTAGACAGGAAGTGCTGGCAAATAGTCCCCGATGGGAGCGCATGCGTAGAGGAAAGAACTCCGTGAACCATTTTAAGTAAAAGCTTGAGTAATTGTTTCAGAAGGTCGAGGTTCGTATACTGCTGTGTAAGTTATTGTCTGAAGTTTAGGGAAACGTGAGTTTTATTAGTAAACACACAACTATTCTAATTCTTTAGGAAATAAATATTGGATAGACTTAATATAGAGTCAATAGATTGTGATTAACTTAACCTTTACAGGCTATTAAGTGTCATATATCATATTATTCATTTCCAGTGTGCGTTAAATCGAAAGCGGAAAACAAGAATTCAAAATGGCGTCTTGCCAGCGTACCGATTCGAGAGATGTTTTTTTAAAAATCTACAGTTTTGAATTGATTCTGCGGTTTTTAAACGTGAAAGCCAAATGCCAAAATGTAAAATAATTCCATTTAAATATTTTTTGGTTTGTTTGTGTGTATTTCTACAACATATTACATCTTTAAATTGTAATAAAATCATGAAATTATCGGATCTGACCGAAACCAAAAATAACCTAGCCTACCGATCAAACCTAAGGGAGGCTATTCAAAAAAGCAAAATAAACCAAACAATATGCCGGCCTCTTCATCAGTCGAGAACATATGCATCTTGCTTAAAACAGTTAATATTTTTTTTTAAAAGTAGGGCCGTAAAATAATAAAACCATATGACCACTTTAATAAAATAATGAGGTAAGTTCATGTTTTTAAGGTGTCTTTCTTATTATCAGAATGATTTTAGCTGCGTTTTGCATAACGCTGTTGACAGTGTTGTTAACAATAACATCCTCGACATATATAGTAGTAGTAATTATTATTCACGAACAGTGAATGACAAGTAAATATAACAAAGACAACGCAGCCTTGCAAATCTTTAGATGATTAATGTCATGTTTATGGCTTTTTTGTAAATTATGTAAAATTTAGTATATCTCTATACTAAAGTCAGTTTTATTTAAAATAAAAAAAATCTTTATATATGATTCTGTGCATAACTAAGGGAAATCTACTCCTAATATACTCAACAAAAATATATCATCTGCAATTATATTTTTCATAGTAATTACAAAGAATTTTCGACAGTCTGTCTGTTCTACTCAGTTTATTGGTGGTTGGTAATAATTATTGATTTTTGACAGTCTTTCTGTGCTGTTAAGCCTATTAGTTTTATGTAAGAGTTATTGGGGTTTTTTCATTGCAAACAAATAAATTAGTCTATTTCATTGCAAACAAATAAATTAGTCTATTTCTCTTTGCATCAAAGATTTCTATCCATCAAAGATTTCTATTTTCTATAAAATTGTGTAAAAGCATAAAATTGTAATATGTCAGATTTACTTAAACATAATTGTAAGATAGTCAGGAAATCCAGAGCAGATGAATCATCTGAGGCAAAAAAAAGGCGCTTGGAATCTAATAAATTGCGAAAGCAACAGAGAATATTTCATGAATCTGCAAATTCTTTTTCATTTGACTTTGTTCTCATGTTCTTGGATAATTTCAATTTTTTCAATTTGGACCACAGATGGCTTTGGTTAATACAGGTCCCTACTATATAATCCCTTGATGCTCTTAGAATAACTGGTAGAAGCTGTCGGAAATCTCCTCCCATCAAAATAACTTTCCCTTCGAATAATGCATCACTTTCCATTAAATCTTTCAGTAATCTATCCACAGCAATAAAACAATGAGTTTTGATTCTGTCAAAGTCTATGGAGAAAAAAATTCTAAAAATCCTGTGTATAAAGAGGTCTTGGTGCAATAAAAAAATCTTATGTACATAATTTTAAAAATGTAACATAGTAGAAATTGTACAAAAACTTATTTTAACTGTAATTAACCACCACCAGTTATTTTATCTAAAAGGTCCATTTTAGGTCGACTACCTTTTATTTTATTTAACCGTCCTTTTTAGGGCTATTACCTTTTATTGTATTTAACGTTCCTTATTAGGGCCACTACCATTTATTGTGTCTTAACGGTCCTTTTTAGGGCCACTACCATATTTTGAATCTTGAAAGTCCTTTTCAGGGCTAATGAAAATTTTACAATTAGCTTGAGTTCGCTTGCTAGCATGAGTTTTAATAAAAAAGTTCCTTTCAGGACCACCTAAAAGTAAAGTTTATTTATTTAAGGTACATTTATAAGTAAAATATAAACATTGTTGAGGTTAATTCATAGTTATTAGTATTTAAAAAAGTGCTGCAAATGTTTTGCGGGTACAGCTAGTAAATCATGATTAATAATGGTGAACTATGTTGTGAGTACCGAGTAGAGACTGGTTTAATGTTGTGTATCAATAGGTGCAGTGTTGTGTGGTTATAGGTGAATATAACGGTGGGCGCACTCGGTCGCATCATGAGCCCCAACCCCCCCCCCATATTGGAAGGGGGCCTACAAAAACACAATTATTACGCTTTTATTTTTTTTATGTTGTCTCATTTTTAAAAAAAAGGGGGGGGGGCAAAATTGTTGTGTGCCTAAGGGTTAACCCGAACTTAATCCGCCACTGGGAAGAAATAACAAAATCTACATCAATGCCCTTGTCTAAGACAAGTTGTGAAAACTATTGAGCCTGCACAATACAAACGGAGAATTAATACAGAGAAGGGATTCATTCTCGTAGCTTTCTTATTGGTCGTTCTGTATGTTGGCACTCTGACCACCCACACTCACCACCCACACACACCACCCATATCCACCACCACACTCACCACCCACACTCACAACCCACACTCACAACCCACACTCACCACCCACACACACCACCCACAGACACCACCCAAACTCACCACCACACGCATCACCCACACTCACTACCACACTCACCACCCACACTAACCACCCACACACACACCACCCACACTCACCACCCACACTCATCACTCACACACACCACTCACCACCCACACACACTACCCAAACTCACCACCACACGCATCACCCACACTCACATCCACACTCACCAGCCACACACACCACCCACACACACCACCGACACACACCACCCAAACTCACCACCACACGCATCACCCACACTCACTACCACACTCACCACCCACACACACCACCCACACACACACCACCCACACTCACCACCCACACTCATCACTCACACACACCACTCACCACCCACACACACTACCCAAACTCACCACCACACTCATCACCCACACTCACATCCACACTCTCCACCCAAACTCATCACCACACTCTACACCACACCCACCACCCAAACTCATCACCACACCCACCACCCACACTAACTACCACACTCACCACTCACCACCCACACTCACCACCCACACTCACCACCACCATCAATACACCTTTCAGTGACAATTACAGCCTTACGTCTTTAAAATAGAAAAAAAAATAAAAGTGCTGAGAAATATTAAGTACAAAGTGCACTGTAATATTTATTCATAAAGTCAGAAGTCAGACAGAGAGAAAAAAACAAACATTAGTTCTCACTGTACTGTATTAGATCTTATTGAAATGTCACTGAGGACATGTTACATGCAAAGAGAATTACATCTTCCAATCTTTATTTTGCAACTTCCCCAGTAGCCTTAGTAAAAACATAACAAAAAAAACAATACTTTACAAAAAGGGAAACCAAGATGAAATAACACTTTTATTTTGCACTAGTCTTTTTGCTCTCTCTCTCTCTGGCAACAAATTCTATTACCTGGCGATGGCTCATGGCTCGTTTTTCATTACAGGAAATTACATGCTTCCATGAGTAATATGCTATTACCAGGACTAAATAACTTGATCAATGCAGCGGTAGCTAAAAAAAAAATCAGATCACGTTAATTCAATACATACTTGTAAATGTTTTCAAGATCGCACTCGTTATAATGTATAAATATTACTTATCACTTGGGTTATTATGTGTTGTTCTTTTTAATCTAGTTAGGTCGCTGGACTATAGTGTGCCATACCAATCCACTAATAGGCCGATTCAGTCTTCGGTAATTGGAACTCGGCTTTTATAAAGATGGTCAAGGAATTTGAGTCCGGGCGAAACCAATTGTCTCTTCAATCTATATGCTATCCCTTCATCATCATGTCTCTCTCTCTCTCTCTCTCTATCTCTATCTATCTATATCTATCTATCTATCTATCTATCTATCTATCTATCTATATCTATACTTATAAGAGGCATTTGTTGTCTGTCTGTCTGTCTGTCTGTTCCCTTATAACTCAAGATCCAGATAACCAAATAATGTGAAATTTGTTACACATACACATAATTACATGGGGAAGGTTATAGGACAGGTTTCGTTTCATCTCGATGGGTAGTTTAATTGTAATTAATTTTTTTTATTTTAGTATTTTACTATATTAAAGTAATCTCGACGGCGCCATAAATAAAATTCCTCTGTGACTTCATTCCCTGATGATCGAATAGAACTTGCGCGCTGGTACTGTATTGTGCCTTTGTGATGTAAAGAATTGTTGTTGTTTTTTCATGCTTCCTGATTTGTACAGGAATGAAGACGGATTTTAGAAGAAGTGTGAAGCCATAATAATAAGTATATATATATATATATATAGAGAGAGAGAGAGGGGGGGAGAAGATAAAGAGAGAGAGAGGGGGGGCAGGAGGAGAGAGAGGAAAGGAGGGAGGGAGGGAGGGGGAGAGAGGAGGGAGGGGGATGGACAGGGGGGAGAAAAGGAGGTTAGAGAGGGAGCAGGGGGGAGAGGGAGATGGGAGAGGGAGCAGGGGGAGAGGGAGAGAGAAAGGAAGGGAGGGAGAGAGGGGGTAGGGAGGGAGAGAGGGAGGGAGAGAGATAAAGAGTGAGGGGGGCAGGGAGGGAGAGAGAGGGAATGAGGGAGGAAGGGGGAGGGAGAGAGAGAGGTGGAAAGGGGAGGGAGAAAGAAAGGAGGGAGAGAGGGGTAAGGGAGGGAGAGAGGGAGAGGATGGAAGAAATGGGAGGAAGAGATAAAGAGAAAGAGGGGGCAGGGAGGGAGAGAGAGGGAAGGAGGAGGGAGGGAGGATGGACGGTGGGAGAGAAGGAGGGGGAGAGAGGAGAGAGGGAGATGGGAGAGAGGTAGGGAGGGGGAGAGAGGGGAAGGGAGAAAACAGAAGGTAAACAGAAAACCTTATTTTAAACCCGGGCAAAGCCGGGTACTTGCAACTAGTATATATATATATATATGTATCTATCTATATATCTATCTATCTATCTATATATATATATATATATTTATATATATATACATATATCTATCTATCAATCTATATCTATCTATATCTTTCTATCTATCTATATATCTATCTATATATCTATCTATCAATATGTCTATCTATCCGAAGCAAAAAAGAAACTCAAACATTTTGTATCTACCACAAACAAATCATGTCTACAATATAAAATGTGTATTTACACCCCACCCTCCTTCCCCATTCATTGGTTTTTAACTGTTACATTTCTACTTACAGAAACAATTAAATTGATTAGATCTCCTTGCTCGGTTCCTAGACTCCAAGATATTTCAAACAGTACACATGTGGAGATAAAACATGAAGTGAGTGAAAGATGAATATACAACACATTAGCTAAAGATGTTACATGAGGTAAATCTTTGCTTTTGTTTAACTCGTCGAGTCTGTTCGTGTCTTTACTTAGGTCAAATGTTTAGAAGTAAATATCAAATGTTTAAAAGTAAATATCAAATGTTTAGAAGTAAATATCGAATGTTTAGAAGTAGATATCCAATGTTTAGAAATAAATATCACATGTTTAGAAGTAGATATCCAATGTTTAGAAGTAAATATCAAATGTTTAGAAGTAGACATCCAATATTTAGAAGTAGATATCAAATGTTTAGAAGTAGATATCACATGTTTAGAAGTAGATATCAAATGTTTAGAATTAAATATCAAATGTTTAGAAGTAAATATCGAATGTTTAGAAGTAAATATCAAATGTTTAGAAGTAGATATCAAATGTTTAGAAGTAAATATCAAATGTTTAGAAGTAAATATCGAACGTTTAGAAGTAAATATCAAATGCTTAGAAGTAGATATCAAATGCTTAGAAGTAGATATCAAATGTTTAGAAGTAAATATCAAATGTTTAGAAGTAAATATCAAATGTTTAGAAGTAAATATCCAATGTTTAGAAGTAGATATCAAATGTTTAGAAGTAGATATCAAATGTTTAGAAGTAAATATCAAATGTTTAGAAGTAAATATCAAATGTTTAGAAGTAAATAACAAATGTTGAGAAGTAAATATCAAATGTTTAGAAGTAAATATCGAATGTTTAGAAGTAAATTTCGAATGTTTAGAAGTAGATATCAAATGTTTAGAAGTAAATATCAAATGTTTAGAAGTAAATATCAAATGTTTAGAAGTAAATATCAAATGTTTAGAAGTAAATATCAAATGTTTAGAAGTAAATATCGAATGTTTAGAAGTAAATTTCGAATGTTTAGAAGTAGATATCAAATGTTTAGAAGTAGATATCAAATGTTTAGAAGTAAATATCGAATGTTTAGAAGTAAATTTCGAATGTTTAGAAGTAGATATCAAATGTTTAGAAGTAAATATCAAATGCTTAGAAGTAAATATCGAATGTTTAGAAGTAGATATCAAATGTTTAGAAGTAAATATCAAATGTTTAGAAGTAAATATCGAATGTTTAGAAGTAGATATCAAATGTTTACAAAAAAAACCCGTGAGTCTCAATAAAACTAGGGATGCATCAGAGTGTGATCTTAGTTTGTTGAGGTCTTTAGGGCAGGATTTAGTGACAGATTAGACCACTGGGCTAGAAGGATGGGTCATTTAGTTGTTTCTGTTACTGACAGATCAAGGCCAACGTGCACTTACAAACCAAAATGGCAGGAGAAGTAGGGTTTAACCTTAAATCGTACGTCGAGACAGAGCCAAGTAATGGCCATTGAAGTATTGACAAGTTTAGTCCAAATAGTCACTGTATATGTTGGCCAGTGAAGTATCAACATGTTTAGTCCAAATAGTCACTGTATATGTTGGCCAGTGAAGTATCAACATGTTTAGTCCAAATAGTCACTGTATATAGTGGCCAGTGAAGTATCAACATGTTTAGTCCAAATAGTCACTGTATATAGTGGCCAGTGAAGTATCAACAAGTTTAGTCCAAATAGTCACTGTATATAGTGGCCAGTGAAGTATCAACAAGTTTAGTCCAAATAGTCACTGTATATAGTGGCCAGTGAAGTATCAACAAGTTTAGTCCAAATAGTCACTGTATATAGTGGCCAGTGAAGTATCAACAAGTTTAGTCCAAATAGTCACTATGGTATTAGCAAGTTGAAGTATTAGAACCTTTCTACATCTTTTTAATTGTCATTGGTTCAGTGGCGCCATGAGGGGATACCAGGCTGGACATAGGTGACTAGAGATTCCTGGACTTGATCCCATAACCAGCTCGACTACCTGGATCACAACCAAAGCTCCATATAGCCACCTAATGACTTAACTTTTCGGATTACTTGAGTACGTCTAGTTCAAATAGTGCGAAATATTTCATAGTGAAACACATTACTATGAACTAACGTCATAGTGGAAAACCCAGAAACATTTTTTAAATCCATATTTTTCGCCCTGTTATGACACGTTAAACAGTGGAAAACATATCCGGTCATGATAAAGAATCTCTGGCTCACTAAATTCTCATGTGAATAACTGGGGGAAAAAGAACAAAACAAACGAGTGATTCAGATGAATGAGTGAATCAAAGTGCCATGAATAATGTAGCCTGTGGTCTTGGCTTCAATGCAGCGGTTGTTAAAATTGTATAAATAGAATGGCCTCAATGACTTTGAGGTGAATAACTTTCGTGTACATCTGTCACCTGACGATTAACAGTCTGATTGTGTGACGTGATATGGATAGAAAAGTAGGTAAATAGGTAGATAGGTAAGTTAATAGGTAAGTTGAAGATGATAAATTAAGTAAAATGACAAGTGTATATTTTAGTATTATGTAAGTTAACAGGTAAAAAAAGTAAAGTTCCCTAGCGGGCCATCGGGGCAGATGAAGTGTAGAATTCATCTGTTTCTATAACCTCGGCATATGAAGGGATTGTGTGGTTAGCACAACGCCCAGCCGCCTTTACTTCCCCAACTTAAAGTTAGGTACCCATTTAAAGCTGGGTGGACTTGTGGGACGACTTTGCACCAAATTTCACCTGGAAAAATTTCAAGGGCCTCACCGTGGATCGAACCCAGGACTGTCAGGTTGGCAGTCGAGTATCTACACCACTCGGCCAAAATGTAGGTAGATGTAGGTGAGGAAATTTGGAAATAATATAGTTAGGTAAGAAAGTAGATATTGGTAGGTCAGAACATAACTACTTTAAGAGGGAGTGTAGGTAGATAAATATACATAAACTATAGATAAATATACATAAACTTTTGCCTAATTATACAGGTAGGTCTATATAAAGGTTAAATATAGGTAGATATTAAAAATCTTTTTTTTTATTTAAATGTTAGGATGTATGTTTTCCCCTTTACTGTGATATTTAAAATGGCAACACCAAAAAAACTGAGTTTAGAGAAAAAAAAATCATGTGGTTTCAATATTTTGTTTAACACCAGTATAAGACGAAGACTAGTCGTTTATTCCAAAACTACCAACTACCATAAAAAAAAAAGACTTAATGGTTTATCGTTTGTTGGTATATTTCACAATCTCAGCTCAATTTATTATACCTCAACAAATGACACTCAATGTCATGTCATCATGTCGACAATAGAAAGATGATATTTTACTGTTAATATTCTCTACTGTTCGAATAATAGTCGAGAAATTATTTATGGTATACCTACTGTCTAGCAACACTGTCAGCTGGTCCAGCACCTGTCTAATAACACTGTCAGCTGGTATAGCACCTGTCTAGTAACACTGTCAGATGGTCTAGTGCCTGTCTAGAAACACTGTCAGCTGGTCCAGCGCCTGTCTAGTAAAACTGTCACCAGCTGGTCTAGTGCCTGTCTAGTAACACTGTCAGCTGGTCTAGTGCCTGTCTAGTAACACTGTCAGCTGGTCCAGCGCCTGTCTAGTAACACTGTCAGCTGGTCTAGTGCCTGTCTAGTAACACTGTCAGCTGGTCCAGCACCTGTCTAATAACACTGTCAGCTGGTCTAGTGCCTGTCTAGTAACACTGTCAGCTGGTTCAGTGCCTGTCTAGCAACACTGTCAGCTGGTCCAGCACCTGTCTAATAACACTGTCAGCTGGTCTAGTGCCTGTCTAGTAACACTGTCAGCTGGTTCAGTGCCTGTCTAGCAACACTGTCAGCTGGTCCAGCACCTGTCTAATAACACTGTCAGCTGGTCTAGCACCTGTCTAGTAACACTGTCAGCTTGTTTAGTGCCTGTCTAGCAACACTGTCAGCTGGTCCAGCGCCTGTCTAGTAACACTGTCAGATGGTTTAGTGCCTGTCTAGCAACACTGTCAGCTGGTCCAGCGCCTGTCTAGTAACACTGTCAGCTGGTCTAGTGCCTGTCTAGTAACACTGTCAGCTGGTCCAGCACCTGTCTAATAACACTGTCAGCTGGTCTAGTGCCTGTCTAGTAACACTGTCAGCTGGTTTAGTGCCTGTCTAGCAACACTGTCAGCTTGTCCAGCACCTGTCTAATAACACTGTCAGCTGGTCTAGCAGCTGTCTAGTAACACTGTCAGCTGGTTTAGTGCCTGTCTAGTAACACTATCAGCTGGTCCAGTGCCTGTCTAGTAACACTATCAGCTGGTTCAGCATCTGTCTAGAAACACTGTCAGCTGGTCTAGTGCCTGTCTAGAAACACTGTCAGCTGGTCTAGTGCCTGTCTAGTAACACTGTCAGCTGGTCTAGTGCCTGTCTAGTAACACTGTCAGCTGGCCCAGCGCCTGTCTAGTAACACTGTCAGCTGGTCTAGTGCCTGTCTAGTAACACTGTCAGCTGGTCTAGTGCCTGTCTAGTAACACTGTCAGCTGGTCCAGCGCCTGTCTAGTAACACTGTCTGTCAGCTGGTCTAGTGCCTGTCTAGTAACACTGTCAGCTGGTTCAGCATCTGTCTAGAAACACTGTCAGCTGGTCTAGTGCCTGTCTAGAAACACTGTCAGCTGGTCTAGTGCCTGTCTAGTAACACTGTCAGCTGGTCCAGCACCTGTCTAATAACACTGTCAGCTGGTCTAGCACCTGTCTAGTAACACTGTCAGCTTGTTTAGTGCCTGTCTAGCAACACTGTCAGCTGGTCCAGCGCCTGTCTAGTAACACTGTCAGATGGTTTAGTGCCTGTCTAGCAACACTGTCAGCTGGTTTAGTGCCTGTCTAGCAACACTGTCAGCTGGTCCAGCGCCTGTCTAGTAACACTGTCAGCTGGTCTAGTGCCTGTCTAGTAACACTGTCAGCTGGTCCAGCACCTGTCTAATAACACTGTCAGCTGGTCTAGTGCCTGTCTAGTAACACTGTCAGCTGGTTTAGTGCCTGTCTAGCAACACTGTCAGCTTGTCCAGCACCTGTCTAATAACACTGTCAGCTGGTCTAGCAGCTGTCTAGTAACACTGTCAGCTGGTTTAGTGCCTGTCTAGTAACACTGTCAGCTGGTCTAGTGCCTGTCTAGTAACACTGTCAGCTGGTTTAGTGCCTGTCTAGCAACACTGTCAGCTTGTCCAGCACCTGTCTAATAACACTGTCAGCTGGTCTAGCAGCTGTCTAGTAACACTGTCAGCTGGTTTAGTGCCTGTCTAGTAACACTATCAGCTGGTCCAGTGCCTGTCTAGTAACACTATCAGCTGGTTCAGCATCTGTCTAGAAACACTGTCAGCTGGTCTAGTGCCTGTCTAGAAACACTGTCAGCTGGTCTAGTGCCTGTCTAGTAACACTGTCAGCTGGTCTAGTGCCTGTCTAGTAACACTGTCAGCTGGCCCAGCGCCTGTCTAGTAACACTGTCAGCTGGTCTAGTGCCTGTCTAGTAACACTGTCAGCTGGTCTAGTGCCTGTCTAGTAACACTGTCAGCTGGTCCAGCGCCTGTCTAGTAACACTGTCTGTCAGCTGGTCTAGTGCCTGTCTAGTAACACTGTCAGCTGGTCCAGCACCTGTCTAATAACACTGTCAGCTGGTCTAGTGCCTGTCTAGTAACACTGTCAGCTGGTCTAGCACCTGTCTAGTAACACTGTCAGCTGGTTTAGTGCCTGTCTAGCAACACTGTCAGCTGGTCCAGCGCCTGTCTAGTAACACTGTCAGCTGGTCTAGTGCCTGTCTAGTAACACTATCAGCTGGTCCAGCACCTGTCTAGTAACACTATCAGCTGGTCCAGTGCCTGTCTAGTAACACTATCAGCTGGTCCAGTGCCTGTCTGGTAACACTATCAGCTGGTCCAGCATCTGTCTAGCAACACTGTCAGCTGGTCTAGTGCCTGTCTAGAAACACTCTCAGCTGGTCTAGTGCCTGTCTAGTAACACTGTCAGCTGGTCCAGCGCCTGTCTAGTAACACTGTCAGCTGGTATAGCACCTGTCTAGAAACACTGTCAGATGGTCTAGTGCCTGTCTAGCAACACTGTCAGCTGGTCCAGCGCCTGTCTAGTAAAACTGTCACCAGCTGGTCTAGTGCCTGTCTAGTAACACTGTCAGCTGGTCTAGTGCCTGTCTAGTAACACTGTCAGCTGGTCCAGCGCCTGTCTAGTAACACTGTCAGCTGGTCTAGTGCCTGTCTAGTAACACTGTCAGCTGGTCCAGCACCTGTCTAATAACACTGTCAGCTGGTCTAGTGCCTGTCTAGTAACACTGTCAGCTGGTTCAGTGCCTGTCTAGCAACACTGTCAGCTGGTCCAGCACCTGTCTAATAACACTGTCAGCTGGTCTAGTGCCTGTCTAGTAACACTGTCAGCTGGTTCAGTGCCTGTCTAGCAACACTGTCAGCTGGTCCAGCACCTGTCTAATAACACTGTCAGCTGGTCTAGCACCTGTCTAGTAACACTGTCAGCTTGTTTAGTGCCTGTCTAGCAACACTGTCAGCTGGTCCAGCGCCTGTCTAGTAACACTGTCAGATGGTTTAGTGCCTGTCTAGCAACACTGTCAGCTGGTCCAGCGCCTGTCTAGTAACACTGTCAGCTGGTCTAGTGCCTGTCTAGTAACACTGTCAGCTGGTCCAGCACCTGTCTAATAACACTGTCAGCTGGTCTAGTGCCTGTCTAGTAACACTGTCAGCTGGTTTAGTGCCTGTCTAGCAACACTGTCAGCTTGTCCAGCACCTGTCTAATAACACTGTCAGCTGGTCTAGCAGCTGTCTAGTAACATTGTCAGCTGGTTTAGTGCCTGTCTAGTAACACTATCAGCTGGTCCAGTGCCTGTCTAGTAACACTATCAGCTGGTTCAGCATCTGTCTAGAAACACTGTCAGCTGGTCTAGTGCCTGTCTAGAAACACTGTCAGCTGGTCTAGTGCCTGTCTAGTAACACTGTCAGCTGGTCTAGTGCCTGTCTAGTAACACTGTCAGCTGGCCCAGCGCCTGTCTAGTAACACTGTCAGCTGGTCTAGTGCCTGTCTAGTAACACTGTCAGCTGGTCTAGTGCCTGTCTAGTAACACTGTCAGCTGGTCCAGCGCCTGTCTAGTAACACTGTCTGTCAGCTGGTCTAGTGCCTGTCTAGTAACACTGTCAGCTGGTTCAGCATCTGTCTAGAAACACTGTCAGCTGGTCTAGTGCCTGTCTAGAAACACTGTCAGCTGGTCTAGTGCCTGTCTAGTAACACTGTCAGCTGGTCCAGCACCTGTCTAATAATACTGTCAGCTGGTCTAGCACCTGTCTAGTAACACTGTCAGCTTGTTTAGTGCCTGTCTAGCAACACTGTCAGCTGGTCCAGCGCCTGTCTAGTAACACTGTCAGATGGTTTAGTGCCTGTCTAGCAACACTGTCAGCTGGTCCAGCGCCTGTCTAGTAACACTGTCAGCTGGTCTAGTGCCTGTCTAGTAACACTGTCAGCTGGTCCAGCACCTGTCTAATAACACTGTCAGCTGGTCTAGTGCCTGTCTAGTAACACTGTCAGCTGGTTTAGTGCCTGTCTAGCAACACTGTCAGCTTGTCCAGCACCTGTCTAATAACACTGTCAGCTGGTCTAGCAGCTGTCTAGTAACACTGTCAGCTGGTTTAGTGCCTGTCTAGTAACACTATCAGCTGGTCCAGTGCCTGTCTAGTAACACTATCAGCTGGTTCAGCATCTGTCTAGAAACACTGTCAGCTGGTCTAGTGCCTGTCTAGAAACACTGTCAGCTGGTCTAGTGCCTGTCTAGTAACACTGTCAGCTGGTCTAGTGCCTGTCTAGTAACACTGTCAGCTGGCCCAGCGCCTGTCTAGTAACACTGTCAGCTGGTCTAGTGCCTGTCTAGTAACACTGTCAGCTGGTCTAGTGCCTGTCTAGTAACACTGTCAGCTGGTCCAGCGCCTGTCTAGTAACACTGTCTGTCAGCTGGTCTAGTGCCTGTCTAGTAACACTGTCAGCTGGTCCAGCACCTGTCTAATAACACTGTCAGCTGGTCTAGTGCCTGTCTAGTAACACTGTCAGCTGGTCTAGCACCTGTCTAGTAACACTGTCAGCTGGTTTAGTGCCTGTCTAGCAACACTGTCAGCTGGTCCAGCGCCTGTCTAGTAACACTGTCAGCTGGTCTAGTGCCTGTCTAGTAACACTATCAGCTGGTCCAGCACCTGTCTAGTAACACTATCAGCTGGTCCAGTGCCTGTCTAGTAACACTATCAGCTGGTCCAGTGCCTGTCTGGTAACACTATCAGCTGGTCCAGCATCTGTCTAGCAACACTGT
The DNA here is from genome assembly GCA_021962125.1 of Bulinus truncatus. Classification (NCBI taxonomy): domain Eukaryota; kingdom Metazoa; phylum Mollusca; class Gastropoda; family Planorbidae; genus Bulinus; species Bulinus truncatus. Next base: position 351,409 of record JAGDYQ010000392.1, read on the forward strand.
CAGCTGGTCTAGTGCCTGTCTAGTAACACTGTCAGCTGGTCCAGCGCCTGTCTAGTAACACTGTCAGCTGGTCCAGCGCCTGTCTAGTAACACTGTCAGCTGGTATAGCACCTGTCTAGAAACACTGTCAGATGGTCTAGTGCCTGTCTAGCAACACTGTCAGCTGGTCCAGCGCCTGTCTAGTAAAACTGTCACCAGCTGGTCTAGTGCCTGTCTAGTAACACTGTCAGCTGGTCTAGTGCCTGTCTAGTAACACTGTCAGCTGGTCCAGCGCCTGTCTAGTAACACTGTCAGCTGGTCCAGCGCCTGTCTAGTAACACTGTCAGCTGGTCTAGTGCCTGTCTAGTAACACTGTCAGCTGGTCCAGCACCTGTCTAATAACACTGTCAGCTGGTCTAGTGCCTGTCTAGTAACACTGTCAGCTGGTTCAGTGCCTGTCTAGCAACACTGTCAGCTGGTCCAGCACCTGTCTAATAACACTGTCAGCTGGTCTAGCACCTGTCTAGCAACACTGTCAGCTGGTCCAGCACCTGTCTAATAACACTGTCAGCTGGTCTAGCAGCTGTCTAGTAACACTGTCAGCTGGTTTAGTGCCTGTCTAGTAACACTGTTAGCTAGTTTCCTAAGAGTGTGTTCTATCCGTCGAAATTTTCTTATCTTGATTTTTTTTTCTTTTTACTGACGGAACATTGTTTAGTTCTGTCGGAGGCATCCATAAGTAAATTTATGGAGTTTGTTTTAAATTAAAGTTTTGCCCCAATCCAGGTTTCAGACCCGCATAGGAGAGTTGATATGACTTTATTACTAAATATTCTAATTTTTATATTTAGGGAAAATTTTGATCCTCAGATAGGTTCAGAAGCAAAGAAGGTAGCTCTTGTCTTGGGCTGCTCTTGTCTTATGCTGCTCTTTTTTGGGCTGCTCTTGACTTCGGCTGCTCTTGTCTCAGGGCTGCTCTTGACTTGGGCTGCTCTTGTCTTATGCTGCTCTTGTCTTATGCTGCTCTTATCTTGGGTTGCTCTTGACTTCGGCTGCTCTTGTCTTGGGCTGCTCTTGTCTTATGCTGCTCTTGTCTTGGGCTGCTCTTGTCTTATGCTGCTCTTGTCTTGGGCTGCTCTTGTCTTATGCTGCTCTTGTTTTGGGCTGCTCTTGACTTCGGCTGCTCTTGTCTTATGCTGTTCTTGTTTTGGGCTGTTCTTGTCTTGGCAATTCGATGCTTTTGTGTCTACTTCGGCATTATCCTCGTTACATACCACCCTTCCCATCTAGATGAAGCAGAACGCTTTGCTCATGAGCTGACGACATATTTACCCCATATGATGAAGTTATAAAAATAGACAAGAACTTAAAATGACTTATTTACAGATGTGCGCATAAAAATACAGTTGCGTCATTAACAACGTATGAAGCATTCGGCGAAATATTTGTGAAGGATTCTTTTACTAAAAAAATTTCGGTTCCCTGTCCTCCATACTTTATGTGTATTGGGCTCTACGTCACTGGTGTCATAAATAGCAGAAGGCTACACATATAGCTGAATGTACTTTGTAAATATATATACATTTATAATTGACTAATGTACGGAGATCACATGATCAATCCATTCTAAGAGTTGCAATGTTTTGATTGGCTAATGATATGAACTGTGAAAGGAACATGTCCGTTTAACAGCTCGCTGCCATTTATCACAATAAATATATCATTAGTCTGCAGACTGGTCAATAATGTTTTCCAGAAGAGTACATCAATTTTAATTAATGGAGGTTAAATCTCGGCAGGCATCGTAAAGATGCAATAAAATATGTTTTGTTTTTAAATACTAAACAAAAAGTAACATTGATACGACTATATCACACTGATAGACTACATTACACTGATAGAGTACATCACACTGATAGAGTACATCACACTGATAGACTACATTACACTGATATACTACATCACACTGATAGACTACATCACACTGATAGACTACATCACACTGATAGACTACATCACACTGATATACTACATCACACTGATAGACTACATCACACTGATAGACTACATTACACTGATAAACTACATCACACTGATAGACTACATCACACTGATATACTACATCACACTGATAGACTACATCACACTGATAGACTACATCACACTGATAGAGTACATCACACTGATAGAGTACATCACACTGATAGACTACATTACACTGATATACTACATCACACAGATAGACTACATTACACTGATATACTACATCACACTGATAGACTACATCACACTGATATACTACATCACACTGATAGACTACATCACACTGATAGACTACATCACACTGATAGACTACATCACACTGGTAGACTACATCACACTGATAGACTACATCATACTAATAGACTACATCACACTGATAGACTACATCACACTGATAGACTACATCACACTGATAGACTAAATCAGTAGAAATAACACGATTTGATAAGTGCATACTAGGGTGGTGGTGTTGATTCAAAGTATAACATATGTGTAATGTAAACTAAAGTCCATGACATACAGTGTGTAATGTAAACTAAGTCCATGACATATAATGTGTAATGTAAACTAAGTCCATGACATACAGTGTGTAATGTAAACTAGTGAATTTGTTACTCAGGAAAACATTCTATATACGTCTCTTTCTCTCCTCCTCTCGCCTCTCTCTCTACACGTCTCTTTCTCTCCTCCTCTCGCCTCTCTTTCTCCACGTCTCTTTCTCTCCTCCTCTCGCCTCTATCTCTACACGTCATTTTTTCTCCTCCTCTCGCCTCTCTCTCTCCACGTCCCTTTCTCTCCTCCTCTCGCCTCTCTCTCTCCACGTCCCTTTCTCTCCTCCTCTCGCCTCTCTCTCTACACGTCTCTTTCTCTCCTCCTCTCGCCTCTCTTTCTCCACGTCTCTTTCTCTCCTCCTCTCGCCTCTATCTCTACACGTCATTTTTTCTCCTCCTCTCGCCTCTCTCTCCACGTCCCTTTCTCTCCTCCTCTCGCCTCTCTCTCTCCACGTCCCTTTCTCTCCTCCTCTCGCCACTCTCTCTCCACGTCTCTTTCTCTCCTCCTCTCGCCTCTCTCTCTCCATGTCCCTTTCTTTCCTCCTCTCACCTCTCTCTTTCCACGTCTCTTTCTCTCCTCTAGCCTCTATCTCCACGTCCCTTTCTCTCCTCCTCTCGCCTCTCTCTCTCCACGTCCCTTTCGCTCTTCCTCTCGCCTCTCTCTCTCTCCACGTCTCTTTCTCTCCTCCTCTCGCCTCTCTCTCTCCACGTCCCTTTCTCTCCTCCTCTCGCCTCTCTCTCCACGTAATTTTTTCTCCTCCTCTCGCCTCTCTCTCTCCACGTCTCTTTCTCTCCTCCTCTCGCCTCTCTCTCCACGTCCCTTTCTCTCATCCTCTTGCCCTCCCTCTCTCCAAGTCCCTTTCTCTCCTCCTCTCGCCTCTATCTCTACACGTCATTTTTTCTCCTCCTCTCGCCTCTCTCTCTCCATGTCCCTTTCTCTCCTCCTCTCGCCTCTCTCTCTCCACGTCCCTTTCTCTCCTCCTCTCGCCTCTCTCTCTCCACGTCCCTTTCTCTCCTCCTCTCGCCTCTCTCTCTTCACGTCTCTTTCTCTCCTCCTCTCGCCTCTCTCTCCCCACGTCCCTTTCTCTCCTCCTCTCGCCTCTCTCTCCACGTCATTTTTTCTCCTCCTCTCGCCTCTCTCTCTCCACGTCTCTTTCTCTCCGCCTTTCGTCTCTCTCCACGTCCCTTTCTTTCCTCCTCTCGCCTCTCTCACTCTCCACGTAACTTTCTCTCCGCCTCTCGTCTCTCTCCACGTCACTTTCTCTCCTCCTCTTGCCCTCCCTCTCTACACGTCATTTTTTCTCCTCCTCTCGCCTCTCCACGTCTCTTTCTCTATACCTCTCGCCTCTCTCTCTCTCTCCACGTCCCTTTCTCTCCTCCTCTTGCCCTCCCTCTCTCCACGTCTCTTTCTCTCCTCCTCTCGCCTCTCTCTCTCCACGTCCCTTTCTCTCCTCCTCTCGCCTCTCTCTCTACACGTCATTTTTTCTCCACCTCTCGCCTCTCTCTCTCCACGTCCCTTTCTCTCCTCCTCTCGCCTCTCTCTCTCCACGTCCCTTTCTCTCCTCCTCTCGCCTCTCTCTCTACACGTCATTTTTTCTCCTCCTCTCGCCTCTCTCTCTCCACGTCTCTTTCTCTCCTCCTCTCGCCTCTCTACACGTCATTTTTTCTCCTCCTCTCGCCTCTCTCTCTCCACGTCCCTTTCTCTCCTCCTCTCGCCTCTCTCTCCCCACGTCCCTTTCTCTCCTCCTCTCGCCTCTCTCTCCACGTCATTTTTTCTCCTTCTCTCGCCTCTCTCTCTCCACGTCTCTTTCTCTCCGCCTTTCGTCTCTCTCCACGTCCCTTTCTTTCCTCCTCTCGCCTCTCTCACTCTCCACGTAACTTTCTCTCCTCCTCTCGCCACTATCTCTACACGTCATTTTTTCTCCTCCTCTCGCCTCTCTCTCTCCACGTCCCTTTCTCTCCTCCTCTCACCTCTCTCTCTTCACGTCACTTTCTCTCCTCCTCTCGCCTCTCTCTCTCCACGTCCCTTTCTCTCCTCCTCTCGCCTCTCTCTCTCCACGTCCCTTTCTCTCCTCCTCTCGCCTCTCTCTCTCCACGTCTCTTTCTCTCCGCCTTTCGTCTCTCTCCACGTCCCTTTCTCTCCTCCTCTCGCCTCTCTCACTCTCCACGTAACTTTCTCTCCTCCTCTTGCCTCTCTCTCTCCACGTCCCTTTCTCTCCTCCTCTCGCCTCTCTCTCTCCTCGTCACTTTCTCTCCTCCTCTCGCCTCTCTCTCTCCACGTCCCTTTCTCTCCTCCTCTCGCCTCTCTCTCTCCACGTCCCTTTCTCTCCTCCTCTCGCCTTTCTCTCTCCACGTCCCTTTCTCTCCTCCTCTCGCCTCTCTCTCTCCACGTCCCTTTCTCTCCTCCTCTCGCCTCTCTCTCTTCACGTCTCTTTCTCTCCTCCTCTCGCCAATCTCTCTCCGTCTCTCTTTCTCTCCTCCTCTCGCCACTCTCTCTCCACGTCCCTTTCTCTCCTCCTCTCGCCTCTCTCTCTACACATCATTTTTTCTCCTCCTCTCGCCTCTCTCTCTCCACCTCCCTTTCTCTCCTCCTCTCGCCTCTCTCTCTCCACGTCCCTTTCTCTCTTCCTCTCGCCTCTCTCTCTCTACGTCTCTTTCTCTCCTCCTCTCGCCTCTAGCTCAACACGTCATTTTTTCTCCTCCTCTCGCCTCTCTCTCTCAACGTCCCTTTCTCTCCTCCTCTCGCCTCTCTCTCTCCACGTCTCTTTCTCTCCTCCTCTCGCTCTCTCTCTCCACGTCCCTTTCTCTCCTCCTCTCGCCTCTCTCTCTACACGTCATTTTTTCTCCTCCTCTCGCCTCTCTCTCTCCACCTCCCTCTCGCTCCTCCTCTCGCCTCTCTCTCTCCACGTCCCTTTCTCTCTTCCTCTCTCTTTCCACGTTACTTTCACTCCTCCTCTCGCCTCTCTCTCTCCACGTCCCTTTCTCTCCTCCTCTCGCCTCTCTCTCCACGTAATTTTTTCTCCTCTTCTCGCCTCTCTCTCTCTCCACGTCTCTTTCTCTCCTCTCGCCTCTCTCTCTCTACACGTCACTTTCTCTCCTCCTCTTGCCCTCCCTCTCTCCACGTCCCTTTCTCTCCTCCTCTCGCCTCTCTCTCTCCACGTCTCTTTCTCTCCTCCTCTCGCCTCTCTCTCTCCACGTCCCTTTCTCTCCTCCTCTCGCCTCTCTCACTCCACGTCCCTTTCTCTCATGCTCTCGCCTCTCTCTCTACACGTCACTTTCCTCCTCTTGCCCTCCCTCTCTACACGTCACTTTCTCTCCTCCTCTCGCCTCTCTCTCTCCACGTCTTTCTCTCCTCCTCTCGCCTCTCTCTTTCCACGTCTCTTTCTCTCCTCCTCTCGCCTCTATCTCTACACGTCATTTTTTCTCCTCCTCTCGCCTCTCTCTCTCCACGTCCCTTTCTCTCCTCCTCTCGCCTCTCTCTCTCTCCACGTCCCTTTCTCTCCTCCTCTCGCCTCTCTCACTCCACGTCCCTTTCTCTCCTCCTCTGTCCTCTCTCTCCACGTCATTTTTTCTCCTTCTCTCGCCTCTCTCTCACCACGTCTCTTTCTCTCCTCCTCTCGCCTCTCTCTCTCCACGTCCCTTTCTCTCCTCCTCTCGCCTCTCTCTCCACGTCATTTTCTCTCCTCCTCTCGCCTCTCTCACTCCACGTCACTTTCTCTCCTCCTCTCGCCTCTCTCTCTCCACGTCTCTTTGTCTCCTCCTCTCGCCTCTCTCTCTCCACGTCTCTTTCTCTCCTCCTCTCGCCACTATCTCTACACGTCATTTTTTCTCCTCCTCTCGCCTATCTCTCTCCACGTCACTTTCTCTCCTCCTCTCGCCTCTCTCTCCACGTCTCTTTCTCTCCTCCTCTCGCCTCTCTCTCTCCACACCACTTTCTCTCCTCATCTCGCCTCTCTCTCTACACGTCATTTTTTCTCCTCCTCTCGCCTCTCTCTCTCCACGTCCCTTTCTCTCCTCCTCTCGCCTCTCTCTCTCCACGTCCCTTTCTCTCCTCCTCTCGCCTCTCTCTCTTCACGTCTCTTTCTCTCCTCCTCTCGCCTCTCTCACTCCACGTCCCTTTCTCTCCTCCTCTCGCCTCTCTCTCTACACGTCACTTTCCTCCTCTTGTCCTCCCTCTCTACACGTCACTTTCTTTCCTCCTCTCGCCTCTCTCTATCCACGTCTTTCTCTCCTCCTCTCGCCTCTCTCTTTCCACGTCTCTTTCTCTCCTCTTCTCGCCTCTATCTCTACACGTCATTTTTTCTCCTTCTCTCGCCTCTCTCTCTTCACGTCCCTTTCTCTCCTCCTCTCGCCTCTCTCTCTCTCTCCACGTCCCTTTCTCTCCTCCTCTCGCCTCTCTCTCTCCACGTCCCTTTCTCTCCTCCTCTCGCCTCTCTCTCTCCAAGTCCCTTTCTCTCCTCCTCTCTCCTCTCTCTCCACGTCATTTTTTCTCCATCTCTCGCCTCTCTCTCTCCACGTCTCTTTCTCTCCTTCTCTCGCCTCTCTCTCTACACGTCCCTTTCTCTCCTCCTCTTGCCCTCCCTTTCTCTCCTCCTCTCGCCTCTCTCTCCACGTCTCTTTCTCTCCTCCTCTCGCCTCTCTCTCTCCACGTCCCTTTCTCTCCTCCTCTCGCCTCTCTCTACACGTCACTTTCTCTCCTCCTCTTGCCCTCCCTCTCTACACGTCACTTTCTCTCCTCCTCTCGCCTCTCTCTCTCCACGTCTCTTTCTCTCATCCTCTTACCTCTCTCTCTACACGTCACTTTCTCTCCTCCTCTTGCCCTCTCTCTCTCTACACGTCATTTTTTCTCCTCCTCTCGCCTCTCTCTCCACGTCCCTTTCTCTCCTCCTCTCGCCTCTCTCTCTACACGTCATTTTTTCTCCTCCTCTCGCCTCTCCACGTCTCTTTCTCTATACCTCTCGCCTCTCTCTCTCCACGTCCCTTTCTCTCCTCCTCTCGCCTCTCTCTCTCCACGTCTCTTTCTCTCCTCCTCTCGCCTCTCTCACTCCACGTCCCTTTCTCTCCTCCTCTCGCCTCTCTCTCTACACGTCATTTTTTCTCCTCCTCTCGCCTCTCTCTCTCCACGTCCCTTTCTCTCCTCCTCTCGCTTCTCTCTCTCCACGTCTCTTTCTCTCCTCCTCTCGCCTCTCTCTCTCCACGTCCCTTTCTCTCCGCCTCTCGCCTCTCTCACTCCACGTCCCTTTCTCTCCTCCTCTCGCCTCTCTCTCTACACGTCACTTTCCTCCTCTTGCCCTCCCTCTCTACACGTCACTTTCTCTCCTCCTCTCGCCTCTCTCTCTCCACGTCTTTCTCTCCTCCTCTCGCCTCTCTCTTTCCACGTCTCTTTCTCTCCTCTTCTCGCCTCTATCTCTACACGTCATTTTTTCTCCTCCTCTCGCCTCTCTCTCTTCATGTCCCTTTCTCTCCTCCTCTCGCCTCTCTCTCTCCACGTCCCTTTCTGTCCTCCTCTCGCCTCTCTCTCTCCAAGTCCCTTTCTCTCCTCCTCTCTCCTCTCTCTCCACGTCATTTTTTCTCCTCCTCTCGCCTCTCTCTCTCCACGTCTCTTTCTCTCCTTCTCTCGCCTCTCTCTCTACACGTCACTTTCTCTCCTCCTCTTGCCCTCCCTCTCTCCACGTCCCTTTCTCTCCTCCTCTCGCCTCTCTCTCTCCACGTCTCTTTCTCTCCTCCTCTCGCCTCTCTCTCTCCACGTCCCTTTCTCTCCTCCTCTCGCCTCTCTCTCTCCACGTCTCTTTCTCTCCTCCTCTCACCTCTCTCTCTCCACGTCTCTTTCTCTCCTCCTCTCGCCTCTCTCTCTCCACGTCTCTTTCTCCCCTCCTCTCGCCTCTATCTCTACACGTCATTTTTTTTCTCCTCCTCTCGCCTCTCTCTCTCCACGTCCCTTTCTCTCCTCCTCTCGCCTCTCTCTCTCCACGTCCCTTTCTCTCCTCCTCTCGCCTCTCTCTCTCCACGTCCCTTTCCTCCTCTCGCCTCTCTCTCTCTACACGTCATTTTTTCTCCTCCTCTCGCCTCTCTCTCTCCACGTCCCTTTCTCTCATCCTCTCGCCTCTCTCTCTCTACGTCCCATTCTCTCTTCCTCTCGCCTCTCTCTCTCCACGTCCCTTTCTCTCTCCTCCTCTTGCCTCTCTCTCCACGTCATTTTTTCTCCTCCTCTCGCCTCTCTCTCTCCACGTCTCTTTCTCTCCCTCCTCTCGCCTCTCTCTCTACATGTCACTTTCTCTCCTCCTCTCACCTCTCTCTCTCCACGTCCCTTTCTCTCCTCCTCTCGCCTCTCTCCACGTCTCTTTCTCTCCTCCTCTCGCCTCTCTCTCTCCACGTCTCTTTCTCTCCTTCTCTCGCCTCTATCTCTACACGTCATTTTTTCTCCTCCTCTCGCCTCTCTCTCTCTCCACGTCCCTTTCTCTCCTCCTCTCGCCTCTCTCTCCACGTCATTTTTCTCCTCCTCTCGCCTCTCTCTCTCAACCTCCCTCTCGCTCCTCCTCTCGCCTCTCTCTCTTCACGTCCCTTTCTCTCTTCCTCTCTCTTTCCACGTTACTTTCTCTCCTCCTCTCGCCTCTCTCTCTCCACGTCCCTTTCTCTCTTCCTCTCGCCTCTCTCTCCATGTAATTTTTCTCCTCTTCTCGCCTCTCTCTCTCTCCACGTCATTTTTTCTCCTCCTCTCGCCTCTCTCTCTCTACACGTCACTCTTCCTCCTCTTGCCCTCCCTCTCTCCACGTCCCTTTCTCTCCTCCTCTCGCCTCTCTCTCTCCACGTCTCTTTCTCTCCTCCTCTCGCCTCTCTCTCTCCACGTCCCTTTCTCTCCACCTCTCGCCTCTCTCTCTCCACGTCCCTTTCTCTCCTCCTCTCGCCTCTCTCTCCACGTCCCTTTCTCTCCTCCTCTCGCCTCTCTCTCTACACGTCATTATTTCTCCTCCTCTCGCCTCTCTCTCTCCACGTCTCTTTCTCTCCTCCTCTCGCCTCTCTACACGTCATTTTTTCTCCTCCTCTCGCCTCTCTCTCTCCACGTCCCTTTCTCGCCTCCTCTCGCCTCTCTCTCCCCACGTCCCTTTCTCTCCTCCTCTCGCCTCTCTCTCCACGTCATTTTTTCTCCTTCTCTCGCCTCTCTCTCTCCACGTCTCTTTCTCTCCGCCTTTCGTCTCTCTCCACGTCCCTTTCTTTCCTCCTCTCGCCTCTCTCACTCTCCACGTAACTTTCTCTCCTCCTCTCGCCACTATCTCTACACGTCAATTTTTCTCCTCCTCTCGCCTCTCTCTCTCCACGTCCCTTTCTCTCCTCCTCTCACCTCTCTCTCTTCACGTCACTTTCTCTCCTCCTCTCGCCTCTCTCTCTCCACGTCCCTTTCTCTCCTCCTCTCGCCTCTCTCTCTCCACGTCACTTTCTCTCCTCCTCTCGCCTCTCTCTCTCCACGTCTCTTTCTCTCCGCCTTTCGTCTCTCTCCACGTCCCTTTCTTTCCTCCTCTCGCCTCTCTCACTCTCCACGTAACTTTCTCTCCTCCTCTTGCCTCTCTCTCTCCACGTCCCTTTCTCTCCTCCTCTCGCCTCTCTCTCTCCACGTCACTTTCTCTCCTCCTCTCGCCTCTCTCTCTCCACGTCCCTTTCTCTCCTCCTCTCGCCTCTCTCTCTCCACGTCACTTTCTCTCCTCCTCTCGCCTCTCTCTCTCCACGTCCCTTTCTCTCCTCCTCTCGCCTCTCTCTCTCCACGTCTCTTTCTCTCCACCTCTCGCCTCTCTCTCTCCACGTCCCTTTCTCTCCTCCTCTCGCCAATCTCTCTCCGTCTCTCTTTCTCTCCTCCTCTCGCCACTCTCTCTCCACGTCCCTTTCTCTCCTCCTCTCGCCTCTCTCTCTACACATCATTTTTTCTCCTCCTCTCGCCTCTCTCTCTCCACCTCCCTTTCTCTCCTCCTCTCGCCTCTCTCTCTCCACGTCCCTTTCTCTCTTCCTCTCGCCTCTCTCTCTCCACGTCCCTTTCTCTCCTCCTCTCGCCTCTCTCTCTCTACGTCTCTTTCTCTCCTCCTCTCGCCTCTAGCTCAACACGTCATTTTTTCTCCTCCTCTCGCCTCTCTCTCTCAACGTCCCTTTCTCTCCTCCTCTCGCCTCTCTCTCCACGTCTCTTTCTCTCCTCCTCTCGCCTCTCTCTCTCCACGTCCCTTTCTCTCCTCCTCTCGCCTCTCTCTCTACACGTCATTTTTTCTCCTCCTCTCGCCTCTCTCTCTCCACCTCCCCTCTCGCTCCTCCTCTCGCCTCTCTCTCTCCACGTCCCTTTCTCTCTTCCTCTCTCTTTCCACGTTACTTTCACTCCTCCTCCTCTCGCCTCTCTCTCTCCACGTCCCTTTCTCTCCTCCTCTCGCCTCTCTCTCCACGTAATTTTTTCTCCTCTTCTCGCCTCTCTCTCTCTCCACGTCTCTTTCTCTCCTCTCGCCTCTCTCTCTACACGTCACTTTCTCTCCTCCTCTTGCCCTCCCTCTCTCCACGTCCCTTTCTCTCCTCCTCTCGCCTCTCTCTCTCCACGTCTCTTTCTCTCCTCCTCTCGCCTCTCTCTCTCCACGTCCCTTTCTCTCCTCCTCTCGCCTCTCTCACTCCACGTCCCTTTCTCTCATGCTCTCGCCTCTCTCTCTACACGTCACTTTCCTCCTCTTGCCCTCCCTCTCTACACGTCACTTTCTCTCCTCCTCTCGCCTCTCTCTCTCCACGTCTTTCTCTCCTCCTCTCGCTCTCTCTCTTTCCACGTCTCTTTCTCTCCTCCTCTCGCCTCTATCTCTACACGTCATTTTTTCTCCTCCTCTCCGCCTCTCTCTCTCCACGTCCCTTTCTCTCCTCCTCTCGCCTCTCTCTCTCTCCACGTCCCTTTCTCTCCTCCTCTCGCCTCTCTCACTCCACGTCCCTTTCTCTCCTCCTCTGTCCTCTCTCTCCACGTCATTTTTTCTCCTTCTCTCGCCTCTCTCTCACCACGTCTCTTTCTCCTCCTCCTCTCGCCTCTCTCTCTCCACGTCCCTTTCTCTCCTCCTCTCGCCTCTCTCTCCACGTCCCTTTCTCTCCTCCTCTCGCCTCTCTCACTCCACGTCCCTTTCTCTCCTCCTCTCGCCTCTCTCTCTCCACGTCTCTTTGTCTCCTCCTCTCGCCTCTCTCTCTCCACGTCTCTTTCTCTCCTCCTCTCGCCACTATCTCTACACGTCATTTTTTCTCCTCCTCTCGCCTATCTCTCTCCACGTCACTTTCTCTCCTCCTCTCGCCTCTCTCTCTCCACGTCTCTTTCTCTCCTCCTCTCGCCTCTCTCTCTCCACACCACTTTCTCTCCTCATCTCGCCTCTCTCTCTACACGTCATTTTTTCTCCTCCTCTCGCCTCTCTCTCTCCACGTCCCTTTCTCTCCCTCCTCTCGCCCTCTCTCTCCACGTCCCTTTCTCTCCTCCTCTCGCCTCTCTCTCTTCACGTCTCTTTCTCTCCTCCTCTCGCCTCTCTCACTCCACGTCCCTTTCTCTCCTCCTCTCGCCTCTCTCTCTACACGTCACTTTCCTCCTCTTGTCCTCCCTCTCTACACGTCACTTTCTTTCCTCCTCTCGCCTCTCTCTATCCACGTCTTTCTCTCCTCCTCTCGCCTCTCTCTCTTTCCACGTCTCTTTCTCTCCTCTTCTCGCCTCTATCTCTACACGTCATTTTTTCTCCTTCTCTCGCCTCTCTCTCTTCACGTCCCTTTCTCTCCTCCTCTCGCCTCTCTCTCTCTCCACGTCCCTTTCTCTCCTCCTCTCGCCTCTCACTCCACGTCCCTTTCTCTCCTCCTCTCGCCTCTCTCTCTCCAAGTCCCTTTCTCTCCTCCTCTCTCCCTCTCTCTCCACGTCATTTTTTCTCCATCTCTCGCCTCTCTCTCTCCACGTCTCTTTCTCTCCTTCTCTCGCCTCTCTCTCTACACGTCCCTTTCTCTCCCTCCTCTTGCCCTCCCTTTCTCTCCTCCTCTCGCCTCTCTCTCTCCACGTCTCTTTCTCTCCTCCTCTCGCCTCTCTCTCTCCACGTCCCTTTCTCTCCTCCTCTCGCCTCTCTCTACACGTCATTTTCTCTCCTCCTCTTGCCCTCCCTCTCTACACGTCACTTTCTCTCCTCCTCTCGCCTCTCTCTCTCCACGTCTCTTTCTCTCATCCTCTTACCTCTCTCTCTACACGTCACTTTCTCTCCTCCTCTTGCCCTCTCTCTCTACACGTCATTTTTTCTCCTCCTCTCGCCTCTCTCTCCACGTCCCTTTCTCTCCTCCTCTCGCCTCTCTCTCTACACGTCATTTTTTTCTCCTCCTCTCGCCTCTCCACGTCTCTTTCTCTATACCTCTCGCCTCTCTCTCTCCACGTCCCTTTCTCTCCTCCTCTCGCCTCTCTCTCTCCACGTCTCTTTCTCTCCTCCTCTCGCCTCTCTCACTCCACGTCCCTTTCTCTCCTCCTCGCCTCTCTCTCTACACGTCATTTTTTCTCCTCCTCTCGCCTCTCTCTCTCCACGTCCCTTTCTCTCCTCCTCTCGCTTCTCTCTCTCCACGTCTCTTTCTCTCCTCCTCTCGCCTCTCTCTCTCCACGTCCCTTTCTCTCCGCCTCTCGCCTCTCTCACTCCACGTCCCTTTCTCTCCTCCTCTCGCCTCTCTCTCTACACGTCACTTTCCTCCTCTTGCCCTCCCTCTCTACACGTCACTTTCTCTCCTCCTCTCGCCTCTCTCTCTCCACGTCTTTCTCTCTCCTCCTCGCCTCTCTCTTTCCACGTCTCTTTCTCTCCTCTTCTCGCCTCTATCTCTACACGTCATTTTTTCTCCTCCTCTCGCCTCTCTCTCTTCATGTCCCTTTCTCTCCTCCTCTCGCCTCTCTCTCTCTCTCTCCACGTCCCTTTCTGTCCTCCTCTCGCCTCTCTCTCTCCAAGTCCCTTTCTCTCCTCCTCTCTCTCCTCTCTCTCCACGTCATTTTTTCTCCTCCTCTCGCCTCTCTCTCTCCACGTCTCTTTCTCTCCTTCTCTCGCCTCTCTCTCTACACGTCACTTTCTCTCCTCCTCTTGCCCTCCCTCTCTCCACGTCCCTTTCTCTCCTCCTCTCGCCTCTCTCTCTCCACGTCTCTTTCTCTCCTCCTCTCGCCCTCTCTCTCCACGTCCCTTTCTCTCCTCCTCTCGCCTCTCTCTCTCCACGTCTCTTTCTCTCCTCCTCTCACCTCTCTCTCTCCATGTCCCTTTCTCTCCTCCTCTCGCCTCTCTCTCTCCACGTCTCTTTCTCTCCTCCTCTCGCCTCTCTCTCTCCACGTCTCTTTCTCCCCTCCTCTCGCCTCTATCTCTACACGTCATTTTTTCTCCTCCTCTCGCCTCTCTCTCTCCACGTCCCTTTCTCTCCTCCTCTCGCCTCTCTCTCTCCACGTCCCTTTCTCTCCTCCTCTCGCCTCTCTCTCTCCACGTCCCTTTCCTCCTCTCGCCTCTCTCTCTCTACACGTCAGTTTTTCTCCTCCTCTCGCCTCTCTCTCTCCACGTCCCTTTCTCTCATCCTCTCGCCTCTCTCTCTCTACGTCCCATTCTCTCTTCCTCTCGCCTCTCTCTCTCCACGTCCCTTTCTCTCCTCCTCTTGCCTCTCTCTCCACGTCATTTTTTCTCCTCCTCTCGCCTCTCTCTCTCCACGTCTCTTTCTCTCCTCCTCTCGCCTCTCTCTCTACATGTCACTTTCTCTCCTCCTCTCACCTCTCTCTCTCCACGTCCCTTTCTCTCCTCCTCTCGCCTCTCTCCACGTCTCTTTCTCTCCTCCTCTCGCCTCTCTCTCTCCACGTCTCTTTCTCTCCTTCTCTCGCCTCTATCTCTACACGTCATTTTTTCTCCTCCTCTCGCCTCTCTCTCTCCACGTCCCTTTCTCTCCTCCTCTCGCCTCTCTCTCCACGTCATTTTTCTCCTCCTCTCGCCTCTCTCTCTCAACCTCCCTCTCGCTCCTCCTCTCGCCTCTCTCTCTTCACGTCCCTTTCTCTCTTCCTCTCTCTTTCCACGTTACTTTCTCTCCTCCTCTCGCCTCTCTCTCTCCACGTCCCTTTCTCTCTTCCTCTCGCCTCTCTCTCCATGTAATTTTTTCTCCTCTTCTCGCCTCTCTCTCTCTCCACGTCATTTTTTCTCCTCCTCTCGCCTCTCTCTCTACACGTCACTTTCTCTCCTCCTCTTGCCCTCCCTCTCTCCACGTCCCTTTCTCTCCTCCTCTCGCCTCTCTCTCTCCACGTCTCTTTCTCTCCTCCTCTCGCCTCTCTCTCTCCACGTCCCTTTCTCTCCGCCTCTCGCCTCACTCATTCCACGTCCCTTTCTCTCCTCCTCTCGCCTCTCTCTCTCCACGTCCCTTTCACTCCTCCTCTCGCCTCTCTCTCTCTACACGTCATTATTTCTCCTCCTCTCGCCTCTCTCTCTCCACGTCCCTTACTCTCCTCCTCTCGCCTCTCTCTCTCCACGTCTCTTTCTCTCCTCCTCTCGCCTCTCTATCTCCACATCCCTTTCTCTCCTCCTCTCGCCTCTCTACACGTCATTTTTTCTCCTCCTCTCGCCTCTCTCTCTCCACGTCCCTTTCTCTCCTCCTCTCGCCTCTCTCTCTCCACGTCCCTTTCTCTCCTCCTCTCGCCTCTCTCTCTTCACGTCTCTTTCTCTCCTCCTCTCCCCTCTCTCTCTCCACGTCCCTTTCTCTCCTCCTCTCGCCTCTCTCTCCACGTCATTTTTTCTCCTCCTCTCGCCTCTCTCTCTCCACGTCTCTTTCTCTCCGCCTTTCGTCTCTCTCCACGTCCCTTTCTTTCCTCCTCTCGCCTCTCGCACTCTCCACGTAACTTTCTCTCTCGCCTCTCTCTCTCTCCACGTCCCTTTCTCTCCTCCTCTCGCCTCTCTCTCCACGTCATTTTTTCTCCTCCTCTCGCCTCTCTCTCTCCACGTCCCTTTCTCTCCTCCTCTCGCCTCTCTCTCTACACGTCATTTTTTCTCCTCCTCTCCGTTCTCTCTCTCCACCTTCCTTTCTCTCTCCTCTTCGCCTCTCTCTCTCCACGTCCCTTTCTCTCCACCTCTCGCCTCTCTCTCTCCACGTTCCTTTCTCTCCATCTCTCGCCTTTCTCTCTCCACGTCCCTTTCTCTCCTCCTCTCGCCTTTCTCTCTCCACGTCCCTTTCTCTCCTCCTCTCGCCTCTCTCTCTACACGTCATTTTTTCTCCTCCTCTCGCCTCTCTCTCTCCACGTCTCTTTCTCTCCACCTCTCGCCTCTCTCTCTCCACGTTACTTTCTCTCCTCCTCTCGCCTCTCTCTCCGTGTCTCTTTCTCTCCTCCTCTCGTCACTCTCTCTCCACGTCCCTTTCTCTCCTCCTCTCGCCTCTCTCTCTACACATCATTTTTTCTCCTCCTCTCGCCTCTCTCTCTCCACCTCCCTTTCTCTCCTCCTCTCGTCTCTCTCTCTCCACGTCCCTTTCTCTCTTCCTCTCGCCTCTCTCTCTACACATCATTTTTTCTCCTCCTCTCGCCTCTCTCTCTCCACGTCTCTTTCTCTCCGCCTTTCGTCTCTCTCCACGTCCCTTTCTTTCCTCCTCTCGCCTCTCGCACTTTCCACGTAACTTTCTCTCCGCCTCTCGTCTCTCTCCACGTCCCTTTCTCTCCTCCTCTCGCCTCTCTCTCCACGTCATTTTTTCTCCTCCTCTCGCCTCTCTCTCTCCACGTCCCTTTCTCTCCTCCTCTCGCCTCTCTCTCTACACGTCATTTTTTCTCCTCCTCTCCGTTCTTTCTCTCCACCTTCCTTTCTCTCCATCTCTCGCCTTTCTCTCTCCACGTCCCTTTCTCTCCTCCTCTCGCCTTTCTCTCTCCACGTCCCTTTCTCTCCTGCTCTCGCCTCTCTCTCTACACGTCATTTTTTCTCCTCCTCTCACCTCTCTCTCTCCACGTCTCTTTCTCTCCACCTCTCGCCTCTCTCTCTCCACGTTACTTTCTCTCCTCCTCTCGCCTCTCTCTCCGTGTCTCTTTCTCTCCTCCTCTCGTCACTCTCTCTCCACGTCCCTTTCTCTCCTCCTCTCGCCTCTCTCTCTACACATCATTTTTTCTCCTCCTCTCGCCTCTCTCTCTCCACCTCCCTTTCTCTCCTCCTCTCGCCTCTCTCTCTCCACGTCCCTTTCTCTCTTCCTCTCGCCTCTCTCTCCACGTCCCTTTCTCTCCTCCTCTCGCCTCTCTCTATCCACGTCTCTTTCTCTCCTCCTCCTCTCGCCTCTAGCTCTGCACGTCATTTTTTCTCCTCCTCTCGCCTCTCTCTCTCCACGTCTCTTTCTCTCCTCCTCTCGCCTCTCTCTCTCCACGTCCCTTTCTCTCCTCCTCTTGCCCTCCCTCTCTCCACGTCTCTTTCTCTTCTCCTCTCGCCTCTCTCTCCACGTCCCTTTCTCTCCTCCTCTCGCCTCTCTCTCTACACGTCATTTTTTCTCCTCCTCTCGCCTCTCCACGTCTCTTTCTCTATACCTCTCGCCTCTCTCTCTCCACGTCCCTTTCTCTCCTCCTCTCGCCTCTCTCTCTCCACGTCTCTTTCTCTCCTCCTCTCGCCTCTCTCACTCCACGTCCCTTTCTCTCCTCCTCTCGCCTCTCTCTCTACACGTCATTTTTTCTCCTCCTCTCGCCTCTCTCTCTCCACGTCCCTTTCTCTCCTCCTCTCGCTTCTCTCTCTCCACGTCCCTTTCTCTCCTCCTCTCGCCTCTCTCTCTTCACGTCTCTTTCTCTCCTCCTCTCGCCTCTCTCTCCCCACGTCCCTTTCTCTCCTCCTCTCGCCTCTCTCTCCACGTCATTTTTTCTCCTCCTCTCGCCTCTCTCTCTCCACGTCTCTTTCTCTCCGCCTTTCGTCTCTCTCCACGTCCCTTTCTTTCCTCCTCTCGCCTCTCTCACTCTCCACGTAACTTTCTCTCCGCCTCTCGTCTCTCTCCACGTCACTTTCTCTCCTCCTCTTGCCCTCCCTCTCTACACGTCATTTTTTCTCCTCCTCTCGCCTCTCCACGTCTCTTTCTCTATACCTCTCGCCTCTCTCTCTCTCCACGTCCCTTTCTCTCCTCCTCTTGCCCTCCCTCTCTCCACGTCTCTTTCTCTCCTCCTCTCGCCTCTCTCTCTCCACGTCCCTTTCTCTCCTCCTCTCGCCTCTCTCTCTACACGTCATTTTTTCTCCTCCTCTCGCCTCTCTCTCTCAACCTCCCTCTCGCTCCTCCTCTCGCCTCTCTCTCTCCACGTCCCTTTCTCTCTTCCTCTCTCTTTCCACGTTACTTTCTCTCCTCCTCTCGCCTCTCTATCTCCACGTCCCTTTCTGTCTTCCTCTCGCCTCTCTCTCCATGTAATTTTTTCTCCTCTTCTCGCCTCTCTCTCTCTCCACGTCATTTTTTCTCCTCCTCTCGCCTCTCTCTCTACACGTCACTTTCTCTCCTCCTCTTGCCCTCCCTCTCTCCACGTCCCTTTCTCTCCTCCTCTCGCCTCTCTCTCTCCACGTCTCTTTCTCTCCTCCTCTCGCCTCTCACTCTCCACGTCCCTTTCTCTCCGCCTCTCGCCTCACTCACTCCACGTCCCTTTCTCTCCTCCTCTCGCCTCTCTCTCTCCACGTCCCTTTCTCTCCTCCTCTCGCCTCTCTCTCTACACGTCATTATTTCTCCTCCTCTCGCCTCTCTCTCTCCACGTCCCTTTTTCTCCTCCTCTCGCCTCTCTCTCTCCACGTCTCTTTCTCTCCTCCTCTCGCCTCTCTATCTCCACGTCCCTTTTTCTCCTCCTCTCGCCTCTCTCTCTCCACGTCTCTTTCTCTCCTCCTCTCGCCTCTCTATCTCCACATCCCTTTCTCTCCTCCTCTCGCCTCTCTACACGTCATTTTTTCTCCTCCTCTCGCCTCTCTCTCTCCACGTCCCTTTCTCTCCTCCTCTCGCCTCTCTCTCTCCACGTCCCTTTCTCTCCTCCTCTCGCCTCACTCACTCCACGTTCCTTCACGTCTCTTTCTCTCCTCCTCTCCCCTCTCTCTCTCCACGTCCCTTTCTCTCCTCCTCTCGCCTCTCTCTCCACGTCATTTTTTCTCCTCCTCTCGCCTCTCTCTCTCCACGTCTCTTTCTCTCCGCCTTTCGTCTCTCTCCACGTCCCTTTCTTTCCTCCTCTCGCCTCTCGCACTCTCCACGTAACTTTCTCTCCGCCTCTCGTCTCTCTCCACGTCCCTTTCTCTCCTCCTCTCGCCTCTCTCTCCACGTCATTTTTTCTCCTCCTCTCGCCTCTCTCTCTCCACGTCCCTTTCTCTCCTCCTCTCGCCTCTCTCTCTACACGTCATTTTTTCTCCTCCTCTCCGTTCTCTCTCTCCACCTTCCTTTCTCTCCTCCTCTCGCCTCTCTCTCTCCACGTCCCTTTCTCTCCACCTCTCGCCTCTCTCTCTCCACGTCCCTTTCTCTCCATCTCTCGCCTTTCTCTCTCCACGTCTCTTTCTCTCCTCCTCTCGCCTTTCTCTCTCCACGTCCCTTTCTCTCCTGCTCTCGCCTCTCTCTCTACACGTCATTTTTTCTCCTCCTCTCGCCTCTCTCTCTCCACGTCTCTTTCTCTCCACCTCTCGCCTCTCTCTCTCCACGTTACTTTCTCTCCTCCTCTCGCCTCTCTCTCCGTGTCTCTTTCTCTCCTCCTCTCGTCACTCTCTCTCCACGTCCCTTTCTCTCCTCCTCTCGCCTCTCTCTCTACACATCATTTTTTCTCCTCCTCTCGCCTCTCTCTCTCCACCTCCCTTTCTCTCCTCCTCTCGCCTCTCTCTCTCCACGTCCCTTTCTCTCTTCCTCTCGCCTCTCTCTCCACGTCCCTTTCTCTCCTCCTCTCGCCTCTCTCTATCCACGTCTCTTTCTCTCCTCCTCTCGCCTCTAGCTCTGCACGTCATTTTTTCTCCTCCTCTCGCCTCTCTCTCTCCACGTCTCTTTCTCTCCTCCTCTCGCCTCTCTCTCTCCACGTCCCTTTCTCTCCTCCTCTTGCCCTCCCTCTCTCCACGTCTCTTCTCTCCTCCTCTCGCCTCTCTCTCCACGTCCCTTTCTCTCCTCCTCTCGCCTCTCTCTCTACACGTCATTTTTTCTCCTCCTCTCGCCTCTCCACGTCTCTTTCTCTATACCTCTCGCCTCTCTCTCTCTCCACGTCCCTTTCTCTCCTCCTCTCGCCTCTCTCTCTCCACGTCTCTTTCTCTCCTCCTCTCGCCTCTCTCACTCCACGTCCCTTTCTCTCCTCCTCTCGCCTCTCTCTCTACACGTCATTTTTTCTCCTCCTCTCGCCTCTCTCTCTCCACCTCCCTCTCGCTCCTCCTCTCGCCTCTCTCTCTCCACGTCCCTTTCTCTCTTCCTCTCTCTTTCCACGTTACTTTCTCTCCTCCTCTCGCCTCTCTCTCTCCACGTCCCTTTCTCTCCTCCTCTCGCCTCTCTCTCCACGTAATTTTTTCTCCTCTTCTCGCCTCTCTCTCTCTCCACGTCATTTTTTCTCCTCCTCTCGCCTCTCTCTCTACACGTCACTTTCTCTCCTCCTCTTGCCCTCCCTCTCTCCACGTCCCTTTCTCTCCTCCTCTCGCCTCTCTCTCTCCACGTCTCTTTCTCTCCTCCTCTCGCCTCTCTCTCTCCACGTCCCTTTCTCTCCGCCTCTCGCCTCACTCACTCCACGTCCCTTTCTCTCCTCCTCTCGCCTCTCTCTCTAAACGTCACTTTCCTCCTCTTGCCCTCCCTCTCTACACGTCACTTTCTCTCCTCCTCTCGCCTCTCTCTCTCCACGTCTTTCTCTCCTCCTCTCGCCTCTCTCTTTCCACGTCTCTTTCTCTCCTCCTCTCGCCTCTATCTCTACACGTCATTTTTTCTCCTCCTCTCACCTCTCTCTCTACACGTCACTTTCTCTCCTCCTCTTGCCCTCCCTCTCTCCACGTCCCTTTCTCTCCTCCTCTCGCCTCTCTCTCTCCACGTCTCTTTCTCTCCTCCTCTCGCCTCTCTCTCTCCACGTCCCTTTCTCTCCTCCTCTCGCCTCACTCTCTCCACGTCTCTTTCTCTCCTCCTCTCGCCTCACTCTCTCCACGTCTCTTTCTCTCCTACTCTCGCCTCTATCTCTACACGTCATTTTTTCTCCTCCTCTCGCCTCTCTCTCTACACGTCACTTTCTCTCCTCCTCTTGCCCTCCCTCTCTCCACGTCATTTTTTCTCCTCCTCTCGCCTCTCTCTCTCCACGTCTCTTTCTCTCCTCCTCTCGCCTCTCTCTCCACGTCCCTTTCTCTCCTCCTCTTGCCCTCCCTCTCTCCACGTCCCTTTCTCTCCTCCTCTCGCCTCTCTCTCTCCACGTCTCTTTCTCTCCACCTCTCGCCTCTCTCTCTCCACGTTACTTTCTCTCCTCCTCTCGCCTCTCTCTCCGTGTCTCTTTCTCTCCTCCTCTCGCCACTCTCTCTCCACGTCCCTTTCTCTCCTCCTCTCGCCTCTCTCTCTACACGTCATTTTTTCTCCTCCTCTCGCCTCTCTCTCTCCACGTCCCTTACTCTCCTCCTCTCGCCTCTCTCTCTCCACGTCTCTTTCTCTCCTCCTCTCGCCTCTCTATCTCCACGTCTCTTTCTCTCCACCTCTCGCCTCTCTCTCTCCACGTCTCTTTCTCTCCTCCTCTAGCCTCTCTCTCTCCACGTCTCTTTCTCTCCACCTCTCGCCTCTCTCTCTCCACGTCTCTTTCTCTCCTCCTCTCGCCTCTCTCTCTCCACGTCTCTTTCTCTCCTCCTCTCGCCTCTCTCTCTCCACGTCTCTTTCTCTCCACCTCTCGCCTCTCTCTCTCCACGTTACTTTCTCTCCTCCTCTCGCCTCTCTCTCCGTGTCTCTTTCTCTCCTCCTCTCGCCACTCTCTCTCCACGTCCCTTTCTCTCCTCCTCTCGCCTCTCTCTCTCCACGTCCCTTTCTCTCCTCCTCTCGCCTCTCTCTCTACACGTCATTTTTTCTCCTCCTCTCGCCTCTCTCTCTCCACGTCTCTTTCTCTCCTCCTCTCGCCTCTCTACACGTCATTTTTTCTCCTCCTCTCGCCTCTCTCTCTCCACGTCCCTTTCTCTCCTCCTCTCGCCTCTCTCTCCCCACGTCCCTTTCTCTCCTCCTCTCGCCTCTCTCTCCACGTCATTTTTTCTCCTCCTCTCGCCTCTCTCTCTCCACGTCTCTTTCTCTCCGCCTTTCGTCTATCTCCACGTCCCTTTCTTTCCTCCTCTCGCCTCTCTCACTCTCCACGTAACTTTCTCTCCTCCTCTCGCCACTATCTCTACACGTCATTTTTACTCCTCCTCTCGCCTCTCTCTCTCCACGTCCCTTTCTCTCCTCCTCTCGCCTCTCTCTCTCCACGTCACTTTCTCTCCTCCTCTCGCCTCTCTCTCTCCACGTCCCTTTCTCTCCTCCTCTCGCCTCTCTCTCTCCACGTCCCTTTCTCTCCTCCTCTCGCTTTTCTCTCTCCACGTCCCTTTCTCTCCTCCTCTCGCCTCTCTCTCTCCACGTCATTTTTTCTCCTCCTCTCGCCTATCTCTCTCCACGTCTCTATCTCTCCGCCTTTCGTCTCTCTCCACGTCCCTTTCTTTCCTCCTCTCGCCTCTCTCACTCTCCACGTAACTTTCTCTCCTCCTCTTGCCTCTCTCTCTCCACGTCCCTTTCTCTCCTCCTCTCGCCTCTCTCTCTCCACGTCACTTTCTCTCCTCCTCTCGCCTCTCTCTCTCCACGTCCATTTCTCTCCTCCTCTCGCCTCTCTCTCTCCACGTCCCTTTCTCTCCTCCTCTCGCCTTTCTCTCTCCACGTCCCTTTCTCTCCTCCTCTCGCCTCTCTCTCTCCACGTCTCTTTCTCTCCACCTCTCGCCTCTCTCTCTCCACGTCCCTTTCTCTCCTCCTCTCGCCTATCTCTCTCCGTCTCTCTTTCTCTCCTCCTCTCGCCACTCTCTCTCCACGTCCCTTTCTCTCCTCCTCTCGCCTCTCTCTCTACACATCATTTTTTCTCCTCCTCTCGCCTCTCCACCTCCCTTTCTCTCCTCCTCTCGCCTCTCTCTCTCCACGTCCCTTTCTCTCTTCCTCTCGCCTCTCTCTCTCCACGTCCCTTTCTCTCCTCCTCTCGCCTCTCTCTCTCCACGTCTCTTTCTCTCCTCCTCTCGCCTCTAGCTCAACACGTCATTTTTTCTCCTCCTCTCGCCTCTCTCTCTCAACGTCCCTTTCTCTCCTCCTCTCGCCTCTCTCTCTCCACGTCTCTTTCTCTCCTCCTCTCGCCTCTCTCTCTCCACGTCCCTTTCTCTCCTCCTCTCGCCTCTCTCTCTACACGTCATTTTTTCTCCTCCTCTCGCCTCTCTCTCTCCACCTCCCTCTCGCTCCTCCTCTCGCCTCTCTCTCCACGTCCCTTTCTCTCTTCCTCTCTCTTTCCACGTTACTTTCACTCCTCCTCTCGCCTCTCTCTCTCCACGTCCCTTTCTCTCCTCCTCTCGCCTCTCTCTCCACGTAATTTTTTCTCCTCTTCTCGCCTCTCTCTCTCTCCACGTCTCTTTCTCTCCCTCTCGCCTCTCTCTCTACACGTCACTTTCTCTCCTCCTCTTGCCCTCCCTCTCTCCACGTCCCTTTCTCTCCTCCTCTCGCCTCTCTCTCTCCACGTCTCTTTCTCTCCTCCTCTCGCCTCTCTCTCTCCACGTCCCTTTCTCTCCTCCTCTCGCCTCTCTCACTCCACGTCCCTTTCTCTCATGCTCTCGCCTCTCTCTCTACACGTCACTTTCCTCCTCTTGCCCTCCCTCTCTCCACGTCACTTTCTCTCCTTCTCTCGCCTCTCTCTTTCCACGTCTCTTTCTCTCCTCCTCTCGCCTCTATCTCTACACGTCATTTTTTCTCCTCCTCTCGCCTCTCTCTCTCTCCACGTCCCTTTCTCTCCTCCTCTCGCCTCTCTCTCTCTCCACGTCCCTTTCTCTCTTCCTCTCGCCTCTCTCACTCCACGTCCCTTTCTCTCCTCCCTCTCTCCTCTCTCTCCACGTCATTTTTTCTCCTTCTCTCGCCTCTCTCTCACCACGTCTCTTTCTCTCCTCCTCTCGCCTCTCTCTCTCCACGTCCCTTTCTCTCCTCCTCTCGCCTCTCTCTCTCTCCACGTCCCTTTCTCTCCTCCTCTCGCCTCTCTCACTCCACGTCCCTTTCTCTCCTCCTCTCGCCTCTCTCTCTCCACGTCTCTTTGTCTCCTCCTCTCGCCTCTCTCTCTCCACGTCTCTTTCTCTCCTCCTCTCGCCACTATCTCTACACGTCATTTTTCTCCTCCTCTCGCCTATCTCTCTCCACGTCACTTTCTCTCCTCCTCTCGCCTCTCTCTCTCCACGTCCCTTTCTCTCCTCCTCTCGCCTCTCTCTCTACACGTCATTTTTTCTCCTCCTCTCGCCTCTCTCTCTCCACGTCCCTTACTCTCCTCCTCTCGCCTCTCTATCTCCACGTCTCTTTCTCTCCTCCTCTCGCCTCTCTCTCTCCACACCACTTTCTCTCCTCATCTCGCCTCTCTCTCTACACGTCATTTTTTCTCCTCCTCTCGCCTCTCTCTCTCCACGTCCCTTTCTCTCCTCCTCTCGCCTCTCTCTCTCTCCACGTCCCTTTCTCTCCTCCTCTCGCCTCTCTCTCTTCACGTCTCTTTCTCTCCTCCTCTCGCCTCTCTCCACTCCACGTCCCTTTCTCTCCTCCTCTCGCCTCTCTCTCTACACGTCACTTTCCTCCTCTTGTCCTCCCTCTCTACACGTCACTTTCTTTCCTCCTCTCGCCTCTCTCTATCCACGTCTTTCTCTCCTCCTCTCGCCTCTCTCTTTCCACGTCTCTTTCTCTCCTCTTCTCGCCTCTATCTCTACACGTCAATTTTTCTCCTCCTCTCGCCTCTCTCTCTTCACGTCCCTTTCTCTCCTCCTCTCGCCTCTCTCTCTCTCCACGTCCCTTTCTCTCCTCCTCTCGCCTCTCTCACTCCACGTCCCTTTCTCTCCTCCTCTCGCCTCTCTCTCTCCAAGTCCCTTTCTCTCCTCCTCTCTCCCTCTCTCTCCACGTCATTTTTTCTCCATCTCTCGCCTCTCTCTCTCCACGTCTCTTTCTCTCCTTCTCTCGCCTCTCTCTCTACACGTCCCTTTCTCTCCTCCTCTTGCCCTCCCTTTCTCTCCTCCTCTCGCCTCTCTCTCTCCACGTCTCTTTCTCTCCTCCTCTCGCCTCTCTCTCTCCACGTCCCTTTCTCTCCTCCTCTCGCCTCTCTCTACACGTCACTTTCTCTCCTCCTCTTGCCCTCCCTCTCTCTACACGTCACTTTCTCTCCTCCTCTCGCCTCTCTCTCTCCACGTCTCTTTCTCTCATCCTCTTACCTCTCTCTCTACACGTCACTTTCTCTCCTCCTCTTGCCCTCTCTCTCTACACGTCATTTTTTCTCCTCCTCTCGCCTCTCTCTCTACCTCCATCTCGCTCCCTCCTCTCGCCTCTCTCTCTCCACGTCCCTTTCTCTCTTCCTCTCTCTTTCCACGTTACTTTCTCTCCTCCTCTCGCCTCTCTCTCTCCACGTCCCTTTCTCTCCTCCTCTCGCCTCTCTCTCCACGTAGTTTTTTCTCCTCTTCTCGCCTCTCTCTCTCTCCACGTCTCATTCTCTCCTCTCGCCTCTCTCTCTACACGTCACTTTCTCTCCTCCTCTTGCCCTCCCTCTCTCCACGTCCCTTTCTCTCCTCCTCTCGCCTCTCTCTCTCCACGTCTCTTTCTCTCCTCCTCTCGCCTCTCTCTCTCCACGTCCCTTTCTCTCCGCCTCTCGCCTCTCTCACTCCACGTCCCTTTCTCTCCTCCTCTCGCCTCTCTCTCTACACGTCACTTTCCTCCTCTTGCCCTCCCTCTCTACACGTCACTTTCTCTCCTCCTCTCGCCTCTCTCTCCACGTAGTTTTTTCTCCTCTTCTCGCCTCTCTCTCTCTCCACGTCTCATTCTCTCCTCTCGCCTCTCTCTCTACACGTCACTTTCTCTCCTCCTCTTGCCCTCCCTCTCTCCACGTCCCTTTCTCTCCTCCTCTCGCCTCTCTCTCTCCACGTCTCTTTCTCTCCTCCTCTCGCCTCTCTCTCTCCACGTCCCTTTCTCTCCGCCTCTCGCCTCTCTCACTCCACGTCCCTTTCTCTCCTCCTCTCGCCTCTCTCTCTACACGTCACTTTCCTCCTCTTGCCCTCCCTCTCTACACGTCACTTTCTCTCCTCCTCTCGCCTCTCTCTCTCCACGTCTTTCTCTCCTCCTCTCGCCTCTCTCTTTCCACGTCTCTTTCTCTCCTCTTCTCGCCTCTATCTCTACACGTCATTTTTTCTCCTCCTCTCGCCTCTCTCTCTTCATGTCCCTTTCTCTCCTCCTCTCGCCTCTCTCTCTCTCCACGTCCCTTTCTGTCCTCCTCTCGCCTCTCTCTCTCCAAGTCCCTTTCTCTCCTCCTCTCTCCTCTCTCTCCACGTCATTTTTTCTCCTCCTCTCGCCTCTCTCTCTCCACGTCTCTTTCTCTCCTACTCTCGCCTCTCTCTCTACACGTCACTTTCTCTCCTCCTCTTGCCCTCCCTCTCTCCACGTCCCTTTCTCTCCTCCCTCTCGCCTCTCTCTCTCCACGTCTCTTTCTCTCCTCCTCTCGCCTCTCTCTCTCCACGTCCCTTTCTCTCCTCCTCTCGCCTCTCTCTCTCCACGTCTCTTTCTCTCTTCCTCTCACCTCTCTCTCTCCATGTCCCTTTCTCTCCTCCTCTCGCCTCTCTCTCTCCACGTCTCTTTCTCTCCTCCTCTCGCCTCTCTCTCTCCACGTCTCTTTCTCCCCTCCTCTCGCCTCTATCTCTACACGTCATTTTTTCTCCTCCTCTCGCCTCTCTCTCTCCACGTCCCTTTCTCTCCTCCTCTCGCCTCTCTCTCTCCACGTCCCTTTCTCTCCTCCTCTCGCCTCTCTCTCTCCACGTCCCTTTCCTCCTCTCGCCTCTCTCTCTCTCTACACGTCATTTTTTCTCCTCCTCTCGCCTCTCTCTCTCCACGTCCCTTTCTCTCCTCCTCTCGCCTCTCTCTCTCTACGTCCCATTCTCTCTTCCTCTCGCCTCTCTCTCTCCACGTCCCTTTCTCTCCTCCTCTTGCCTCTCTCTCCACGTCATTTTTTCTCCTCCTCTCGCCTCTCTCTCTCCACGTCTCTTTCTCTCCTCCTCTCGCCTCTCTCTCTACATGTCACTTTCTCTCCTCCTCTCCCCTCTCTCTCTCCACGTCCCTTTCTCTCCTCCTCGCCCCTCTCTCCACGTCTCTTTCTCTCCTCCTCTCGCCTCTCTCTCTCCACGTCTCTTTCTCTCCTTCTCTCGCCTCTATCTCTACACGTCATTTTTTCTCCTCCTCTCGCCTCTCTCTCTCCACGTCCCTTTCTCTCCTCCTCTCGCCTCTCTCTCTCCACGTCCCTTTCTCTCCTCCTCTCGCCTCTCTCTCTATACGTCGCTTTTTCTCCTCCTCTTGCCCTCCCTCTCTACACGTCACTTTCTCTCCTCCTCTTGCCCTCCCTCTCTCCACGTCCCTTTATCTCCTCCTCTCGCCTCTCTCTCTCCACGTCTCTTTCTCTCCTCCTCTCGCCTCTCTCTCCGTGTCTCTTTCTCTCCTCCTCTCGCCACTCTCTCTCCACGTCCCTTTCTCTCCTCCTCTCGCCTCTCTCTCTCCACGTCCCTTTCTCTCCTCCTCTCGCCTCTCTCTCTACACGTCATTTTTTCTCCTCCTCTCGCCTCTCTCTCTCCACGTCTCTTTCTCTCCTCCTCTCGCCTCTCTACACGTCATTTTTTCTCCTCCTCTCGCCTCTCTCTCTCCACGTCCCTTACTCTCCTCCTCTCGCCTCTCTATCTCCACGTCTCTTTCTCTCCTCCTCTCGCCTCTCTCTCTCCACACCCCTTTCTCTTCTCATCTCGCCTCTCTCTCTACACGTCATTTTTTCTCCTCCTCTCGCCTCTCTCTCTCCACGTCCCTTTCTCTCCACCTCTCGCCTCTCTCTCTCCACGTCCCTTTCTCTCCTCCTCTCGCCTCTCTCTCTACACGTCTCTTTCTCTCCTCCTCTCGCCTCTCTCACTCCACGTCCCTTTCTCTCCTCCTCTCGCCTCTCTCTCTACACGTCACTTTCCTCCTCTTGTCCTCCCTCTCTACACGTCACTTTCTTTCCTCCTCTCGCCTCTCTCTCTCCACGTCTTTCTCTCCTTCTCTCGCCTCTCTCTTTCCACGTCTCTTTCTCTCCTCTTCTCGCCTCTATCTCTACACGTCATTTTTTCTCCTCCTCTCGCCTCTCTCTCTTCACGTCCCTTTCTCTCCTCCTCTCGCCTCTCTCTCTCTCCTCGTCCCTTTCTCTCCTCCTCTCGCCTCTCTCACTCCACGTCCCTTTCTCTCCTCCTCTCGCCTCTCTCTCTCCAAGTCCCTTTCTCTCCTCCTCTCTCCTCTCTCTCCACGTCATTTTTTCTCCATCTCTCGCCTCTCTCTCTCCACGTCTCTTTCTCTCCTTCTCTCGCCTCTCTCTCTACACGTCACTTTCTCTCCTCCTCTTGCCCTCCCTTTCTCTCCTCCTCTCGCCTCTCTCTCTCCACGTCACTTTCTCTCCTCCTCTTGCCCTCCCTCTCTACACGTCACTTTCTCTCCTCCTCTCGCCTCTCTCTCTCCACGTCTCTTTCTCTCATCCTCTTACCTCTCTCTCTACACGTCACTTTCTCTCCTCCTCTTGCCCTCTCTCTCTACACGTCATTTTTTCTCCTCCTCTCGCCTCTCTCTCCACCTCCCTCTCGCTCCTCCTCTCGCCTCTCTCTCTCCACGTCCCTTTCTCTCTTCCTCTCTTTTTCCACGTTACTTTCTCTCTTCCTCTCGCCTCTCTCTCTCCACGTCCCTTTCTCTCCTCCTCTCGCCTCTCTCTCCACGTAGTTTTTTCTCCTCTTCTCGCCTCTCTCTCTCTCCACGTCTCATTCTCTCCTCTCGCCTCTCTCTCTCCACGTCCCTTTCTCTCCTCCTCTCGCCTCTCTCTCTCCACGTCCCTTTCTCTCCTCCTCTCGCCTCTCTCTCTACACGTCATTTTTTCTCCTCCTCTCGCCTCTCTCTCTCCACGTCTCTTTCTCTCCTCCTCTCGCCTCTCTACACGTCATTTTTTCTCCTCCTCTCGCCTCTCTCTCTCCACGTCCCTTACTCTCCTCCTCTCGCCTCTCTATCTCCACGTCTCTTTCTCTCCTCCTCTCGCCTCTCTCTCTCCACACCCCTTTCTCTTCTCATCTCGCCTCTCTCTCTACACGTCATTTTTTCTCCTCCTCTCGCCTCTCTCTCTCTCCACGTCCCTTTCTCTCCTCCTCTCGCCTCTCTCTCTCCACGTCCCTTTCTCTCCTCCTCTCGCCTCTCTCTCTTCACGTCTCTTTCTCTCCTCCTCTCGCCTCTCTCACTCCACGTCCCTTTCTCTCCTCCTCTCGCCTCTCTCTCTACACGTCACTTTCCTCCTCTTGTCCTCCCTCTCTACACGTCACTTTCTTTCCTCCTCTCGCCTCTCTCTCTCCACGTCTTTCTCTCCTTCTCTCGCCTCTCTCTTTCCACGTCTCTTTCTCTCCCTCTTCTCGCCTCTATCTCTACACGTCATTTTTTTCTCCTCCTCTCGCCTCTCTCTCTTCACGTCCCTTTCTCTCCTCCTCTCGCCTCTCTCTCTCTCCTCGTCCCTTTCTCTCCCTCCTCTCGCCTCTCTCACTCCACGTCCCTTTCTCTCCTCCTCTCGCCTCTCTCTCTCCAAGTCCCTTTCTCTCCTCCTCTCTCCTCTCTCTCCACGTCATTTTTCTCCATCTCTCGCCTCTCTCTCTCCACGTCTCTTTCTCTCCTTCTCTCGCCTCTCTCTCTACACGTCACTTTCTCTCCTCCTCTTGCCCTCCCTTTCTCTCCTCCTCTCGCCTCTCTCTCTCCACGTCTCTTTCTCTCCTCCTCTCGCCTCTCTCTCTCCACGTCCCTTTCTCTCCTCCTCTCGCCTCTCTCTACACGTCACTTTCTCTCCTCCTCTTGCCCTCCCTCTCTACACGTCACTTTCTCTCCTCCTCTCGCCTCTCTCTCTCCACGTCTCTTTCTCTCATCCTCTTACCTCTCTCTCTACACGTCACTTTCTCTCCTCCTCTTGCCCTCTCTCTCTACACGTCATTTTTTCTCCTCCTCTCGCCTCTCTCTCTCCACCTCCCTCTCGCTCCTCCTCTCGCCTCTCTCTCTCCACGTCCCTTTCTCTCTTCCTCTCTTTTTCCACGTTACTTTCTCTCTTCCTCTCGCCTCTCTCTCTCCACGTCCCTTTCTCTCCTCCTCTCGCCTCTCTCTCCACGTAGTTTTTTCTCCTCTTCTCGCCTCTCTCTCTCTTTCCACGTCTCATTCTCTCCTCTCGCCTCTCTCTCTCCACGTCCCTTTCTCTCCTCCTCTCGCCTCTCTCTCTCTACGTCCCATTCTCTCTTCCTCTCGCCTCTCTCTCTCCACGTCTCTTTCTCTCCTCCTCTCGCCTCTCTCTCTCCACGTCCCTTTCTCTCCGCCTCTCGCCTCTCTCACTCCACGTCTCTTTCTCTCCTCCTCTCGCCTCTCTCTCTACACGTCACTTTCCTCCTCTTGCCCTCCCTCTCTACACGTCACTTTCTCTCCTCCTCTCGCCTCTCTCTCTCCACGTCTTTCTCTCCTCCTCTCGCCTCTCTCTTTCCACGTCTCTTTCTCTCCTCTTCTCGCCTCTATCTCTACACGTCATTTTTTCTCCTCCTCTCGCCTCTCTCTCTCTCCACGTCCCTTTCTCTCCTCCTCTCTCCTCTCTCTCCACGTCATTTTTTCTCCTCCTCTCGCCTCTCTCTCTCCACGTCTCTTTCTCTCCTTCTCTCGCCTCTCTCTCTACACGTCACTTTCTCTCCTCCTCTTGCCCTCCCTCTCTCCACGTCCCTTTCTCTCCTCCTCTCGCCTCTCTCTCTCCACGTCTCTTTCTCTCCCTCCTCTCGCCTCTCTCTCTCCACGTCCCTTTCTCTCCTCCTCTCGCCTCTCTCTCTCCACGTCTCTTTCTCTCCTCCTCTCACCTCTCTCTCTCCACGTCCCTTTCTCTCCTCCTCTCGCCTCTCTCTCTCCACGTCTCTTTCTCTCCTCCTCTCGCATCTCTCTCTCCACGTCTCTTTCTCTCCTCCTCTCGCCTCTATCTCTACACGTCATTTTTTCTCCTCCTCTCGCCTCTCTCTCTCCACGTCCCTTTCTCTCCTCCTCTCGCCTCTCTCTCTCCACGTCTCTTTCTCTCCTCCTCTCGCCTCTCTCTCTCCACGTCCCTTTCCTCCTCTCGCCTCTCTCTCTCTACACGTCATTTTTTCTCCTCCTCTCTCTCTCCACGTCCCTTTCTCTCCTCCTCTCGCCTCTCTCTCTCTACGTCCCATTCTCTATTCCTCTCGCCTCTCTCTCTCCACGTCCCTTTCTCTCCTCCTCTTGCCTCTCTCTCTACGTCATTTTTTCTCCTCCTCTCGCCTCTCTCTCTCCACGTCTCTTTCTCTCCTCCTCTCGCCACTCTCTCTACATGTCACTTTCTCTCCTCCTCTCACCTCTCTCTCTCCACGTCCCTTTCTCTCCTCCTCTCGCCTCTCTCCACGTCTCTTTCTCTCCTACTCTCTCCTCTCTCTCTCCACGTCTCTTTCTCTCCTTCTCTCGCCTCTATCTCTACACGTCATTTTTTCTCCTCCTCTCGCCTCTCTCTCTCCACGTCCCTTTCTCTCCTCCTCTCGCCTCTCTCTCTCCACGTCCCTTTCTCTCCTCCTCTCGCCTCTCTCTCTATACGTCGCTTTCTCTCCTCCTCTTGCCTTCCCTCTCTACACGTCACTTTCTCTCCTCCTCTTGCCCTTCCTCCACGTCTCTTTCTCTCCTCCTCTCGCCTCTCTCTCTCCACGTCCCTTTATCTCCTCCTCTCGCCTCTCTCTCTCCACGTCTCTTTCTCTCCTCCTCTCGCCTCTCTCTCTCCACGTCCCTTTCTCTCCTCGCCTCTCTCTCTCTACACGTCATTTTTTCTCCTCCTCTCGCCTCTCTCTCTCCACGTCTCTTTCTCTCCACCTCTCGCCTCTCTCACTCTCCACGGCCCTTTCTCTCCTCTTCTCGCCCTCTCTTCACGTCTCTTTCTCTCCTCCTCTCGCCTCTCTCTCTCCACGTCCCTTTCTCTCCTCCTCTCGCCTCTCTCTCTCCACGTCTCTTTCTCTCCTCCTCTCGCCTCTCTCTCTCCTTGTCTCTTTCTCTCCTCCTCTCGCCTCTCTCTCCACGTCATTTTTTCTCCTCCTCTCGCCTCTCTCTCTCCACGTCACTTTCTCTCCTTCTCTTGCCCTCCCTCTCTCCACGTCCCTTTCTCTCCTCCTCTTGCCCTCCCTCTCTACATGTCACTTTCTCTCCTCCTCTTGCCTCTCTCTCTCCACGTCTCTTTCTCTCCTCCTCTCGCCTCTCTCTCTCTCCACGTCCGTTTCTCTGCATCTCGTCTCTCTCTCTCCACGTCCCTTTCTCTCCGCCTCTCGCCTCTCTCTCTCTCCACGTCCCTTTCTCTCCTCCTCTCGCCTCTCTCTCTCCACGTCCCTTTCTCTCCTCCTCTCGCCTTTCTCTCTCCACGTCCCTTTGTCTCCTCCTCTCGCCTCTCTCTCCACGTCTCTTTCTCTCCTCCCTTCGCCTCTCTCTCTCTCCACGTCCCTTTCTCTCCTCCTCTCGCCTCTCTCTCTCCACGTCCCTTTCTCTCCTCCTCTCGCCTCTCTCACTCTCCACGTAACTTTCTCTCCGCCTCTCGTCTCTCTCCACGTCCCTTTCTCTCCTCCTCTCGCCTCTCTCTCTCCACGTCTCTTTCTCTCCTCCTCTCGCCTCTCTCTCTCCACGTCTCTTTCTCTCCTCCTCTCGCCTCTCTCTCTCTCCACGTCCCTTTCTCTCCGCCTCTCGCCCCTCTCTCTCTCCACGTCCTTTTCTCTCCGCCTCTCGCCTCTCTCTCTCTCCACGTCCTTTTCTCTCCTCCTCTCGCCTCTCTCTCTCCACGTCCCTTTCTCTCCTCCTCTCGCCTCTCTCTCCACGTCTCTTTCTCTCCTCCTCTCGCCTCTCTCTCTCCACGTCCCTTTCTCTCCGCCTCTCGCCCCTCTCTCTCTCCACGTCCCTTTCTCTCCTCCTCTCGCCTCTCTCTCTCCACGTCCCTTTCTCTCCTCCTCTCGCCTCTCTCTCTCCACGTCTTTTTCTCTCCACCTCTCGCCTCTCTCACTCTCCACGTCCCTTTCTCTCCTCTTCTCGCCCTCTCTTCACGTCTCTTTCTCTCCTCCTCTCGCCTCTCTCTCTCCACGTCCCTTTCTCTCCTCCTCTCGCCTCTCTCTCTCCACGTCCCTTTCTCTCCTCCTCTCGCCTCTCTCTCTCCACGTCTCTTTCTCTCCTCCTCTCGCCTCTCTCTCTCCTTGTCTCTTTCTCTCCTCCTCTCGCCTCTCTCTCCACGTCATTTTTTCTCCTCCTCTCGCCTCTCTCTCTCCACGTCTCTTTCTCTCTCTTCTTGCCTCTCTCTCTACACGTCACTTTCTCTCCTTCTCTTGCCCTCCCTCTCTCCACGTCCCTTTCTCTCCTCCTCTTGCCCTCCCTCTCTACATGTCACTTTCTCTCCTCCTCTTGCCTCTCTCTCTCCACGTCCCTTTCTCTCCTCCTCTCGCCTCTCTATCTCCACGTCTCTTTCTCTCCTCCTCTCGCCTCTCTCTCTCTCCACGTCCGTTTCTCTCCGCCTCTCGTCTCTCTCTCTCCACGTCCCTTTTCTCTCCGCCTCTCGCCTCTCTCTCTCTCCACGTCCCTTTCTCTCCTCCTCTCGCCTCTCTCTCTCCACGTCCCTTTCTCTCCTCCTCTCGCCTTTCTCTCTCCACGTCCCTTTCTTACCTCCTCTCGCCTTTCTCTCCACGTCTCTTTCTCTCCTCCCCTCGCCTCTCTCTCTCTCCACGTCCCTTTCTCTCCTCCTCTCGCCTCTCTCTCTCCACGTCCCTTTCTCTCCTCCTCTCGCCTCTCTCACTCTCCACGTAACTTTCTCTCCGCCTCTCTCTCTCTCCACGTCCCTTTCTCTCCTCCTCTCGCCTCTCTCTCTCCACGTCTCTTTCTCTCCGCCTCTCGCCTCTCTCTTTCCACGTCCCTTTCTCTCCTCCTCTCGCCTCTCTCTCTACACGTCACTTTCTCTCCTCCTCTTGCCCTCCCTCTCTACATGTCACTTTCTCTCCTCCTCTCGCCTCTCTCTCTCCACGTCTCTTTCTCTCCTCCTCTCGCCTCTCTCTCTCCACGTCTCTTTCTCTCCTCCTCTCGCCTCTCTCTTTTTCCACGTCCCTTTCTCTCCGCCTCTCGCCCCTCTCTCTCTCCACGTCCTTTTCTCTCCGCCTCTCGCCTCTCTCTCTCTCCACGTCCCTTTCTCTCCTCCTCTCGCCTCTCTCTCTCCACGTCCCTTTCTCTCCTCCTCTCGCCTCTCTCTCCACGTCTCTTTCTCTCCTCCTCTCGCCTCTCTCTCTCCACGTCCCTTTCTCTCCGCCTCTCGCCCCTCTCTCTCTCCACGTCCTTTTCTCTCCGCCTCTCGCCTCTCTCTCTCTCCACGTCCCTTTCTCTCCTCCTCTCGCCTCTCTCTCTCCACGTCCCTTTCTCTCCGCCTCTCGCCTCTCTCTCTCCACGTCCCTTTCTCTCCTCCTCTCGCCTCTCTCTCCACGTCTCTTTCTCTCCTCCCCTCGCCTCTCTCTCTCCACGTCCCTTTCTCTCCTCCTCTCGCCTCTCTCTCTCCACGTCCCTTTCTCTCCTCCTCTTGTCTCTCTCCACGTCCCTTTCTTTCCTCCTCTTGCCCTCCCTTTCTCCCTCATTGTATAAAATTAACTTCCATGTTTGTTTAATTTTTTAAGACTGGTCACTGTTAATTTAAAAACTACAAACCACTATGCCCACCATTAGTTTCATTACCGTATGAATGAGGTGTTGTATGTTCCTATTACCGTATGAAAGAGATGTTGTATGTTCCTACTACCGTATGAATGAGGTGTTGTATGTTCCTACTACCGTATGAATGAGATGTTGTATGTTCCTATTACCGTATGAATGAGGTGTTGTATGTTCCTATTACCGTATGAATGAGGTGTTGTATGTTCCTATTACCGTATGAATGAGATGTTGTATGTTCCTATTACCGTATGAATGAGATGTTGTATGTTCCTACTACCGTATGAATGAGGTGTTGTATGTTCCTACTACCGTATGAATGAGGTGTTGTATGTTCCTACTACCGTATGAATGGGATGTTGTATGTTCCTACTACCGTATGAATGAGGTGTTGTATGTTCCTACTACCGTATGAATGAGGTGTTGTATTTTCCTACTACCGTATGAATGAGATGTTGTATGTTCCTACTACCGTATGAATGAGGTGTTGTATGTTCCTACTACCGTTTGAATGAGGTGTTGTATGTTCCTACTACCATATGAATGTGGTGTTGTATGTTCCTACTACCGTATGAATGAGGTTTTGTATGTTCCTACTACCATATGAATGAGATGTTGTATGTTGCTACTACCGTATGAATGAGGTGTTGTATGTTCCTACTACCATATGAATGAGATGTTGTATGTTCCTATTACCGTATGAATGAGGTGTTGTATGTTCCTACTACCGTATGAATGAGATGTTGTATGTTCCTGTTATCAGGAGTTTAGTTACATTTGAAATCAGTTTACATCTTGGGGGGGGGGTGGGGGTAGGGAGGGGAGGTATTCGAATGGAGGAAACAGAATGAAAGTCAGCACGCGTCCAGGTTATAATGTTTGTAATTATAGATTTATTAATGTTTAAAGTGGGTCATCCAGAGGTATTTAAGTTCTTCCTTTTTAGAAACTGTTCAATTTGACTTCTCGTAACTTGTGTTTCTGTGTGTGTGTGTGAGGTTTTTTTTTTTCGGCTCACATTTTATCAGATCACAACACAAATCAAGAGTTAAAAGGAAAATGTCATTTTATATTTTTTTCATATTTTTTTCACCAGTTGAAAAGAAATAACCAAAAGTGTAGAATCATTTTATTTTTGTTCAGATAAACATTTCATTTGACTTTTACTTTAACAAAAAAAAAAATCCAAATAAAGTAAATACAACAAATGAAATAAGATCACAGCCCTGTGTCTTTAAATCACTGTTTTCACAGTTTTCACTGTTTTCACAGTTTTCACTGTTTTCACAGTTATCACAGTTTTCACTGTTTTCACTGTTTTCACAGTTTTCACAGTTTTCCCTAATTTTACTGAGTCATCTTCCCGTTATATAAAAGTGAAATGACATCCTAACCAGAGGGATGCAGAAGGTGCGGTTAGCCCCTAGTGGATACACTTTCCCACCCTTCAGGGGAATCGGTTGTTCTTTAGTACTATGGTGGTGAAGGGGCTGCATTTTAGAGCCCCCCCCCCACTAAGGCTACCTGCGTTTCTGCTCTGGGCCACAATTCTTTTTTTTTTTTCAAACAGGTTTTAAAATGAAATATTACTAGTAAAGTGTACTACTTTAGATTCAGTGCAACACTGCAGTAGTCACTAATACAACATTGTTAAACTAAATCTGTTGTTAAGCTGAAACTGTTGTTAAATTAAATCTGTTGTTAAGCTGAAACTGTTGTTAAATTAAATCTGTTGTTAAACTAAATCTATTGTTAAATTAAATCTATTGTTAAACTAAATCTATTGTTAAACTAAATCTATTGTTAAATTAAATCTATTGTTAAACTAAATATATTGTTAAATTAAATCTATTGTTAAACTAAATATATTGTTAAACTAAATCTATTGTTAAACTAAATCTATTGTTCAATTAAATATATTGTTAAACTAAATATATTGTTAAACTAAATATATTGTTAAACTAAATCTATTGTTAAATATCAGTGTCGGGCTTTCCACACCAAATATATTTAATTTTTTTTCCTTTCCTTGGGTCCTCTTGGGGCCTTTATTGACGCCACTGGTTACGTAGATTGCTTAGTATATGGTGAATTAGTCTAGTGATCAATG
Organism: Bulinus truncatus; assembly: GCA_021962125.1. Classification (NCBI taxonomy): domain Eukaryota; kingdom Metazoa; phylum Mollusca; class Gastropoda; family Planorbidae; genus Bulinus; species Bulinus truncatus. The sequence continues at coordinate 387,976 of JAGDYQ010000392.1, forward strand.
CGGGCTGATCAATACATTTCAAGAGTTGAAGTTGTCTGATTGGAATCTAACATTGTGGTCCAAGAGTTGAAGTTGTCTGATTGGAATCTAACATTGTTGTCCAAGAGTTGAAGTTTTCTGATTGGAATCTATCATTGTGGTTCAAGAGTTGAAGTTGTCTGATTGGAATCTGACATTGTTGTCCAAGAGTTGAAGTTTTCTGATTGGAATCTAACATTGTGGTTCAAGAGTTGAAGTTGTCTGATTCGAATCTAACATTGTGGTCCAAGAGTTGAAGTTTTCTGATTGGAATCTAACATTGTGGTCCAAGAGTTGAAGTTGTCTGATTGGAATCTAACATTGTGGTCCAAGTGTTGAAGTTGTCTGATTGGAATCTAACATTGTGGTCCAAGAGTTGAAGTTTTCTGATTGGAATCTAACATTGTGGTCCAAGAGTTGAAATTGTCTGATTGGAATCTAACATTGTGGTCCAAGAGATGAAGTTGTCTGATTGGAATCTAACATTGTGGTCCAAGAGTTGAAGTTTTCTGATTGGAATCTAACATTGTTGTCCAAGAGTTGAAGTTTTCTGATTGGAATCTAACATTGTTGTCCAAGAGTTGAAGTTGTCTGATTGGAATCTAACATTGTGGTCCAAGAGTTGAAGTTTTCTGATTGGAATCTAACATTGTGGTCCAAGAGTTGAAGTTGTCTGATTGGAATCTGACATTGTTGTCCAAGAGGTGAAGTTTTCTGATTGGAATCTAACATTGTAATTCAAGAGTTGAAGTTTTCTGATTGAAATCTAACATTGTGGTCCAAGAGTTGAAGTTGTCTGATTGGAATCTAACATTGTGGTCCAAGTGTTGAAGTTGTCTGATTGGAATCTAACATTGTGGTCCAAGAGTTGAAGTTTTCTGATTGGAATCTAACATTGTGGTCCAAGAGTTGAAGTTGTCTGATTGGAATCTAACATTGTGGTCCAAGAGTTGAAGTTTTCTGATTGGAGTCTAACATTGTTGTCCAAGAGTTGAAGTTTTCTGATTGGAATCTATCATTGTGGTTCAAGAGTTGAAGTTGTCTGATTGGATTCTGACATTGTTGTCCAAGAGGTGAAGTTTTCTGATTGGAATCTAACATTGTAATTCAAGAGTTGAAGTTTTCTGATTGAAATCTAACATTGTGGTCCAAGAGTTGAAGTTGTCTGATTGGAATCTAACATTGTGGTCAAAGTGTTGAAGTTTTCTGATTGGAATCTAACATTGTGGTCCAAGAGTTGAAGTTTTCTGATTGGAATCTAACATTGTGGTCCAAGAGTTGAAGTTGTCTGATTGGAATCTAACATTGTGGTCCAAGAGTTGAAGTTTTCTGATTGGAATCTAACATTGTGATCCAAGAGTTGAAGTTGTCTGATTGGAATCTAACATTGTGGTCCAAGAGATGAAGTTGTCTGATTGGAATCTAACATTGTGGTCCAAGAGTTGAAGTTTTCTGATTGGAATCTAACATTGTTGTCCAAGAGTTGAAGTTGTCTGATTGGAATCTAACATTGTGGTCCAAGAGTTGAAGTTTTCTGATTGGAATCTAACATTGTGGTCCAAGAGTTGAAGTTGTCTGATTGGAATCTAACATTGTGGTCCAAGAGTTGAAGTTGTCTGATTGGAATCTAACATTGTGGTCAAAGAGTTGAAGTTTTCTGATTGGAATCTAACATTGTGGTCCAAGAGTTGAAGTTGTCTGATTGGAATCTAACATTGTTGTCCAAGTGTTGAAGTTGTCTGATTGGAATCTAACATTGTGGTCCAAGAGTTGAAGTTTTCTGATTGGAATCTAACATTGTGGTCCAAGAGTTGAAGTTGTCTGATTGGAATCTAACATTGTGGTCCAAGAGTTGAAGTTTTCTGATTGGAATCTAACATTGTGGTCCAAGAGTTGAAGTTGTCTGATTGGAATCTAACATTGTGGTGCAAGAAATGAAGTTGTCTGATTGGAATCTAACATTGTGGTCCAAGAGTTGAAGTTTTCTGATTGGAGTCTAACATTGTTGTCCAAGAGTTGAAGTTTTCTGATTGGAATCTATCATTGTGGTTCAAGAGTTGAAGTTGTCTGATTGGAATCTGACATTGTTGTCCAAGAGTTGAAGTTTTCTGATTGGAATCTAACATTGTGGTCCAAGAGTTGAAGTTGTCTGATTGGAATCTAACATTGTGGTCCAAGAGTTGAAGTTTTCTGATTGGAATCTAACATTGTTGTCCAAGAGTTGAAGTTGTCTGATTGGAATCTAACATTGTGGTCCAAGAGTTGAAGTTTTCTGATTGGAATCTAACATTGTGGTCCAAGAGTTGAAGTTGTCTGATTGGAATCTAACATTGTGGTCCAAGAGTTGAAGTTGTCTGATTGGAATCTAACATTGTGGTCCAAGTGTTGAAGTTGTCTGATTGGAATCTAACATTGTGGTCCAAGAGTTGAAGTTTTCTGATTGGAATCTAACATTGTTGTCCAAGAGTTGAAGTTGTCTGATTGGAATCTAACATTGTGGTCCAAGAGTTGAAGTTTTCTGATTGGAATCTAACATTGTGGTCCAAGAGTTGAAGTTGTCTGCTTGGAATCTGACATTGTTGTCCAAGAGTTGAAGTTTTCTGATTGGAATCTAACATTGTGGTTCAAGAGTTGAAGTTGTCTGATTAGAATCTAACATTGTGGTCCAAGAGTTGAAGTTTTCTGATTGGAATCTAACATTGTGGTCCAAGAGTTGAAGTTGTCTGATTGGAATCTAACATTGTGGTCCAAGAGTTGAAGTTTTCTGATTGGAATCTAACATTGTGGTCCAAGAGTTGAAGTTGTCTGATTTGAATCGAACATTGTGGTCCAAGAGATGAAGTTGTCTGATTTGAATCTAACATTGTGGTCCAAGAGTTGAAGTTTTCTGATTGAAATCTAACATTGTGGTCCAAGAGTTGAAGTTGTCTGATTGGAATCAAACATTGTGGTCCAAGAGTTGAAGTTGTCTGATTGGAATCTAACATTGTGGTTCAAATATAATTTAAAACTAAACAGAAAAAAAATCATCAGGATGTTTAGAAAAAGTTTATCAATGATTTTCCTTACTCCAAACCACACATGCTCCAAACCACAGATGCTCCAAACCACAGATGCTCCAATCCACAGATGCTCCAAACCACAGATGCTCCAAACCATAGAAGCTCCAAACCACAGAAGCTCCAAAACACGGATGCTCCAAACCCCGGATGCTCCAAACCTCAGATGCTCCAAACCACAGATGCTCCAAACCACAGAAGCTCCAAACCACAGAAGCTCCAAACCACAGATGCTCCAAACCACGGATGCTCCAAACCACAGATGCTCCAAACCACAGATGCTCCAAACCACAGATGCTCCAAACCACTGATGCTCCAAACCACAAAAGCTCCAAACCACAGAAGCTCCAAACCACAGATGCTCCAAACCACGGATGCTCCAAACCACAGATGCTCCAAACCACAGAAGCTCCAAACCACGGATGCTCCAAACCACGGATGCTCCAAACCACAGATGCTCCAAACCACAGAAGCTCCAAACCACAGAAGCTCCAAACCATAGAAGCTCCAAACCACAGAAGCTCCAAACCACATATGCTCCAAACCACATATGCTCCAACTCATTCAGCTGAACATTTTTTCACCGCTTTCTCTAAAATATTAAATCTATAAAGAGAAAAAACAACCCAGAAAAGCTGTTTTCGCCCCCCCCCCCCACCCGGAGAAATGTTCAATTGAACGTGAAATGAATCACTCGCGGTGAAGATTTTGACCAGACAGGATATGGGGGAAAAAAATTTTCTTACACCTCCGGTCACATTAAAATATCAGGCCAGTTTGGTAATGATTGGGGTGGAGAGGGGTGGAAACATGTCTGCTGTGAGCAAGTTCTTAAGCTCTACCAATGTAAATATATTGGCGTAGAGCTCTTTTGTTTTATCTTCAAGTGGTAGGTTCGTTCATTGTCTACAGTGCCTGCTATGCTTACATTGTCTACAGTGTCTACAATGTCTACATTGCCTACAGTGTCTGCAATGTCTTCATTGCATACAGCACCTACAATGTCTACAGTGCATACAGTGTCTAGAGTGTCTGCAATGTCTACAGTGCCTACAATGTCTACAGTGCATACAGTGTCAATAGCCGGAAGTATGCCTATGGACGTCTACGATAGCTTAAAAATAAAAATTTTAATTTGGAATATATGGTAAATATTCTGTAATACTGGCGACACATTTACTACGTCTATTGACACAACTTTCGTGGCACATTTACTAGGTCTATTGACACAACTTTCGTGGCACATTTACTACGTCTATTGACACAACTTCCGTGGCACATTTATTACGTCTATCGACACAACTTTCGTGGCACATTTACTACGTCTATCGTCAAATGAAATACGTTTATCATCACACCACACTATTAATACTTCTGCCTCTCTCGGAAACTTCTCATGGAAACCTCCAGTGTAAACCTCCAGTGTAAACCTCCAGTGTAAACCTCAAGTGTAAACCTCCTGCGGCACTCTATAAACCTCACTCGGGAGCACCTCCTGCGGACCACTGTAATATCGATTATAGAATGAAGATCACGGTGCATTTGTAATGATCCCTATTCATTCTTTACATATTGTAGGACTAAACCCCAAAATGTATGACACGATATTCTTTTTTATTTCAAAATACATATTAGAAAGTATAAACACTAATAATAAAATAAAGTACCAACTCATCACACACTATTAGTGCCAGGGACCAGTACAAACATAAGTAGTGTATTCCATCTCGTTTAATACAGCAATGAAAATATTTTTATGTCGTGTTTTTTTTTTATTTGATGATGAACGAAATATTGGGATTGGCGGGGTGGGGTAGGGGGGGGGGCAATGTTCTGTAAAGTTTAGAGTTCGATGACCTGGGGACCTGTTCCAGATTTTGGATAACACTTTAAATCCCGACGTCATCACTGCCGACAACCGAAATACCGATAAGTCGACACTTCAAATTTTTGTATTTGTTTTTTTTTTACAACCGATATATGAAGGTTAATAAACGTAACTTGATATTTTCCGTTTTGTCAACGTATTCTTGTGAGTGTTACATTTCATCTATTCCTGTGAGTGCTACATTTCATCTATTCTTTTGAGTGTTACATTTAATCTATTCTTGTGAATATTACATTTCATCTATTCTTGTGAGTGTTAAATTTCATCTATTCTTGTGAATGTTACATTTCATCTATTCTTGTGAGTGTTAAATTTCATCTATTCTTGTGAATGTTACATTTCATCTATTCTTGTGAATGTTACATTTCACGCATTCTTGTGAGTGTTACATTTCATCTATTCTTGTGAGTGTTACATTTCATCTATTCTTGTGAGTGTTACATTTCATCTATTCTTGTGAGTGTTACATTTCATCTATTCTTGTGAATGTTACATTTCATCTATTCTTGTGAATGTTACATTTCATCTATTCTTGTGAGTGTTACATTTAACCTATTCTTGTGAGTGTTACATTTCATTTATTCTTGTGAATGTTACATTTCACGCATTCTTGTGAATGTAACATTTCACGCATTCTTGTGAGTGTTACATTTCACCTATTTTTGTGTTACATTTCACCTATAGTTCAATCAAAAGTATTTATGTAATATCAAATGAAAATGATCAATAGAGTAAATATATTTCAATTAATGTAAGCCCGATTCAGGTATTTTATATAGGTCACACAAATTACAATCGATGATAGAAGTGTTGCTGGCAATTCATCGAAGTTGTTGATCATCTAAGGCCTGTACTTAGAGATGGATTATTGACAAAATTGTCGACGCTGATCATTGTGTTATAATTATCTGTTATTGATTCATTCACTGCATCTGACTCAAGTGTAGCTATTCGATATATCTATGTTTATATAGAGGTGCATTAAATCTATGATTTTTATGGAAGTGCATTCTACACGTCCATGTTTATATAGTGCATTGATCATGGAAGGGGACAGATGGTCACGCTGAGTAGAGCGCTTGACTGTTGACTAGAGTCCTGGGTTCGCACCTCAGTGAGAAACTTGGGATTTTTTCAGTTCCTGGTGTATGTCCCACAAGTCCGTCCAGCTTTAATTGAGAACCTGACCTTACGGTGGGGGGAGTAAAGACGGCTGGGCGTTGTGCTAACCATACAATCCCTTTATATGCAGAGGTTATAGAAACAGATAAATTCTACACGTCATCTGCCCTTAGGGGCTTAATGAAACTCGCTTTTATTGATCATGTAAGCAACATGGGCGACATTAGTCGGAGACTGCACAGCATGTACATCAGTCTACGTTACACAACCACCATCTCTAGATAGATCATGTTATTTATAATTAGTTCATTGATTGATTTTCTAATATTGAGTCCGTAAATATCAAGGATGTGCTTATGACAAGCAAATGCATCATATACGTCATCGAGTAAGACGTTCAATGTGAACTTTCCCCATACTCTCTGCATCGAATTGTTTTGTTTTTTTTTTAATTTAACGCATCTCCCTGCGTGATAATCTCCAAGGAACTATTTCGGATTAGGGACAGTTGAACTATGTCCACAGTTGGAATACAAGACTGGCCACTGGTTAGTTTGATGTTGGGTTGTTCCACAGTTGGAATACAAGACTGGTCAGTGGTTAGTTTGATGTTGGGTTGTTGTTGTTTTATTTAATCCGCGATCCAGTGTCCTGGGTGAAATTTGACGTTTCATCAATGACATTATCTCTTTGCTCTTAGGAGAGGTATTTTCGCGGCCTTGCCAAACACAAAATTGTGAAATCCGGTAGACATTTTCCTGGAACTACAAGTCTCCTGGTCATGCCTGTTATTTTTGTCTTATCAGCAGATGAGACAATGTTTAACTTGGGATTTGATCATATTCAACAAACAGTTTTTTTTTGCTTGTTTTTTTGCCGTCTTAAAAATATTGGATCATTTTATTTTTTGAAGTAATTGAAAACTTTGATCGATCATTTGTATCGCTGGTCACGCGGGATTATCGAATTAACGAGCCCATTTCTTTTTAATGTTATTTACAATAGAAAAAATGTCTTCTAATTGACTCGTTTAGAAATATGGTCATTGTTAGTAACATAGATTGTCTTCTAACTGAGTCTTTTAGAACGATGGTCATTGTTAGTAACATAGATTGTCTTCTAACTGAGTCGTTTAGAACGATGGTCATTGTTAGTAACATAGATTGTCTTCTGAGTCGTTTAGAACGATGGTCATTGTTAGTAACATAGATTGTCTTCTGAGTCGTTTAGAACGATGGTCATTGTTAGTAACATAGATTGTCTTCTGAGTCGTTTAGAACGATGGTCGTTGTTAGTAACATAGATTGTCTTCTAACTGAGTCATTTAGAGCGATGGTCATTGTTAGTAACATAGATTGTCTTCTGAGTCGTTTAGAACGATGGTCATTGTTAGTAACATAGATTGTCTTCTAACTGAGTCATTTAGAACGATGGTCATTGTTAGTAACATAGATTGTCTTCTAACTGAGTCGTTTAGAAATATGGTCATTGTTAGTAACATAGATTGCTACTATGCTATATAAGTTCAGTAGTCAAAAGCTTTTGTCTTTGTACTCAAAATACCCCCCCCCCCTGTACGTAAATTGTTATTTACCTACTTCCCCTCTGTAGCCTGAAGGTTTGTCTGGTTTATTTTCAGACCAAAGATCTCATTTCACTTTGGTTTTACAAAGGAATATTTGAGTGTAGGGGTTACAGATTATAAGGGAGTGCGTACATGACAGTCAGAGGCGGACCTTGGTCAGTTGAGGTCCCGGGCGCAGAAGAAAATATTGGGCCCCTTAAAATAAAAGAGTACTTATAAAAGGGTTTAACTGTGCGCTTATATCATGACCGCAAATGTCACATTCACAGTTAAATTAATCTTACTAGACAGGAAATTTTGATATATTCTATAAGTGTCATACCTATGGTTGTCCCCCTTGTTTTGGTGGTCAGAGTTGTTTCTCTTTTATTTGTATTCAATGTGCTAGCATGTAAACATAACAGATGAGATCATAACTATCTGGAATAGAACTGAGCTATACAGAATTTAGTTGAACTATCTAGAATGTAACTGAACTATCTAGAATGTAAATGAGGTATATAGAATGTAACTGAACTATCTAGAATGTAACTGAACTATCTAGAATGTAACTGAACCTTCTAGAATGTAACTGAACTATCTAGAATGTAACTGAACTATCTAGAATGTAACTGAACTATCTAGAATGGAAATGAGTATTATTTAAGCGTGTGACCAAGTGTAGAAGGGAGTTGGGAGCTGACCACTAGAACGTCCAGTCATAAGTATGAGACATATGTGGTCATTCTATTGTATTATTGTTATACTTGAGAAGCTTGGACAGTTGAGGAATGAACTAGAATGTTTAGTGATTTGTGACATTCTTGGAATATGATTCATTTTATTTTTTTTTTATTTATATTCTGTGTCGTGAAATAAACTAATGATTTGCTCGGACATGCTGACCTAATGCGGTCATTCATATATCTGTGATACGGAGTCATACTTTTAATTATGCACCATACACCTATAGTAAACATGAGTGCAATGTGTATGAACTATTATTTTAACGTACATATACAAGGAACTAATTTTAGTTTTTCTTTGTCCCAAGACTACCTTCGATCTGAATGGCATCCAAAAATATCGTGATGACGTCATGGTCTTATCTTACCCTCCCCCCTACCCCCCCCAACCCCCCCCCCCCCACTAACAGATCACGATAGTCTATAAGTTTAGAAAGCCTTGAGTTCGATCTGTCCATGGAGATATCACAAATACGTGATTGTTGAGCGGTGCAGAGACTTCAATCCACACTTGAAATTCATTTAGAAATATAGAAGGACGCCATGTTTTTTTGTTTGTTTTCTGAGGTTTGGTCACGAGCCGGCTATTTTTAGTCCGTTAGTTTTTTGTTTGTTTGTTTTTTTTTTCAAATTAAACAAGTAAAATTAAAAGATTGAACATGTCTGGGGAAACTCCATCGCCATATTCCCCTAATCCCCTGTGTTGGTGATAATATTTAGATCAATTACACTAATGCTGATAACACACAACAATCATGCATGTATGAGTTGATATATACTTACGTCATTCAAACAAAATTAATGTATGTATTAGTCCATTAGTGTCTCCTTTACAAAGCATTCATGCATGTCTATGTTGACACACACATATCTCCTTCACACATCTATAAAACATGTGTGTTGATCACATAAAATAACATTCACGCAATAATCAATCATATATGTATTGGTGCATACATGTATTATCCAATAAAAAATCATACACATTTATGCGTAGATCACATGCATACTTTTTTCACACATCAACCATACCGGTATTTGTTGAACACATACATACTTCATTCACACAACAATCGTGCATGTATTCGTAATCACATATATATATATTTCTTCATTCACACAACAATCATACATGTATTCGTTAATCACGTAACAGTTCCTCATCTAGTCAACAATCATACATATATTTTTGGTCACATAATATTTCATGTACACAACAATCATTCAAGTACTTTTGATCACACACACACATAGCCTATTTCATTCACACAGCAATCATGCACGTCCGTTCCGATCATATCCGATTATCACTCACCTCTCATCGGTGCACACCTCACGATATGTACGATAAACCCATCTCGCTAACGTCATCTGTGTCCGTCCGAGCAGCCAAGCGAGAGACACAAGATCATCAAGACTGGCTGCTGGTTGTGAATCATTTCTCTTCTTTTGACAAATAAATATCCGCAGCAGCGTATCGCTGCAGTTGGGCTTAACAATTGAAATTTCTTTCGACACACCAAGACGAGAAAATACAAATCGTCATCTGAGATGGTCTCCCTTATTTTAAAAGTAGAATTGCTCTCAGTATGGATGGAGTTACTTGATCCGCAATTGATACGGAATTATTTAGACTGCACACTAGGTAAGGATATCAGAATACCGGATAATTTAATTGAAATCTGAACGAAGTCGGTGAGGTGTACAAGATTAACATTAGGTATCACAATGGCACCATTCTTTACGTCTCGTTGTGCACGTGAACATGAGATGACTGGGCAGTAATGTGTATGTGTGGCATAACAGTGGCCGTGAGGTACTTGTACATGTTTATTTATGCAAACTGTGGCCACATGTGGCTATATGAGCGTCACCCAGTGCTTTATCATCAATTATTTACTTTTATTGTTGCCCAATAAATCTTGTTAAATAGACTGTGATATGTTCATTTTAAATTCTTTTTTTTTTTGGCCATACGTAGAATATTATTCCGGCTTTTATAAACTTCATGTCATCCTGCTCTATGCCCCTACATGTCGGCACTCCTGTTCTATGTTCCTACATTCCGGTACTCCTGCTCTATGTTCCTACAAGTCGGCACTCCTGTTCTATGTTCCTACGTCCCGGTACTCCTGCTTTATGTTCCTACGTGTCTGCACTCCTGCTCTATGTTCCTACGTGTCGGCACTCCTGTTCTATGTTCCTACGATCCGGTACTCCTGCTCTATGTTCCTACGTGTCGGCACTCCTGTTCTATGTTCCTACGTTCCGGCACTCCTGCTCTATGTTCCAACGTGTCGGCACTCCTGCTCTATGTTCCTACGTTCCGGCACTTCTGCTCTATGTTCCAACGTGTCGGCACTCCTGCTCTATGTTCCTACGTTCCGGCACTCCTGCTCTATGTTCCAACGTGTCGGCACTCCTGCTATATGTTACAGGGCCGTATATAGGCCTTGACGTAGGCACTGACGTTAACGCCCTTGACGACCTCGAGACGTTAGAAAACAAATAAATTGTAAATATTCAGTTGTTGTTTTTTTTTTTTTTAAATATTTGTAAAATAAAACTTTCTGATGAAACGTGTGATGTTGCAAGTGACGGAAAAAAAAACTTCGTTTGATTTCTTTGGAAAGAAACTATTACAAGGTAGACAATCTATCTATCATATAATTATTTCCCTCTATCTATCATATAATTATTTCCCTTTGATTCGTGTTATTTTTGTTTAACTCTGGGGTCTTTGGCGCCATTTTTTAAATATAATCTGCTTTTGTTTTTTAATCACAATTAAAAAAAAATGTATTAAAGAAGACACACCACATTTTATGTTTGTCTCTGTCTCTGTGTTGAACGTCTTTATTTAATTTTGTTTTAGTTTGTTCATTTCATTAAATAATGACATTTAATTAAAAACTTACAGGGAAAATAATGTTAATTATCTTGAATACACTGTTCTATGTTATGTCTGAGATGTTCCATGTTCAATTCTATAGAGATTGCGTATAAATCATTTTTATGGAACATTTAATGCTTGTTCGTCGTCTTCTTCACACAAGCACTCACTAACGCATGCATACACAAAATCACTCACGCTCTCTCTCTCTCTCTCTCTCTCTCTCTCACACACACACACACACACACACACACACACACACATTTAACATTCTGAGCGTTTAAGCCACAGTTAAATGACAAGCGTCTAAATACATTTGCGGTGACTCAGCGTCGGTGGTCCCATTTTGATTTACGCTTGTTACGGGTTCAAATCCCAATAAAACAAGTTCCCTCTGTGGTGCCTGCATAACAACTGCACTCTCAGAAATGATGTAAATCTCTCTCCCCTCTCTCTCATCCTCTCTTTCTCTCCCTCTCTCTCTCTCTCTCTCCCTCTCTCCTCCTTTCACTCTCTCCTCTCACCCCCTCTCTCGTCCTTTCTCTCTCTCTCTCTCTTTCTTTCCCCCTTTCTTCTCTCTCTCCCCCTCTCACCCCCTCTCTCGTCCTTTCTCTCTCTCCCCCTCTCTCCCCCCTCTCTCCCCTCTCTCTCCCCCCCTCTCTCTCTCCTCCTTTCTCTCTCACCCTTTCTCTCTTTCCCTTTCTTCCCCATCTCTCTCTCTAATGGGACGGTTTTCGGGTGCCCTTCCTTCATCGACACCAGAGCCGTTAGTGCAATATCCGTGAAGGCACCACGGGAGATAAAGCGGGGACTTAAGCCTCATCGGATGTTGAACTTGGGCCACCTCAGGTTGACAGGTACCACACGACCATCCGCCGCCCCTCTCTCTCTCAGTCGCCATGTTTTATTTTACATCCTGAAGTACAACGTGCGCCCACACAGGGAGCCGTACTAAACTTCAACAAGTCTAGACTTTTTTATAAACAAAATTCATTCATGCTGATTTTTCAAAGTAATTTTAGAAGACATTTATATAGAGTGAGTATTTCTAAAGGTCGACTTTAGTATATTTTTTTTAACTAATAGTCAAATAAGATTTGAATTTCCCAGATGAAATATAGTTTAAAATCCCTAGTTCACCGGTACGGCTTTACAATTTAATAAGAGCAGGTAAGTTGATATTGGAGATTTGATTGAAAAAACAACTTTGAAAACGACAATTCTTCAAGTCATAAATAATATAAAATAAAAACGGGCAGAAAGAAATACAACAGTCCTTTCGTTTTAAAATGTATTTTGTTTTAGTTTTGACATTTTGCAATTTAATATTTTTTTTAATGTCCTGGATTACAAGTGTAGAAAAGCCATAGAAAGGGTGTGCGTGTGTGTGTGGGGGGGGTCGTCAGCAAAGTTAATTAGGGCATTAAAGGGAGCTGAACGTTGTAAGACAGACCTGCATGATATAGCCTAATATGTATGCAGTAGCCAGACCTGCAAGATTTTGAGTGATCTGCATGCTAAAGCCAGATCTTCAAACCTGTAGAAAATCAGACTTGCTTTATACCAATCTGAATGCTAAAGCCATACCTCGCTTGCTGTATTCCAATCAGCATGTTGCCAGCTACTTTTTGACTCCTAAGGTCTTTGGTTCAAATCTTTCCTTTGTACAATAGTGTAATTTAGAGTGACAGAAGGGATCCAAACACAATGTCTCTATCAGATCTTGAGAGTAACATCTCAATCTGACAAATAATTTAATTATAATCTATCTGCTTTTCTGTATGTTTTGTTATAATCTAATGTCTGTCTATCTGCTTTTCTGTATGTTTTGTTATAATCTAATGTCTGTCTATCTGCTTTTATGTATGTTTTGTTATAATCTAATGTCTGTCTATCTGCTTTTTTGTATGTTTTGTTATAATCTAATGTCTGTCTATCTGCTTTTTTGTATGTTTTTTTATAATCTAATGTCTGTCTATCTGCTTTTCTGCATGTTTTGTATTAATCTAATGTCTGTCTGTATGCTTTTCTGTATGTTTTTTAACTAATCTATTGTCTGTCTATCTGCTTTTCTGTCTGCCCTTCTAATCTGTCTGTACAATCATTCTACATTCTGATTGTTAGACGAACATAAATGCATTTATACATGATATAAATAAACATACATATGAGTATTTTCAAATGGTTAATTAAACATATGTGTGTAAATAAGTCTATACGTAGACAGAAATATTATTTTTTCCTTTTTTTTAAAAACTTAAGACATACAAAGAGTATATAATAAAACTGTGTATTAAAACTGTAATATTTCACAACAACTTTCAACAAGTACATTATTTTACCTAAATATTTTTTTTTTATTGTTTTTAGCTTTTTTTAATGATCACGGCTATAGTAAACTCCAAGACGTAGAGAGTGTCAGTCATAGATTGTCTTTCAATTTCAATATTTTCCTCTAAACAAAAGAAATTGTGAAAATATTTCTACAAGTAGGCCTGCCTTGTTTTCTATGGTTGTTGTTTCCCTTTCTTTTACCACGGATTACGTTCCGTAGAATGTATGGTGTACCTGCGGTGCCATGTTTTCAATTTTCCCGTCAATGAACTCAACAGGATCAATTAGCTCGTTTCCCCATTATGCTCTTGCTCATGTAAATATGTCGAGACCTGAGGAGCATCATGCACGTCATTAATTGGAACATTGATGTAGAACAGTGGTTCTTAATGTGTGAGTCGATGACCTACTGGTAGCTCGCGACTAAATTGAGCATTTTTAATTTAATTAATCGAGTATTTGCATAGCGACACCTCTAATATCTCTATCTGCATGGCGACACCTCTAATATCTCTATCTGCATAGCGACACCTCTGATATCTCTATCTGCATGGCGACACCTCTAATATCTCTATCTGCATGGCGACACCTCTAATATCTCTATCTGCATGGCGACACCTCTAATATATCTATCTGCATGGCGACACCTCTAATATCTCTATCTGCATAGCGACACCTCTAATATCTCTATCTGCATAGCGACACCTCTAATATCTCTATCTGCATAGCGACACCTCTAATATCTCTATCTGCATAGCGACACCTCTAATATCTCTATCTGCATAGCGACACCTCTAATATCTCTATTTGCATAGCGACACCTCTAATATCTCTATCTGCATAGCGACACCTCTAATATCTCTATCTGTTACGAAACTAATCGTTTGTCCATATGGAATGTAAGGGGGGGGGAGGGCTGTCTACGCACATAGTTCATGATGATTTTACTCTCTTTATTTATTTCCATTGTTCATAGTGAGTCGTGAAGTTTAAGAACCTCTGTGATAGAACATTTATTTCTTCTGTCTGGTGATACAAAGAAATCTTGCATTTAAGCAAATAATACATGCCACCATTGTATTAGACGAATAATACTTGTCACAGTTTCATTACATAAATAATACATGCCACCATTTTATTGCATAAATATTACATGTCACCATTTCATTACATTAATATAACATGCCATTATTTTATTACATAAATAATACATGCCACCATTTAATTACATAAATAATACATGCCACAATTTATTACACAAATATTACATGTCACCATTTTATTACACCAATATTACATGTCACCATTTTATTACACAAATATTACATGTCCACATTTTATTCAACAAAATTAGGTTTTAAAAAAGGAGGGGGGTAAGTGCAGGGGGACAGATCAAAACTGTGTCCATGGAATTCAGAATTATCCAGTGTAAAGAGCTATCCAGTGTAAAGAGCTATCCAGTGTAAAGAGTTATCCAGTGTAAAGAGTTATCCAGTGTAAAGAGTTATCCAGTGTAAAGAGCTATCTAGTGTAAAGAGTTATCTAGTGTAAAGAGCTATCCGGTGTAAAGAGTTATCCAGTGTAAAGAGCTATCCAGTGTAAAGAGTTATCAGATCTGTTTTTGAGTGAGGTCATTCTGCATATCCACACACATTTATTGCTGAGCAAATTTAAGGGGAATTTCCACTTAGCCTAGGACCTTAAAGATATTTGTAGTTTTTCTAAAAACAAAAAAATAATAAAAACTTCTATAAAAATGAAGTAGAGAAATTGAAAAAAATATATATATGAAGATCAGAATAAAAACAATAATTAAAAATTGGTTGATTAGAAAAACGTGGGGGGGGGGGGGGGGAAGACCAAGTGAATTAAAGGAAAAAATCAAGCTGTGAAAATACGTGATAGATTTCAACAGAGAAACAATGGGGGAATTAAATTGAAGCAGAATAATGAAAGAAGGTTAATTGAATCAAAGTGACGCGACCTTATTAACATGATTTACATGATTCAGACGTAGGAACAGGACACTGCCAGAGGCGTCAATATAGAAGGGCTTCCGAGGGGAGGAAGGGGGCACGATAGGACGGCCATACATCTTGTGTGAAGGGCGTTCTGTAACGTTCTGTAACGTTCTGTAACGTTCTGTAACGTTCTGTACTCAACTGGACACAAAGTTAGACGCAAATTGAAATAGCACATGTGAAACAGTCACACAATGTAACATAGCACATGTGAAACAGTCACACAATGTAACATAGCACATGTGAAACAGTCACACAATGTAACATAGCACATGTGAAACAGTCACACAATGTAACGATTTGGTCAATGTGTAGGTTAATTAAAAGTTGAACCGTTCTGAGGTAAAGACAAGCTGACCGACAGCCCCACTGCCAAAATTACCATTTTTAAGTTTTAATCCCTGATGAATCTGACGCTAAGAGTTCACCTATATGTATTTTTTTACCATTGGCCTTTTAAACTCTCTGAAAGTCGGTAAGTGGAGAGCCCTGAAACATCTCTTAAAGTCGGTACGTTTAGGACCCTCAAAATACCTGAAGGTCAATTCTAAGACCCCCCCAAACATCTCTGAAAGTCACTGCAAGAAGATATATATTTAAATGTATACAATGTAATAATCCAGCATATTGCATAGTGTGACCCAACTCTTGGAAATGTGTGTGAGTGTGTGTGTGTGTGTGTGTGTGTGTATTAATGAAAGAGAGAGAGAGAAGAAGAGAATGAGAGACAGCGAGAGAGTTGTGACCTCAAGACTAGGTGCTTACAGATTAAATGTCCCCCAGGATTCACTTAATTGTCACGACTAAAGACGATTAATGGCGGTGAAACCAGATGAAAGACCGGAAACGTCTCTCCGGGATATGACAGTTAGATAGGAGAGTCCATTGTTGTTGTTGTTGGGTTTTATTTTTGGACTAGTTGGGGGTCAACTCAGATAACTAAGTATTATCACAGTTTTGACTTTAGATTGAAAGATCATAAAAAATAGTTCATTATGAAGGTAAAATACAAATGTTAATATTAAATTATGTCATTTGCAATCAATAAAACACTTTATTATTTTTTTTTTATTAATAGTGTATTTAACTGTTGTAAAAATAAACTATTTGTTTACTTTCCTTAATCACCAGCATCTTGCATATGTACCATTACTCACTGGCTGGCTGTGATGAACGGTGTAGAACGTTTGACTGACAGACAGTCTTGGGTTCTCTCCTCGGTGAAAACCAAGGGAAATTTGCAGTTCTAATTTGGTGTTAAGTCCCCTAGCTTTAGATGGGTACCTGACATAAGTTTAGGAAGTTAAGGCGTTGTGCTAACCAGTGGCGCAACCCGCAAAAAATGCTGGGGGGGGGGGGGCTCACATATAGAAAAAAGACAGTTTATATAATAATATATGCATGATGATTTGATCTGGGCGGGGGGGGCCCAAAGCCCCCCTCTGCCTCCCTGGTTGCGCCACTGGTGCTAACCACACAATTCCTTCATATACCCTAGTTACATAAAAATGAATTCTACAGAGTGGCGTAGTGATGGGCAAAGGGAGACGCCATAACCCGGGCGCTACTCACAAAGGGGCGCCAAATGGTATATTTTACATATAATATTATATGGTTTCGAATTGGGGGGGGGGCGCTATAAAGGTATTCTGCCCCGGGTGCGAGTTAAGCTCGCTACGTCACTGATTCTACATCTGCCCCGATGGTCTGTTAGGCTAAGGGAACTAGTTACGTGCTACCTGGAATCGATTATTCTATATAATAGATATAGGGGCCGTCCCCGTAGTCGTTTTAGTACCTTGTATAATGAGTGTCATAAACAATTAGTCAATTCATCTCATATATACACACAGGCCCACCGATAGAAATTTCGGGCCCATGGGAAGGGCTCCCACGGGCTGATAATAATATTTTTAAAAGTTGATTGGCCCTCAGTCCGGGCCCCTGGGTATTTGCTCCCCTGCATCCCCCTCTCGGCGGCACTGTAGACACATAGACAAGTATTTATGTTTCAGTAGTTTCATAGTTTATTTGTTGGTATATATTTGGTGGAATTATGTTTGCGTATTCATTTGTTAGTATGTGAGTGTATCTGTTTAAGGGCTAGTGTGTGTTCTCCGAACACATGAATATCCTTTCGTCTAACATGTGTTTTTCCCCCCTCTGTAATTGCGTTTCGATTGTTCGTCCGTGTGAAACGTAAGCCACAGATACATAAAGATATCAATAGACTAAAAGTTTTCTGATGTAACATTTCATATCGATCGCTTCCCCTTAGACTGGACGTTATCTGGGGGGACACCCTGTTGTAGCCGTTACTTGAGCCATTGACTGAGAGCCACTCAAATGTGAAGTATTTGTACCATCGACATGATATCGACTCTGCCGTGACGCCATGACATTTAGTAACGGTTTTTATTCTCTAGAACAGTGCTTCTCAAACTTTTTGAGGTCACGGCCCCCCTTGGAACATCAATCAATATGTCGCGGCCCCCCTTGGAACGTCAATCAATATGTCGCGGCCCCCCTTGGAACGTCAATCAATATGTCGCGGCCCCCCTTGGAACGTCAATCAATATGTCGCGGCCCCCCGTATTTTTTTTTTTTTTTGGTTTAAGGTTGCCTAAATTTATAATTTTAAACTTCTATATGCAAACTTTTACTAGTCAATACATGCTTTTTATAATGTTAACAATGAAAGAGTGAAAGGATGCAACATATATTAATACTATTTACATACAATACATTAGGTTAATTATATTTTATGTGTCACATATAGCGAAATTCCACGGCCCCCCTCCCGACAGTCCACGGCCCACTAGGGAGCCGCGGCCCACCACTTTGAGAAGCACTGATCTAGTATATGACGAATCGTTCTTATGGACAGGATAAATATTGGACTTTACAGCGCCCAAACTGACATCGTTCTTATGGACAGGATAACTATTGGACAGCACAGCGCACAAACTGACATCGTTCTTATGGACAGGATAACTATTGGACAGCACAGCGCCCAAACTGACATCGTTCTTATGGACAGGATAACTATTGGACTGTACAGCGCCCAAACTGACATCGTTCTTATGGACAGGATAACTATTGGACTTAACAGCGCCCAAACTGACATCGTTCTTATGGACTGGATAACTATTGGACTGCACAGCGCCCAAACTGACATCGTTCTTATGGACAGGATAACTATTGGACTGTACAGCGCCCAAACTGACATCGTTCTTATGGACAGGATAACTATTGGACAGCACAGCGCCCAAACTGACATCGTTCTTATGGACAGGATAACTATTGGACTGTACAGCGCCCAAACTGACATCGTTCTTATGGACAGGATAACTATTGGACAACACAGCGCCCAAACTGACATCGTTCTTATGGACAGGATAACTATTGGACAGCACAGCGCCCAAACTGACATCGTTTTTATGGACAGGATAACTACTGGACTGTAAAGCGCCCAAACTGACATCGTTTTTATGGACAGGATAACTATTGGACTGTACAGCGCCCAAACTGACATCGTTCTTATGGACAGGATAACTATTGGACAGCACAGCGCACAAACTGACATCGTTCTTATGGACAGGATAACTATTGGACAGCACAGCGCCCAAACTGACATCGTTCTTATGGACAGGATAACTATTGGACTGTACAGCGCCCAAACTGACATCGTTCTTATGGACAGGATAACTATTGGACTTAACAGCGCCCAAACTGACATCGTTCTTATGGACTGGATAACTATTGGACTGCACAGCGCCCAAACTGACATCGTTCTTATGGACATGATAACTATTGGACTGTACAGCGCCCAAACTGACATCGTTCTTATGGACAGGATAACTATTGGACAGCACAGCGCCCAAACTGACATCGTTCTTATGGACAGGATAACTATTGGACTGTACAGCGCCCAAACTGACATCGTTCTTATGGACAGGATAACTATTGGACTGCACAGCGCCCAAACTGACATCGTTCTTATGGACAGGATAAATATTGGACTGCACAGCGCCCAAACTGACATCGTTCTTATGGACAGGATAAATATTGTAAATATTGGACTGCACGGCGCCCAAACTGACATCGTTCTTATGGACAGGATAACTATTGGACTGTACAGCGCCCAAACTGACATCGTTCTTATGGAAAAGATAACTATTGGACTGCACAGCGCCCAAACTGACATCGTTCTTATGGACAGGATAACTATTGGACTGTACAGCACCCAAACTGACATCGTTAATATGGACAGGATAAATATTGGACTGTACAGCGCCCAAACTGACATCGTTCTTATGGACAGGATAACTATTGGACAGCACAGCGCCCAAACTGACAAATGAACCCCAGCGGGTTTTCCCTCTAGTTGTAACCATTATTTGACCTATAGGTCGAGTCACACTCAAATGTGAAGTGTTAGTAGCATTGAAATGATATTGACTCTGCCCTTGATAGGGCCCAAACTGCCAAAGGGCCCCCAGCGGGTTTTCCCTCTGGAACATTGACCACACACGCGCGCACGACAAGTGCATCGCCCTGTCAAATCTAATGAAACAGGGGTACCGACATGTACTTTCGCCTAGTTCCTATAAATATACCTGACCGTCAAGACTAGAAGAATGCATCACAGAGGCCCCACTCTAACGTCTCCAAAAACTCGAAGTCCCGGACCTGCGCCGAAATTTTCGACAAATTTCTCTTCTGTCAATGTACTCGCGTCCACTATATCAACTTCAATAACTGGTTTTCTGCCTCTTGTCACTTTTTACCTACCAATGACTGTTGTAGTGACTAAAGTAGTCTGTAATACAGGTTGTGGCTTCCCCCCAACTCCAGCCTTAAAGCGCTGGTGACCAAATGGGGCTCATGTAGCAAAATGAGGCTATTATTTTTTTTATTTTGAGCGCATTGCTTTACAAATCTTACTGTGGCTCATTTGGACTGAAATACCGGAAGATATTATAATTTCCACCCTAGGGAGTCGGTCTTTAAGATATTATAAGGTAAGCCCAACACCAGTCGGAAATTCTGGTGTCTAGACCTCGATAATAACCATATACGTTTCAATGCAATGACAGACTAATCGGAATATTCAGACAAGTTCGGATTTCTGCTGTGGAGCAGCGAATAGTTGCATTTCCGCTGATAGCAGAGCTGTTTTTTTTTTTTTTGCTCGTAAGTGTAGTTTTTTTTTTACCAACGGTAAACAAACCAATACGGCTGGAAACAAAAAGACATCAATTCAAAAAGAAAATTGATTACATTAATACGATAACACATAAGAATATCATTGCAGAGTTAGAGATACAGAATTCACGAGGCTGTGAGATATCTAAATTACGGTGTTAAATAAAAGCGTGGGCGATATATTCACTGAAATATGTCTTGACATACGCTGATAAACAGCTGTAAGTAAATAAACAGTCGGTGTGTACATAGACGGGAACCAAGATTTATATTTTTAATAAAGATAATTTATATAAATATTTGTATGATCTGAGGAATTGTCTTTTAGTGAATTCTAATCAAAGCAGATTCTTTAAAAGATTTTCTTTTTTTTTTGTTCATTTGTTTACTAAATATTCTAAATCAATTATTAAGCAGTTCATTTTATAATACCGGTATTTAAAAACCGACACTGAGGTTATATATAACAGAAGTAATTTTTTTTCTTTTTTTGAAAGTTATTATTAAAGGTGTATATTTCAGGCCCTTCTGGTCAATTGTACACATCACAACACCTGTTTACAAACATGTATTCACCCCATCAGTTTGTATTTTCTTGGAAACAAAACCACTCTAATCAAACAGATCTACCATATGAACATTCAATATGTTCACTTCGTTAGCTGCTTTAACTAGCAGTACCCTGCAAATTATTTGCATAAAGTTATATCCCCTTAGGCTTGATCGGTATGCTAGGTTATTTTTGGTTTCGGGCAGATCCGATTTTTTCTATGACTGTATTTTAAACTGGAATACTGTTGTATTAATTCTTTACTTTCGATCTAACGCAGAGCCCAAATCGCTATTATTTTATTAGATTAGATATTCAATTACCGAACCCACCCCCCTCCCCCACCCCGCCATTTGAACCAAGTGTGGACATTTGTTCCCCATCGCTGACTATGAAACATCAAGTAAACTCTTGAAGACTCGCTGTGCGTGAAAACTCAAAAGTTAATTACTTGGACTGGAAAGAGTTGTCGACAATCACGTACCTGGGCTGAATGGCGTGTGTTCACGACCTCTTCTGTTCGCTTCACCGCCTTCCAATCACTACAACCGAGACGGCGCGTTGAAGTTGTTGTGTCTTCGAGTGGTAGCTCCACAGCAGAAACTGTTTAAGTTGATAGCTTCTGATGGTGAGCCTTACATAACGGTTTATTTATACGTGTAGCCTGGTATGTGTCATGGCATAATGAGATCTGAATAACGGTTTATTCATAGATGTAGCCTGGTATCTGAATAACGGTTTATTTACAGAAGTAGCCTGGTATGTGTCATAGCATAATGAGATCTGAATAACGGTTTATTTATAGATGTAGCCTGGTATCTGAATAACGGTTTATTTATAGAAGTAGCCTGGTATGTGTCATAGCATGAGATCTGAATAACGGTTTATTCATAGATGTAGCCTGGTATGTGTCATAGCATATTGAAATCTGAATAACGGTTTATTTATAGATGTAGCCTGGTATCTGAATAACGGTTTATTCATAGATGTAGCCTGGTATGTGTCATAGCATAATGAGATCTGAATAACGGTTTATTTATACATGTAGCCTGGTATCTGAATAACGGTTTATTTATAGATGTAGCCTGGTATGTGTCATAGCCTGGAATCTGAATAACGGTTTATTTATAGAAGTAGCCTGGTATGTGTCATAGCATAATGAGATCTGAATAACGGTTTATTTATAGATGTAGCCTGGCATGTGTCATAGCATAATGAACTCTGAATAACGGTTTATTTATAGATGTAGCCTGGTATGTGTCATAGCATAATGAGATCTGAATAACGCCTTGTCTCTATGTATGAGTAGTGGCTAGTTTAGTAACTTTGGTTTGACGCTTTGTATCTAGACAGATTCGCTTACAGGTTGATAACATACATCTATGACGCTTCAAGTGAAGATGCAACTCTGTGGGTAATAACATGATGGACATTATGTACCGTTGTAGATGTAGTGGTAGTTGTAGATGTAGTGGTAGTTGTAGATGTAATGGTAGTTGTAGATGTAGTGGTAGTTGCAGCTAAAGTGGTAATTGTAGATGTAGTGGTAGTTGTAGATGTAGTGGTAGTTGTAGCTAAAGTGGTAATTGTAGATGTAGTGGTAGTTGTAGATGTAGTGGTAGTTGTAGCTAAAGTGGTAATTGTAGATGTAGTGGTAGTTGTAGTTGTAGATGTATTGGTAGTTGTAGTTGTAGATGTATTGGTAGTTGTAGTTGTAGATGTATTGGTAGTTGTAGTTGTAGATGTATTGGTAGTTGTAGTTGTAGATGCAGTGGTAGTTGTAGTTGTAGATGTATTGGTAGTTGTAGCTAAAGTGGTAATTGTAGATGTAGTGGTAGTTGTAGTTGTAGATGTATTGGTAGTTGTAGTTGTAGATGTAGTGGTAGTTGTAGTTGTAGATGTATTGGTAGTTGTAGTTGTAGATGTATTGGTAGTGGTAGTTGTAGATGCATTGGTAGTTGTAGCTAAAGTGGTCATTGTAGATGTAGTGGTAGTTGTAGTTGTAGATGTAGTGGTAGTTGTAGCTAAAGTGGTAATTGTAGATGTAGTTAAAGTGGTAATTGTAGATGTATTGGTAGTTGTAGTTATAGATGTATTGGTAGTTGTAGTTGTAGATGTATTGGTAGTTGTAGTTGTAGATGTAGTGGTAGTTGTAGTTGTAGATGTATTGGTAGTTGTAGTTGTAGATGTATTGGTAGTTGTAGTTGTAGATGTATTGGTAGTTGTAGTTGTAGATGTATTGGTAGTGGTAGTTGTAGATGTAGTGGTAGTTGTAGCTAAAGTGGTAATTGTAGATGTAGTGGTAGTTGTAGTTGTAGATGTATTGGTAGTTGTAGTTGTAGATGTAGTGGTAGTTGTAGTTGTAGATGTATTGGTAGTTGTAGTTGTAGATGTAGTGGTAGTTGTAGTTGTAGATGTATTGGTAGTTGTAGCTAAAGTGGTAATTGTAGATGTATTGGTAGTTGTAGTTGTAGATGTAGTGGTAGTTGTAGATGTAGTGGTATTTGAAGTTGTAGATGTAGTGGTAGTTGTAGTTGTAGATGTATTGGTAGTTGTAGCTAAAGTGGTAATTGTAGATCTATTGGTAGTTGTAGATGTAGATGTAGTGGTAGTTGTAGATGTAGTGGTAGTTGTAGTTGTAGATGTAGTGGTAGTTGTAGATGTAGTGGTAGTGGTAGTGGAAGTTGTAGATGTAGTGGTAGTTGTAGATGTAGTGGTAGTTGGCTGATTGGAATGGTGGTTAATCACAATTCAAAATCTGCTTCCTGCTACTGGTTAGTCACAGCGATAAAATATGTATATAAATAAAAAGTGTACACAGAATTCACGCTATTAATCGTAACTCCGAAAGTAGACCCGAAAGCAATGCATTATTTAATATAACAAATTTAGAAAGTTACGTTCTCAATAGAGAATTTATTTTCCTCTGTTAATATTTTTAAATGATTGATGATTATTTTCCTAAAATTTGTTTTTTCTTTAATAAACAGAATTAGAAGCAATGACTTTCTCAATACTGGCCGGTCACAGCTAGTATATATATATATATATATATATGTGTGTGTGTGTGTGTGTGTGTTACATATGTGTGTTTGTGTGTACTTCAAGAATAAACAAAGGATTTTTTTTTAATGAGAGTTAAAAACTGCGGAATAATTTAAATGAACCATCTGCTATTTTGTTTTCTCTTAACGAGTACAGTGCTTTACTTGTTTACATTGACCTCTTTTTCTTAAAGTATCTATAGTTGTGACGTCTACAGTAGAGCGCCACCTACTTACAATAACGAGTCAATTATTTGTCTCCCTTTTTAGCTCTAGTCAGCGTCTGTGACGATTTTATTGCCTAACATACCTTAAAACATCAACAGATTGTCAGCCCTAAAGGGATTTTATTAGAGCATTTTCGAAAAAAAATGCTATATTGTCCCCGTTTTGTCTGTCTGTCTGTCATCATTTTGTAGATCTTGGCCTGCCATGGGTGCAGCAAAAGTTCATTTCGCGATCTGACCTCTGAGGGCCGTAAAAGGGGGCTTAGTACCGTTTTTTACTATATAAGCTATATTAATAAAGAGCGCCTATATCTCAGCAACTATAAGTCCTAGACCCATGATGTATATATCATTTTGTAGTCTTGGTCTGCCTTGTGTACATCAAAAGTTCATTTCGCGATAGAATCTCTGAGGGCCGGGCTTCAGGGCTCCTAAGGGGCTTATATATTATATATACACCTTGTACGTTCAATAACCAATTCATTTGGTGCGAAATACTGCAGCACGTAGTTTCACCAAGATTTATTAAGAAACTCATCAAATGAAATAGTAAGCTTGTGTTCTGAGTTTAATTGAAAGTGTCAGAGCTATGCAACAATTGACGGAGTTTTCGGACGATTAAATGACTATAATTTCGAATGTTTTCAATTATGAGTCCTATTTCAGTAACCACAAACCACTTGTAGTTAGATTTAAGAGACAATAATTTTTTTTTCAAATATAAAGAAACGTCTTTATAATATTTTTTTTACAGATATATGCATTACACAATTGAATAAATAAACATTTCCAAATTTTACAAATATTTACTGAAAGCTAACAAACGTACTGATACATAACACGAAAATGCGCTAACACGTCCTGTGTCCAGAATGGAACAGGCTTAATTGCTTGTGTTTCTAAGCATGTGATGTCATCCTGCCTTATAGTCTCTGACTGCATATTTGAAGGGCTAAATTTATAATGAAGTTTAACGGTATAATTGCCTACAGCAGTGAATATAGAATATCTAAATAAATCCAAAACATTTCTTTTATGCTTGCTGAGTATCGAAAGTAAATATACAGATATTTTTGATGCTGTCAAATATAACACGCATGTATAGAAGTAAATCAACAAAAAAAATTATTTTATAGCCACTTATAAATATTTAGGCTACATGCAGCCGATGTATTTTCATATGAAGACAGTCAGTCGTATCATTATGTCTTCAAAATAAAGCGTTGAGAATGTAGCAGGTGAATAGATGACAGACAGACACTGTCCATCAGTGACAGACAGATACTGCCCATCAGTGAAAGACTGACAATGACCAACAGTGACAGAATGACAATGACCAACAGTGACAGAATGAAATTGACCAACAGTGACAGAATGACAATGACCATCAGTGACTTACACTGCCCATTAGTGACAGACACTGCCCATCAGTGACAGACAGACACTGCCCATCAGTGACAGACAGACACTGCCCATCGGTGACAGACAGACACTGCCCATCAGTGACAAACAATAAATGGCCATCAGTGACAGACAGACAATGGCCATCATTGAGTGACAGACACTGCCCATCAGTGACAGGCTGACAATGACCATCAGTGACTGACAGACACTGCCCATCAGTGACGGACTGATATCTTTTGATGGACTTAAAGCCGATTTTTCAGACCACTACCATATGACTAACGTATAACCGGGAAGCCTAAGAATGACTTTTTCTCAAACTGCCTGCCACTAAAGCATCCATGTATATATGATCATCTATCATTTATATGTGACTTGGTGTAAGACATCCATGTATATATATGATCATCTATCATTTATATGTGACTTGGTGTAAAACACACTGTATTGGAGGTCATCTCGCCCTAGATCGACACAACACGTGATATGTGTCACTGGCATGATGGGAAGTAATCTCTTAATCTAATTCGTTGAATCCACAGAGGCAAGCTGACCAAAGGGATGAGTTGACCACAGAGACAAGACGACCTACATCCTGGATGAAGAGATTCTAATTCAGCTGTCTATTATTTGGTTAGAGTTCATGGGATACATAACATTTAGATAATTATGTCAGTTACTGATTATTACTAATAGATGTAACTATCACACACGGTCAAGAGATTGGCTAGCTCATTATAGATGTAGCAATAACACAGGATCTAGTTATTGAGTAGCTCATTATAGATGTAACTATACCACATGGTCTAGATATTGGCTAGCTCATTATAGATGTAACTATCACACAGGATCTAGTTATTGAGTAGCTCATTATAGATGTAACTATACCACATGGTCTAGATATTGGCTAGCTCATTATAGATGTAACTATCACACAGGATCTAGTTATTGAGTAGCTCAATATAGATGTAACTATACCACATGGTCTAGTTATTGGCTAGCTCATTATAGATGTAACTATTACACAGGGTCTAGTTATTGAGTAGCTCATTATAGATGTAACTATACCACATGGTCTAGATATTGGCTAGCTCATTATAGGTGTAACTATAATACAGGATCTCTATAGCTAACTTTTCATTATACACTATTAAGATATTGCATGTAAGTATAAAAGAAACACAAAATCTTGTGTCTAAAATTAATTTAAAGAGACAAAAAAAAGAACTGCCATGGACTAGTAAAAAGAAATAATCAGTTATGTCCTTGATTAAAAAAAAAACAATATCAGAAAATGTTTTTTTTTTTTTGCACATCATCGAATGTACATTACAAATGACAACTCTTTACGTCAATAAGAGCAATCCTACAAGTGTTGACCCAATCATACAAGTGTTGCTGACCCTGTGGTTTAATCAAATACAGAATTAATCTATACTGTGGTAAACCTCATCACAAAACATTTCTTGCCTCCAGAATCTGGCATAACGAGACTCCTGTATCATTGTTGGTCGGCACTAGTTTACGAAAAAATAATTCTCACGCTAAGTCGACTGAATGCTTACTGGCTACCTCAGCCCAATCCTGTAGTCTGTCAGTCAACTAGCCCTGTAGTCTGTCAGTCAACTAGCCCTGTAGTCTGTCAGTCAACTAGTACTGTAGTCTGTCAGTCAACTAGCCCTGTAGTCTGTCAGTCAACTAGCCCTGTAGTCTGTCAGTCAACTAGCCCTGTAGTCTGTCAGTCAACTAGCCCTGTAGTCTGTCAGTCAACTAGTACTGTAGTCTGTCAGTATACTAGTACTGTAGTCTGTCAGTCAACTAGCCCTGTAGTCTGTCAGTCAACTAGCCCTGTAGTCTGTCAGTATACTAGTACTGTAGTCTGTCAGTCAACTAGCCCTGTAGTCTGTCAGTCAACTAGTACTGTAGTCTGTCAGTCAACTAGCCCTGTAGTCTGTCAGTCAACTAGCCCTGTAGTCTGTCAGTCAACTAGTCCTGTAGTCTGTCAGTCAACTAGTACTGTAGTCTGTCAGTCAACTAGCCCTGTAGTCTGTTAGTCAACTAGCCCTGTAGTCTGTCAACTCGAGTAAATGTGTCACACATCCACATTTACTTTCCCGTTACCGCAGAGAGATTTAGTCAGTGATTCGAGTCATTTTTAAAAAAAAAAATCTGAATCGATTCATTTCTTGCTGATTCAGTTTCGAGATCTCTACTTCTATACGCAGAAACTGTACAAAGGGTCATATCTGGGGGCCCTAGGCTTAAGTTCTTCAGGAGGCCGTAGACTACATTAGTTATATCTAGGAAGTGACCCAGTCAAGGCCGCAGTTTGCAAATGTCAGACACTAAATTATATTTAACAGCTCTAGAGGGGGGACCTAAATTGAAGACCTAAATTTAAATTCTTGAAGTAATTTTAGTTTATTGCAAAGTCTCTATAGTGGGGCCTGACTTACAGTGTAGGACCCGCCCAGTTACCTGGTCTATAAGTATGGCTCTGACTGTTATACTAGTCATGTACTTTTCCGCAGCCCCTCTCCTCCCCCCCCCCGCAATCACTCCCACCTCC
Source organism: Bulinus truncatus (assembly GCA_021962125.1). Classification (NCBI taxonomy): domain Eukaryota; kingdom Metazoa; phylum Mollusca; class Gastropoda; family Planorbidae; genus Bulinus; species Bulinus truncatus. The sequence continues at coordinate 416,623 of JAGDYQ010000392.1, forward strand.
CCCACCCTCCCACCCCCAGCATTTGCCAAATGAATCTTCTGACGTGATTGATTATGTTTCCACACTTTGTTATCAGTCTTTTTGTTGTCTTTTTAAATAGATTTATTGTCTGATGGTCTGAAATATTTCATTTTTCCCCCTCTCTCTCTCTCTATTACTTTATCCATCAGTTTAAAACTTAACATTAAATCCAATTCAGTGCCAGATTCACATTCTGGCTAATAAAACAAATTGCAGCAATTTTCTGAAGAGAGAATTCCTTTTGTCAGACAAAAAAAAAAAGATTGGAATTAAATTTAAAGATATTTTTTTTTTAAAACGTTATTCATTTTATGTATTTAATCTACGCTGTGAATGTTTGAACTTTTAAACAAAATGTTCGACTCCTCATAATTTTTGATGACCCAATTATACGACATTGAAAAAAAAAATTATAGACATCTAGTTATAGATCTGCGGTACTCAAAGTGTGGTGTGTGACGACACACTGATGATTCGCACACGAATGTGTTCGTATGCTGAGACAAGATTTAAACTAGAGTTAACAGCTTAATGTCCCCCCCCTCATGTGCAGTAATTACAGGTCTGTTACTCTATATCCCGGGATTCTAAACCGTGGGTACGTGTACCCCCTAGGGGTTACGGGCAATGTTCCCTCTAAGGTGTGGTATGAAGTGAGCAAGAAATTTTGTCTCTGAGCGACATTTTTGTTTGAGGCCAAAATTTGTGAGCGATTTAAGCGATGTAGTCGTCGGAGTGAGCGATCGTAGTGTAGTATGAGCTACGTTCTGAATACGCGTGAGCGATCGCTCACGCGCTCAGCTTAGAGGGAACATTGGAAGTTACGGGTAAGGCTAGGCAGGGGGGCACACAACGACATGCAATTTTTCGTTTTTAAAACAACCAGGAGGTTGAAGAAAAGGTCAATACAACCAGGAGGTTGAAGGTCAATACAACCAGGAGGTTGAAGGTCAATACAACCAGGAGGTTGAAGAAAAGGTCAATACAACCAGGAGGTTGAAAGTCAATACAACCAGGAGGTTGAAGGTCAATACAACCAGGAGGTTGAAGGTCAATACAACCAGGAGGTTGAAGGTCAATAAACTTCGAGGGGCTGCCCGCGGACATATTTTGCGCACCATAGTCGCGAAATAAAATGTGAGAACCACCGCACTATATGTTGCAAATCTAAACGTTAATTTGTCTGCTTATTAAAAGGGAGGGGGGATCCCTGGTAGGGTGCATAGAGGGCTCTGGGCAGAGGTGGTACCTTTGATGCTCTGACTGCTGCACCCTCGGGTGGTTAAGCTCACTGGTCCTCGCTCATCTCTTGAATCTTTCACGTGTGGCTCCCCGCGCCACACCCTGGGCAACGGTCTCAGCTGACCGGCTAGACCGCGTGATGGGGGGGGTGGGGTGGTGGTGCTGACATGGCACCACTGGGCGTATGAACTTCCAAATTGAAGTCACCGGCCAGGGCAGACGAGATCAAATGTGAACCCGTGATCAAGGCGGGCCACCGATAAGGAGGAAACCGGCTGTGGTCAAGCTTGGAGAGGGTTGGGCGCCGCCAAGCATTTCCTGTGCCAGATACACCACAACGGTGCCCCAACGACACATCTACGGGTTAAGGGATAGAAGAAGAAGAAGATCCCTGGTATACAATTAATGACGCTGTGCATATAATTTCTCTTTGCAGGTGTGTCCTGAAAAAAAAAAGGTTTTTAATGCGGGCCGCGAAATTAAACCACTAAAATCATAGAAGATCGGGAAAGGAAACTTTGTGAGAACCACTGATTAATTGGTGGCCAGTCAGAACGGTTCTTATAAAATTAGGGACATAAGACAGACACTCTTTGGGGCTGCTGAACAGTGGAGGGTCGAGACTATCGCTTTTTTTTTTAATTACCAATAAGAGTGGCTCAATTTAAAAGTATCGATGAGGAACATTTCAGATTTAGGAAACTCATTTCATGACATGTCATCACATTAAGAGCCGCATGAAGGGACGACCATGATTTTTTAGAGCATTTTCGAAAAAAAAATGCTCTATTGTCCCCGTTTTGTCTGTCTGTCTGTCCGTCATCACCCTAGATCTCAACAACCATAAGTCCTAGACCCATGATGTATATATCATTTTGTAGGTCTTGGCCTGTCAAGAAATGAATTTCTGTCCGTTTTGCTATCTGACCTCTGAGGGCCGTAAAAGGGGGCTTGTAAAGTACCGTTTTTTTACTATATAAGCTATATTAACAAAGGAGCGCCCTATATCTTAGCAACCATAAGTCCTAGACCCATGATGTATATATCATTTTGTAGGTCTTGGCCTGCCAATTGTACATCAAAAGTCCATTTCACGATCTGACATCTCAGGGCCGAAAAAAAAGACTTTCCTAGGTACCGTTTTTGCTTATATTTTAAATATAAATAATAAAAGCTAATCAAAGGGGCGTAATCATTATTTATTTTTGTAACAGTTATTCAAGATGATTACTTCCCTCTCTATTTATCAAAAACACGGAAAAAAATACGGATTTTGTTCGGCGTAACCGGCGAAAATGCTCTAAAATGTCCTTTGTCCGAAACGGAAAAGACTTAAATTGCTTGTTTTCTTTGAACAGTTTGTGAGTTTACAGAGTTTCTTGATTATTGCTGGTGGCATCTCTGTAGCTGTTTAGTTTTATACCATCATGTTTTATGGTATCCGGACAAAACCTAAATGGACAAAACACCCTGTGCACAAAACCACCACTAGACCTACCTTTTAATACTCGCGCCAGAAACACATTCTACAGCAGACGGTAAAAAAAATCAGCATAAGAACATCTGTGGTCGAAAGGCAATCAATTATTTAGATAAAATAACATAGAAACATGCCTATTGATATACTGTGTTGACAGACATGATCTCTCATATCGACAAACATTTTTACTAAGTCCATGGCCATAATCATATATATATATATATATATATATATATATATATACAGTGGACTCCGCTTAATTGGGACACCGCTTAATTGGGACAAATCTCTAAGAAACCAAACAAAGAAGCCAATAGTAAATTTGTATGTTTAATTGGGACAGCCGCTTAATTGGGACAAAAAGCCTCGGCCCCGATGTGTCCCAATTAAGCGGAATCGACTGTATATATATATATATATATATATATATATATATATATATATATATATATATATATATATATAGATAGATAGATATATATAGATATATAATATTGGCTTAAATTCTATTTTAATATTTTGGGATTTTGTTCGCTGGGGATTCATAATAATTCATAAAATCATGTTCAATGACATCATATTCTATGTAATCATGTTCTACACTATCATATATAATACAATCTTGTTCAAAGTGTTATTCAGTCATGCTCTATACCATCATATTTAATACAACCATGTTCAATGTGTTATTCAGTCATATTCTACACCATCATATTTAGTACAATCATTTTTAATGTGTTATTCAGACATATTCTACACCATCATATTTAGTACAATCATTTTCAATGTGTTATTCAGAATGTTCTATACCATCACATTTGTGCCACATGTGGCCACACATAAAGTTAATGGTAGCCGCCCTTACCTTAATTAGTCGGATCCTTGTCAATGATTAAAAGAGAAAAAAATTTACGCAAATTTTTAAAAAGGTTTACTGGTAGAAACACCAACGAAGAGTCTCATGGCTATACAGTGTTCTATTACATGTATCATGTATTCTACCATCATGTATTCTACTATCACGTATTCTACCATCATGCATTCTACCATCATGTATTCTACTATAATGTATTCTACCATCATGTATTCTACTATCATGTATTCTACTATCATGTATTCTACTATCATGTATTCTACTATCATGTATTCTACCATCATGTATTCTACCATCATGTATTCTACTATAATGTATTCTACCATCATGTATTCTACCATCATGTATTCTACCATCATGTATTCTACCATCATATATTCTACCATCATGTATTCTACCATCTTGTATTATGCCATCATGTATTCTACTATCATGTATTCTACTATAATGTATTCTAATATCATGTATTCTACCATCATGTATTCTACCATCATGTATTCTACTATCATGTATGCTACTATCATGTATTCTACCATCATGTATTCTACTATCACGTATTCTACCATCATGCATTCTACCATCATGTATTCTACTATAATGTATTCTACCATCATGTATTCTACTATCATGTATTCTACTATCATGTATTCTACTATAATGTATTCTACTATCATGTATTCTACTATCATGTATTCTACCATCATGCATTCTACCATCATGTATTCTACTATAATGTATTCTACCATCATGTATTCTACTATCATGTATTCTACCATCATGTACTCCACCATCATGTATTCTACCATCATATATTCTACCATCTTGTATTCTACCATCTTGTATTAGGCCATCATGTATTCTACTATCATGTATTCTACCATCATTATGTATTCTACCAGGGGCAGCTACGTATGATGCCGATGAGAGCAAATTTACATTTGTTTCGTTGTTGTTTTTTATAATAAAAAAAACTTTTAAGTGACTCACCTGGTCAAACTTTTAAGTGACTCACCTGGTCAAACTTTTAAGTGACTCACCTGGTCAAACTTGTAAGTGACTCACCTGGTCAAACTTTTAAGTGACTCACCTGGTCAAACTTTTAAGCGACTCACCTGGTCAAACTATTAAGAGACTCACCTGGTCAAACTTTTAAGTGACTCACCTGGTCAAACTTTTAAGTGACTCACATGGTGAAACTTCTAAGTGACTTACCTGGTCAAACTTTTAAGCGACTCACGTGGTCAAACTTTTAAGCGACTCACCTGGTCAAACTATTAAGTGACTCACCTGGTCAAACTTTTAAGTGACTCACCTGGTCAAACTTTTAAGCGACTCACCTGGTCAAACTATTAAGTGACTCACCTCGTCAAACTTTTAAGATACTCACCTGGTCATACTTTTAATTGACTCACCTGGTCAAACTTTGAAATGACACACCTTGTCAATTTACCTAACTTTAGTCAATAAAAATAATTCATTAATTAAACATTGATCATTGAAATACGCACAATAACTCATGGAAGAGCCGCATGAAGCTCTAGTAGCCCTTGTAAAATGATAATGATCTCATTTGAGATCGACCATGACATTGTCCATTTATTTCTCCAAACCATGACCAGCGGTCAGCGACCCTGGCACTCTATTTGTTTCAATTTCTCATTATAAATAAATATTAAAAAAAAATCTCTCCCCCCCCCACCCCCCATCATTCGGGAGGTAATTGACCTGCTGGTGAATCCAGATCAATATGACGTTGATGGTTGGGGAACGATCGTGAGCGCCTCACTTTCCCCTCCCTTCCCACTCCCCCCTTCCCCAGGCTTTGTTCTCGTCTCACCTGGTGTTTGTTTGTCTAACAACCTGGTGATTATTCATCAGTAATCAATACAGTAATTTCCGTTTGTGTTTTTATTGAACGAGACTTAATGGAGTAAATGAAAAGGGAGGAAAGGGGAAGAATCTGGAAATAAAACCCTTATCTAGGTTTATTTTTTATAGCAATTACAACTCATAGGAAGCATAAATAAATAATACAATTGACCCGGTGGATTTGCTTACATATAGATTGAAAAAAAAAAGCTTCATTTAACATATAATCTATATAAATAAAAGAGGTGTGGGTTCTGCGTTAAATCGAAAGTAAAGAATTAATACAACAGTATTCAAGTTTAAAATACAATCATGAAAAAATCGGATTTGTCCGAAACCAAAAATAACCTAGCCTACCGATCAAGCCTAAGGGGGATATAACTCTATGCAAAGGTTTTGCAGAGTGCAGCTAGTAATAACATAATTGCAGATTAATGCACAAGACTACATAAGCATAAATGAAGTTTTCAAGAAACGCTATAGCAATAGAAATACATTGTCAGCTGGGACGACAAATAGACTGAATGTTCATCTCAATGGCACAGCAATAGAACACACAAAGCTATGATTGTGGAATATATGGAATAGAAACCAAACTGCAATGCACTGTATATTGAGATGAGTTCAATGCACTGTATATTGAGATGAGTTCAATGCACTGTATATTGAGATGAGTTCAATGCACTGTATATTGAGATGAGTTCAATGCACTGTATATTGAGATGAGTTCAATGCACTGTATATTGAGATGAGTTCAATGCACTGTATATTGAGATGAGTTCAATGCACTGTATATTGAGATGAGTTCAATGCACTGTATATTGAGATGAGTTCAATGCACTGTATATTGAGATGAGTTCAATGCACTGTATATTGAGATGAGTTCAATGCACTGTATATTGAGATGAGTTCAATGCACTGTATATTGAGATGAGTTCAATGCACTGTATATTGAGATGAGTTCAATGCACTGTATATTGAGATGAGTTCACTGCACTGTATATTGAGATGAGTTCAATGCACTGTATATTGAGATGAGTTTAATGCACTGTATATTGAGATGAGTTCCGTGAACTTGTTTTGTCAAATTCTTCACGCGCACGGCGCATCCAACTATTATGTCGGATGTAATAATTCATTTAATTACAAGTATTCTGTATGATTGAGTCGTCAATACAGGCAAACTCACAAGGATAAATGCGGACATGCTCAAAAGCTGTCTTGAACAATTTTCTTTATTTTGTTTCGTAATTTTTATAAATCGTTTTTTTTTTTTTAAGATTTGTATTCATTATTAAGAACACAAATGGGAAAAAAAGATTGTCGTCTTTGATTAATTCAACATTATTGAACACGGAACTTGTTCAGTTCTCGTCAACTTAACTTGATCACTCATTGCTTACCCTGAGAGACGTATTCTTCCTTTCGTTTGTGCAAGGTGGTTTTTTTTTTTTTAAAAACGCGAGATAAACAAGTCTAAATATATATTCACGTAGTTCTTTCTATTCATCCCTGCTGCCAGGTTGGACAACATTGAGTTTAAGTATACAAATGAATCTTCAGATGAATAGATCCATCCTGGTTTGTAGACATTGAAGTCGAAAGAACGCAAGATTGTTGGGGGGGGGGGCAGGGTTGGGGGAAGGGGAAGAGGGGGAGTAGAAAGAGGGGGTGGAAAGATAGGTAAAAAAAAACAAAATCTTTGTTTAATGGATTGTAAAATTCTGCACGACACCGACACTGAGTGATCAAAAATAAAAATGAAATAAAGAAATATGAGACCATAGTGGACAACAGAACAGAATAAGACAATGTCAAGTAAACTCTTGGGATCCAATTGTGTTTACATTCGCGTGTTTGAGTGTATACTTGTGTGTTTCATTGGATTGGTTTCTTTCAGCACCACTTATAGCGAGATCGCCGGAACAATGAGCCCTCCCGTCTCTCCCCCCCCCCCCACTCCCAGCTTCTTTGGACGATAATGGCGATTAGAAGGTTCACTCACACGGCAGGTGATTACTTTGTTCGATCATTGGGTGATCGATTACTGTAAAACGTCCCTTAGTTTCACGAGTATGATTGCTGTTCATCTATGATTTAAAAAAAAAAAGACTGCAAACTGTCGAGCTGTAAAACGGAGATTGTAAGTTTCATGGATGTAATGTATTATCTTTACTTTCTCGGACACTTCGATAGGAGAAACAGAATGAAAACATCGGATTATACTTGTCATCTTGTTTACAGACTACACTGATTAGATAAAATAGACGGATGAGACAATTAGATGGATGAGACAAGTAGATGGATGAGATAAATAGATGGATGAGACAAATAGATGGATGAGACAAATAGATGTCATAATATGTCAAGATGTCATAATAGCCAGATACGGCGCTGTTTACAATTAAACCAAATCATACGTTTCTTTTTTTTTTTGTTAACACCGGCTTACCAGTTGTTCTTTGTTATTTTTTTATATGTTCATTATTTCTCACATTTCAGATGACATATGGAATACATTATTAGTTTCTTCATTTGTCACACCAAGTTCCTAGCCCCCCTGACAAATGACATTCTTTCCGAGACTGCATTGTATACATATATATTGAATTGCTGCATGAACACATCCGATTGATTAAAAAAATAACATTTTGTATTCATTATACACTTTCAGAAATGTTTTATAGTATTTATTAATCATGTTTCAACAGTTTTTGTTTTTGTCTATTCCAGAATCAATTTGTTATCATCGCTGTGTTTTCCTTTCTTACACTTTTTAGTTACAAGTATTTGTTGTGTTGTATTTTGTTTAGTTTATACCAGTTTTTTTAGATTATCATGGTAAGAGCGCAGAATCGGTTCACGACCTAAATATTATTGGACTGTGTACGTGACAAGACTCTCCTATACATAATAGTACTCGTGCCTAACACAACTCGTGCCTAACACAACTCGTGCCTAACACAACTCGTGCCTAACAGGACTCATACCTAACATGACTCTTACCTAACATGAATCATACCTAACATGACTCATAACTTACATGACTCATACCTAACACAACTCGTGCCTAACACAACTCGTGCCTAACATGAATCATACCTAACATGAATCATACCTAACATGACTCATACCTAACATGACTCAAACCTAACATGACTCACACCTAACACAACTCGTGCCTAATATTAATCATACCTAACATGACTCATACCTAACACAACTCTTGCCTAACATGAATCATACCTAACATGACTCATATCTAACATGACTCTTACCTAAAATAACTCATACCTAACATGACTCTTACCTAACATGACTCTTACCTAACATGACTCATATCTAACATGACTCAAACCTAAAATAACTCAAACCTAACATGACTCATACCTAACATGACTACCTAATACATCTCGTGCCTAACATGAATCATGCCTAACATGACTCATATCTAATATGACTCAAACCTAACATGACTCAAACCTAACATGACTCTTACCTAATTACTCAAACCTAACATGACTCAAACCTAACATGACTCGTACCTAACAGGAAGCATACCTAACATGACTCATACCTAACAGGACTCATACCAAAGAGTTCTCATACCTATTAGGACTAATACCTAACATGACTCATACCAAAGAGTTCTCATACCTATTAGAACTAATACCTAACACGACTCTCTCTCTCTCTCTCTCTCTCTCTCTCTCTCTCTCTCTCTCTGCGTGTGTGTTAGGCACAGTACAGACTGCCTCCTAAATTCACAATTTTTCATCGCAGTGGTTACGGATACAGCCAACGCGCATGCGCTCTAGCGCTTAGACGGACTATTTTTCATGCGCGATTGCTGGATTTCGTGGTCCAGCTATAGATATTGCTCCTATCCCTAACCCTATCCCTAACCCTATCCCTAACCCTATCCCTAACCCTAATGCGCACACAACTTAGTACCTGCGGAGATACTTTTACACACTTTAGGGTACATTCGCGAACTTAGTACCTGCGGAGATACTTTTACACACTTTACGGAACATTCGCGAACTTAGTACCTGCGGAGATACTTTTACACACTTTAGGGTACATTCGCGAACTTAGTACCTGCGGAGATACTTTTACACACTTTAGGGTACATTCGCGAACTTAGTACCTGCAGAGATACTTTTACACACTTTACGGAACATTCGCGAAAAAGGTTGAGAACCGCTGAAATATGGTAATTTGGTGGAGGTAGCAACAATAGATATTGTAATTTGGTGGAGGTAGCAACAATAGATATTGTAATTTGGTGGAGGTAGCAACAATAGATATTGTAATTTGGTGGAGGTAGCAACAATAGATATTGTAATTTGGTGGAGGTAGCAACAATAGATATTGTAATTTGGTGGAGGTAGCAACAATAGATATTGTAATTTGGTGGAGGTAGCAACAATAGATATTGTAATTTGGTGGGGGTAGCAACAATAGATATTGTAATTTCGTGGAGGTAGCAACAATAGATATTGTAATTTGGTGGATTTAGCAACAATAATATTTCGTTGTATCTGGGTTTTTCTTTATTGTTTCTGTCCTGTGTGTACATGAAATTCGTTGACTGGTAATGTTGATGTGTAGATGTAAAGTTTGCGTGTAACATAACGACTGAGTCCATTGTTGATAATCCTATTGATTTTTCTTTTTTTATGTTCACAACTGAAAGATCATTGAAAGAATTGTGAACAACTAACTGTAAACAAGAGATGGATGAAAGAGAATTTCTTAAAGCAGTTATTCTACACGCAAATCAATACAGAACTATAAAAAGAGTGATTTCTTTTGTCATCTCAGGTGAGCAACAAGAGCAAACCAGGGTATCGATGGTGTTGATAGCTGACCTAGTCACGTGACCATAAAGGTCAGTGCTGAAACCGTAAACCTGTTGACTCACTCGCTTTGAAGATGTCAACAAAACAGGTTTTAAAAATAGAATGGGCGTTGGACATGGGGGCGGATGGGTGCTGGAGTAAGGTCTTCTTGTTGGACAGTACTGGTTGAAAGTAGCGTGATACGGTATTGGGTTTTCTCTACACTGATAAACGAAATTACTCAGCACCACGTTAATAGCTATGACGATGACTCGGTAAGTAGTAGACGACTGATTATCTCATGGCCTTAAAGCAGTGGCGCTAATCACCATCGGAACGTCTTTTTTTTTTGTACACGTGTTTCCTATATTAACTGTAATGACCATGAAATGAACTTCAGGGAACAAGCGAGACTGGCGTCGATGGGCGACCACGATTGGTATCTAGCAGGGGCGACCACCATCGGTATCTAGCAGGGGCGACCAACATCGGTATCTATCAGGGGCGACCACCATTGGTATCTATCAGGGGCGACCAACATTGGTATCTAGCAGGGGCGACCACCATCGGTATCTATCAGGGGCGACCACCATTGGTATCTATCAGGGGCGACCAACATTGGTATCTATCAGGGGCGACCACCATTGGTATCTATCAGGGGCGACCAACATTGGTATCTATCAGGGGTGACCACCATTGGTATCTATCAGGGGCGACCACCATTGGTATCTATCAGGGGCGACCACCATTGGTATCTATCAGGGGCGACCAACATTGGTATCTATCAGGGGTGACCAACATTGGTATCTATCAGGGGCGACCACCATTGGTATCTATCAGGGGCGACCACCATTGGTATCTATCAGGGGCGACCACCATTGGTATCTATCAGGGGTGACCACCATTGGTATCTATCAGGGGCGACCACCATTGGTATCTATCAGGGGCGACCACCATTGGTATCTATCAGGGGCGACCACCATTGGTATCTACCAGGGGGACCACCATTGGTATCTACCAGGGGCGACCACCATTGGTATCTATCAGGGGCGACCACCATTGGTATCTACCAGGGGCGACCACCATTGGTATCTACCAGGGGCGACCACCATTAGTATCTATCAGGGGCGACCACCATTGGTATCTACCAGGGGCGACCAACATTGGTATCTATCAGGGGCGACCACCATTGATACTGGTTTTGTTGACTAAGACAACATTTGTTGAAAATCATTTTTCTGTGTCATGCCATTTTGAAACAATGACATTTATTTAATCCATATTTCAATTTGTTTTCTTATATAAAACCAGCATGGGAGGTAATTTGAAATTATACTTTCATATCACGTCTGGGTGAATTTATTTAAACGATTTTACTGAGTTACATACCAAAATTTTACTGAGTTACATACCAAAATTTTACTGAGTTACATACCAAAATTTTACTGAGTTACATACCAATATTTTACTGAGTTACATACCAATATTTTACTGAGTTACATACCAATATTTTACTGAGTTACATACCAATATTTTACTGAGTTACATACCAATATTTTACTGAGTTACATACCAAAATTTTACTGAGTTACATACCAATATTTTACTGAGTTACATACCAATATTTTTGTCATAACTCTGTTATATTTACTGTAGTCAGTGCATGTTGTAAGTTTTTAGTCAACATGAAAAGAGATATGTTAGAGGGAATTCCCTGAGATATATTAGAGGGAATTCCCTGAGATATGTTAGAGTAATTCCCTGTAGTACGGTAACGCACCAAATGAATGGGTGATAAAATACGGAAACAAATAAAGAAGAGACACTGACGGTTATTGGAGGTAGATGTTTTTCTATAAAAACTATGTCTTATTTGTAAAGTAAACAAATAAAAGAAACCACCATCGTCATCCTCGACATTTTGTGTTAATAAAGAAATTAATCATGAAATGGTAAATATTGTCATTTTCTTTACTGGACATTTCTGTTAGACTAGTGATGTCAATCTAATTATATTTTAAGTAATGAGGACACTGGAGGATAATAACTTCACTATATTTGAAGTAGTAGTTTAGCCTTCTGAGGAGATATGACAATTTTATTGAGTTACAGACCAATATTTTACTGAGTCACAGACCAATATTTTACTGAGTTACAGATCAATATTTTACTGAATTACAGAACAATGTTTTATTGAGTTACAGACCAATATTTTATTGAGTTACAGACCAATATTTTATTGAGTTACAGACCAATATTTTACTGAATTACAGAACAATGTTTTATTCAGTTACAGACCAATATTTTATTGAGTTACAGACCAATATTTTATTGAGTTACAGACCAATATTTTACTGTATTACATAACAATGTTTTATTGAATTACAGACCAATATTTTACTGAGTTAAAGACCAATATTTTACAGAATTACAGAACAATGTTTTATTGAGTTACAGACCAATATTTAATGTCAACTATCTGCTAGCGTTGTTATCTCAGCTACCTGATAGCATTGCTATCTCAACTAATTTTAATATTGTGTTATACTGCAAGTAATTAAAGTCGGATGATTTAAATTTAGATCAGCGATGCTGTAAGAGAAACAACCACTGAATGTCAGATTATTATATTCGGACAAACAATTTATTTTTTTTTTGTTTATATTGACAAAAAACTGCAAGGAAACATTAAAAGGGAAATCATTCAACTTGATTGTTTGTATGAGTCTGACCGATTAACTGATTTTTTTTTTCTGGGTTTCGCCACATGCTGCAGTTCTGGGTGGGGGTTGGGAGGGGGATATAATCAACCAGCAGTGCACAATAATCTACTGACCACCACCACCACCACCACCTTCCCTCTGTGAAAATAAGGATTATGTCAACAGGCTGTTTGGTGCACTTGTTTTAAATATTTCACATGAAGTTAGACATAAATTGACAAATAGAAACTCTTTCATCCTACCCCACCCCTATCTGCTTTTCTCTCTCTCTCCTTACACATCTCTCTCTCTATCTATCTCTCTTTCGCTCTCTCTCTCTCTCTCTCTCCATATCTCACTCTCTTTCTCTCCCTCGTTTTCTTATACTCTCTCTGTCTCTCCCTCTCTCCCTCCTTCTCTCTCCCTCTTTCTGTCTTTATCTCACCATCTCTTTCTCTCCATTTACTGTTTATACTTCTCTCATTTCAAAAATTAACATCACTAATAGAACTTTCTGAGAAATATCTGTGTTCATGTTTGAGCTGGACAAAACATATTTAACAAAATGAAAAGTTATAGTTTGACATCATGCGGCTAACGGAAAACTCGATGAAAAGTTCGATACCATCAAAGTAAGCCAATAAAAAAGTTCACGTCTGACAATATCGAACAAACCCAATAAAAAAGTTCATGTTTAACAATATTGAACTAACCCAATAAGAAGTTCAGGTTTAACAATGCTGAACTAACCCGGTGAACTAAACATGACGCTCTATTTCTAAAAATAAAAAATGATTAAAATTAGCTCAGACAGTGCTCTCCCTTTGGCATTAAAAAAAAAGTTATCTTTCTTGGACGCTAATAGCCAACGTCGAGACGAAATATGGGAGGTCACCCACTGTCTTGTCCAATGATGTCTAGGGAGGTTGGGTGGGTGTAAGGGGGGGGGATGTTAAAAGAATACGTTAACATAAAAAATATATATATAATAGACTTTGGAACAGCTAAGTGTTTAGTAGATACCAAAATTAAAAATAATGTATAGACCATGTCAATAATGTGTCAATCTAGTATGACGAAAAAAAATCAATTGTTTTATATTTTATGTAAATCAGCAGCGCATCCCTCCAACCACCAACTTCTTCGAATAATAACTTAAATTCAACTTGATGCTGACTAGGGGTTCCTAAAGTTACTTTTACCCCCCCCCCCCCCATATTTATTGTTTTCCTCTGGTTAGAGATATCAATCACTCGGATCACACAAACACACACACATATGTATGTATGTATATATATATATATATATATATATATATATATATATATATATATATATATATATATATGTACGGTATGAGCCGGCGTACTCTGCTGGAGATATGTACGCGTTTGTGTGTGTGTTTGTGTGTGTGTTTGTATGTGTGATTGTATGTGTGTTTGTGTGTGTTTGTATGTGTGATCGTATGTGTGTTGGTATGTTTCTGTGTGTTTGTGTGTGTGTTTATGTGTGTGTTTGTATGTGTGATTGTATGTGTGTTTGTATGTGTGTTTGTGTGTGTGTTGGTATGTTTCTGTGTGTTTGTGTGTGTTTGTGTGTGTGTATGTGTGTGTGTTTGTTTGTGTTTGTCGCTGTGTGTGTGTTTGTGTGTTTTATAGTGTGTGTTTGTTGTGTGTGTGTGTGTCGTTGTTTGTGTTTGTGTGTGTTTGTATGTGTGTTTGTGTTTGTTAATGTTTGTGAGTTGTGTATATGTTTGTGTTTGTGTTTATGTGTGTTTGTGTGTGTGTGTGTTTTTGTGTTTGTGATTGTGTGTGTGTCCATGTGTGTACGTGTGTGTGAGTGCGCGTGTGTGTGTCTGTGTGTGTGTGTCTGTACGCGTATCTGTGTGTGTATGTATATGTGTGTCTGTGTGTGTCTGTGTGTGTGTGTCTGTATGCGTGTCTTTGTATGCATATATAGACAGAGAAAGATATTCATTAGAGTCACACACAGAATAGGACTGCCCGTTATTATTCCAAAGAGAAGACGATCAATGTTGACAAAAACATATCATCTTTCAACAAGCTCGACTACATAAGATGTCTTACGTTAATATATCATGGGTCTAGATAACATATGTTTAGATTTAAAGTACAATATATACATATATATATATATATATATATATATATATATATATAGCCATGTGTGAAAGGAATTAAACCATGCCACTTCATTACACTAGTCATCTCGCTTTGTGCAGTACAGAAAATGCTTTCTATTTGTGGAAGTTGTGTTTATTTGTCTACAATTAGTTTGATCCATACACTATGACCTGGAGTCAATAGTAAGCAGTAAATCTTTGTATGTATCTCCTCGTGTCTGTTTTTCTCCATATTTCTGTCGGTCGTCTTGGGCTTTTTAATCAATAAATCTTTTTTTTTTTTCCTCACTGACTTTACAGAAAAATTAAGTCTTTGTTTTTTTTTTCTATTTTTATTCTTTATGAAGTCAGGAAAAATGTAATTTGTAAACAATGGGTAGCTGTTGGTCTATATATTATCTTTCATTATGCCTCTATTGTTTATTATTATACAACTTGCATATGTGCTACTCATTTAGTAGAGTTCAGACCGGGGTACCAGTGCTCACGGTTGTACGGCCGCTTGAGGCAGTAGGAGATTTAAATGGCAACCGAGAAATTAGATATTGGTTTTAAATCGGTCTGTCGGCCTCGCAAACTCGTTCCCCACAGTCAGGAGTGAAAAAAATGTTGTACGACCGTGCCCTAGCCGTCCACCATAATGTGATGCAAGCCAATTACTGTCAAAATAATTATTTTAAAATAGGCTGAATAGTCAGAAATCAGCACAATTGAGAGCCGGATAGTCAGGAGTACACTGAGTGTATTTTTATGTGCGTGTATCATTTATATCAGAGCTGTTATCGTGGTTACGCTAACAAAGGGACCGAATTAAGACACATTGAAAGAGTGCCCTTGCCAAAAACCAAAATGACCTGTTTTAATTAAATCTCATGTAAAATTCCAACTTTACTTGTACCTACGGCACCCAAATATTAAAGTATCTGCCTAAGGCACCAAGAACATTAAAGACCAGAATGTAATAGGAAAAGACCAAAGAGACAGACCAAGAAGCAGATAGACGAGTCGAGGAACAGCTTAAAACCCTTGCAGTGCAAGAAGATGAAATTGGATCGGGAAACAATATGAGGTGACTGTCTTGAATGGAATATAGACTGAAAGGGTAAAACGAAAGTATGCATAGAATACACTGTAATAAATGTGTCAACTTAAAATTGTTCAATTTCAATGGAAAGTTTTGTTTTCCATTATGAAAAGGAAATCTCAGACAACATCATTTACTCAAAAGACAACATCATTTACTCAAAGGACAACATCATCTACTCACAGGACAAAATATTCTACTCACATGACGACATCATCTACTCACATGACAACATCATCTACTCACAGGACATGACAACATCATCTACTCACAGGACAAAATATTCTACTCACGTGACGAAATCATCTACTCACAGGACATGACAACATAATCTACTCACATGACAACATAATCTACTCACAGGACAAACTCTTCTTCTTACATGACAACCTCATCTACTCACATGACAAAATAATATACTCACAGGACATGACAACATCATCTACTCACAGGACAAGATGTTCTACTCACCACATGAAAACATAATCTACTCACAGGACAACATCATCTACTCACATGACGACATCATCTACTCACATGACAACATCATCTACTCACATGACGACATCATCTACTCACATGACAACATCATCTACTCACAGGACAAGATATTCTACTCACCACATGAAAACATAATCTACTCACAGGATAACATCATATACTCACATGACAACATCATCTACTCACATGACGACATAATCTACTCACAGGACAACATAATCTACTCACAGGACAACATCATTTACTCTCGTTTTAAAGTGCATACCTTTAAAGTCAACCAAGCGTAAAATATTTTTTTTTATTGTTCACCACTAAGATCAAAAGCCAACTAACTACGTTTTCAAATGTTGTTGTTGTTGGCTCAAAATGATCCAGTGAACATCAGCACGACATCAATTTATTTATGTCAGTTGGATTGCTGATTAGTTTTAAAGATATTAGTAGCATACTACGTCAGCTAGCAGTAATTATTTCCGTTAAATAATATTTTTAAAAAATGAATAAATAACACATAAAAGATTTTTATAGATTAATTTGATGATTGGAAAGCATGTTTCTTATATGGCTATAAAAAAGTTTAGAAAAACTTTGAGTAAACAGAAATTATTAGAATATTTTTGTCTGTTTACTGATAAGATCTAGTCAGCAATATTAACAAAAAAAATGTTTATTATCTTTAACGTGACATTTTTGATTATCAAAAAAAAGTATAAATGATAAAAATAAACTAGTTGCATTTACTGCGTGTGACTATTATGGGTCCTCTAGGACCTGTTCCAACTAGCTAAAAATATCGAAGTAGGCGAGTATGTTTATTCTACATGACAATACATAATTTTAAAAGTATTGAGTCCACGAATTTACATCTTACAGAATTCCGAAAGCTAATTAGTTATTAGTTGACATTAGTTTAATGTAAATAATGAAAGCAACGAAACAAAATATGCAAAATAGTGAAGCTTTTATTTCTTATTTATTTATTTAAAGCGATTACAATAGACTCGAATAAATATGTTTTTACATGAGCTGATAATCTAGCAATAAATAAATAAATAATCTATATATAACGCTTTTGTTTTTGTTAGTAATGATAATGTGTATAATAAATATTTTTTTGATAAAAAGATTGTTTCTACTATTTATATTTTTACTTTTTTGTGCGTCTATAATAAGATTTCTTTTAAAAAGTTTTTTTTTTTAGTTTCAAATTCTATTGTTTTTTTTTTAACTATATCTTCAAAATCAATCCAACAAATCGGAAAACTGTCTTTAGAAATGTCTTTATTATTACCTCATGAAAAAAAAATCATTTGCACAAATTAAACTATCGATTTTTCAAGAAAGATTTATTATAATCATAAGCTTTTCTCTTTTTCGACAATTCAGGATGAACCAATTGGCATTTCTGTGTTTACTTCTTGACAATTTCCTATTCGTTTATGGCCTGGTTTATGGCCAGGTTTATGTACAGACTAATTAGCTAATAAAATAAATGTATCAAGTTAAATTTCCTTCCTTGGTAAAAGTGCAAATTTTCCAAATGTCATCTTTTGTCCAGGTGGTCACATGTCTTTTTAATAAATTTAATAATATCAGCTGTGTTGACTGAATGATCATATGATGATAATACACACAATAGATTTTTCACTTCTTCCTCAAAATATGTACTTTCCCCAAGATACTGTGATCCTAGTTTCCTTATTTTGGCTTTGGCAAATTGAAATGCCTCGACTGTATTGAGGTTGTTCCTCTGACAAAATTTTATGTAATTTGTTTTCCTCTAATCACAAGTTTTGTGCGCCAAGCCAAAAAGTTGTGCGCTGAGGTCTTAAAAAACCGTGCGCTAGCGCAGGCTGGCGCAGCTTAGAGAGAACAGTGAACTGGATGATTGTACCCTAAAATTAAATATTTATTTACTACCAAACATATTTAGTGCCGAATGACGAATGTTTTTACTTCTTGCTGTGTGTCATTTTTCCATGACAAATATCAGACATGTTGGAAGGCCATGACAGCTATCTTCAAACGCAAAGGAATTAACCCATTCAACAGGCCGAGCCTCAATCAGGTCACTAAAGAGCCAGCCGACACGATTTGCCGACCGCTGCAATAGCCTTTAAAGACCACGACTGAAAGTTTCAGAGAAATGTTATTGTCCGTGAAGGCAACCACTTTCCCCTCCGTCCCTATACCAACCAAAACAAGAGTATTTCAATATGCCTCATTTCACCTGGAAATATCGTCAGTGCAGACGCACCTACCATCCTCATTTCAACTGGAAATATCGTCAGTGCAGACGCACCTACCACCCTCATTTCAACTGGAAATATCGTCAGTGCAGACGCACCTACCACCCTCATTTCAACTGGAAATATCGTCAGTGCAGACGCACCTACCACCCTCATTTCAACTGGAAATATTGTCAGTGCAGACGCACCTACCATCCTCATTTCAACTGGAAATATCGTCAGTGCAGACGCACCTACCACCCTTAGACCCACTTCGCCAATGAGTTGAATTATTCTTGAAATTCTAAGTTTAGTTTAAGTAAACCTTTTCAATACTAAACATTTAGTGAAAGTAAACCTTTTCAATACTAAACATTTAGTTAAAGTAAACCTTTTCAATACTAAATATTTAGTTAAAGTAAACCTTTTCAATACAAAACATTTAGTTAAAGTAAACCTTTTCAATACTAAACATTTAGTTAAAGTAAACCTTTTCAATACTAAACATTTAGTTAAAGTAAACCTTTTCAATACTAAACAAGTTTTTTATTGATTTTTTAACTGATGTGTGTGTTTTTTTTAATCTAAATCTTTATAACTGTAACACGCGGCAAGTGATTCAAAACATATAAATTTTGCTGAAAACAAAATTAAAACAGAAAGTATCTCTATACTTTCAATCGTCAACAAAAATATATTATTTACCGTATTTTTTCATGTTGAAAACTCCATCATGCGAGGAGACCATCGACTCGATAGTTTACTATAAATAGAGCCGTAGCGTGTGTCTTTTTGTTGTCTGTAAGATAAAATCTTGTGTACAATTTGTTAGTGTGGCATCATATTTCATGTGACGTTTAACGACATTGTGATTCCATTCAACAACATGTTTTGCTGTGTGCAGTTATAAATAATACAAATAAAAAAAAAAGATTTATAACCTTTATCTTGATTTCCAACCCTCCCCTCCCCTCTCGGGCTTAAGTGAAATAAAAAATTATCAATTATGTAATATTACATACATGGTACTCTTGATCAGTTATAACTGAACTTTGAAGAAAAAATTCTAGTATTGCTTTTAATTTTTTGTTTTAAATTGTGGCTGGGAGGTATTAATTTTTTTTAATTCTTTGATTGATTTTATCGATTGCTAACAAGATATATTCTAATATTACCATGTACTTTAAAATTGTTGGAATTTCTAGTTGGCTGAACGTGAGCACTGGCTAGTCTACGGTCTCCTGGACTCCAATGACCATGTGGTGGTCTCCGTTATGTTTTGACTCACTGTTGACTGCCCGGCCTCATGTTAATTTACAAAACACAATCAGCTGGAACCGTACCTGTAGTTATAGGGTCCCCCCGGGCACGACGATGGCTGATTGCTTGCAACAGAGGGGACACCAGACAGACATTCGTTTAGGTGGTACCTCCCCATGGGGGGGTTTAAAATGTTTGCAACTGGTATATGTCAATAGGAGAGACAGTCAGTAAGAGATGAATATGAATGTAATAACGGAGTATCAAAGTGTCCAGTGCTACTTTAGACCAATTACCGCGAATGGTCACATTTGGATTCCCTTCAAGAGAGGACCTAAAGTCAACTTGACCTGTCTGTACAGCTGATGGTTTTTTAAACGTAAGACTTTTTTTTAAGTATTTTGTCTCTACGAAACTTGAAATCTGCACATTTTTCAAGTGACACCTAATACTTCTTGTTTTAATTTAATTATATAACGTAGATTAGAAATATGTCTTGGTTGTTAAGCATCGCTAGTCGTGTTTTTATCGCGTACATTAGTTACTTTACACTGTACCATTAATATTTCATTTGCATTCAATTGTAGCCTTTAAAAAGACATGTTTTTGAAACAAGAAAATTAGGTGGAAGTGGATAGAGAAAAGCAGGGTGCATTCGAAACTTGAAATTTTTATGATCTTCGTGTTCTCTTATGATATAACTAGCTGAACAGGCCCGGTACCCGGACCGGCTATTAGGCACACAGTTGGAGTTGAAAATGGTGATGAGCTCACAACACCATATCATTGACTAATCTTAATTCATTCATAATATTTTAAAGGACTCTTTCTCATTAGTTATTTTTTTTAATAATGTATCAATTCTCTTTCACTTAGCCCCACACACATCCTTCCCTCCCTCCCTCCCCCGCCCGCCACCCCCTTCCACTCAAGACATGCCCGAATCGCAGTGGGTCTCAATGTACAAAATTACAAAAAGGAGCATTTAGTATAACTGCATGTTCACCCTGTTAACAATACCACGTGACACTTCTCCCTACCTCCCCCCCCCCGGTTAAACACTCCTTTACCAACCCTACACCCCCATTCCAACAGTTCTTTTTGTTTTATCACATGACGTATTTAAAAAAAAAAAAGATAGACGTGAGGTTAAAAAAATAGCGGTGTTGCATCTTAAATCGTCTGCTTGACTCTCCCCCCCCCTTTCTGCAACCATTTGGTTTATTCCCACCCCTATCCCAACCAACTCGGTAATATATATTTGAGCGCGTTAATAATTAATCAGTCTATATACAAAATAGAGCTTTTTATATATTTCATCCCAAAGAAAATAATCCTCATTTTGGGTACAGAAGCTAAACAAAAACAACCCCCGACTATTAAACATAATTTGCGCACACTACTCCATATCATTTAAAAATCTTAATTCATTAATAAAAAATCCTTGTTGTGTTTAGAATTCCGCAGCATTTCATTTTTATTCAAGAAAGATTCATTTGATGAACAAAATGCGCACCAAACATACTCTCATTTAACATACATTGTCTCTTTTCAGTTTCTATAATTTTGGAATACCCCAGACTATTTTTATAGAGACGGTCGATGACGCGCGTTGTTTTTTTTTTAAAGTGTCCAATTTGGTTTTTCTAAGACGTGTGGTTACGTATGTGTATGTTTGTGTGTTGTGCATATTTTTTAAACTCATGAACGGAACAGAGAAAATCAATATTTAATTAAAATCAACATAAGTTCAGTTTGATCCCCTGTTTCCCCTGAATAATGAAATTGATAATATCACATTTTTAGTGAGAATTCATTCTATTTTGTTATTTTTGTTTTTTTTTTAATTTAAATATTACAACAAGTAGATTGCCATCCAAAGATACAGACAAAATAAAATGAAAACAATACAATGAATCCTCCCTCTTATAACTCTCATATGCAATGGAGCCGGTAGCTAAAATATTTGCAAACTAAATCTCGTCATGTATTTATTATTCAATAACTTCCCATTTTTTTTTTATTAAGTCAAAATCTATTTTATCGACAGACCATCAAACTTAATAAAACTTTAAACCTTCAAATCTCTAGTTTCCTCCCCCCCCCCCCACACACACACCCCTTTTACAAAAGATATAGTACCTGTTGTTAATAAGGTCCACTAGCATGAAGAATTTTTAAAACTAACAAATCCTGAATGTGATATCAAATTAAATCGCAAAATTCCCCAGATGACTACTGTCCGGATTATAAACAAATAAATGATACATTTACAAACACCAGGTACCTAAGACTTAATGTACCTTGTTTACGAAATCTTATTATCTCGTTACATACATGATGTCATATTAATTCTTCCAACTCATATTGTATCATCTTTTACAGACGCCATGTCATGACGGCCATCTTGTAGATTGTAGATAAATACTGTGTGTATTTTAGAGGAAGACAGAGTTGAAGCCCCTGCACTGTACTCAAACTGATCTCAACAGTTTTATTTAGGTCGCAGTGTCGGAGTTTCAGTAGTAAATATTTGTTTCTTTTTTTTTTTTCAAAGGAAATCGATTACGACTTTATAGAACATTAATTAAAAATAAACAAACTCCTTATCTCCCCTCCCTCCATCTTTATATATCTATATATATATATATATATATATATATATATATATATATATATATTACCGAAAATGTAAATATATGTATTGATATATACTGGCACAGGCAGTTGGATAATTACTGTGGATAGATAATACATTGATAAGGTTAATAGGAATATAGACAGACAGACAGACAGACTAATGATTAACTGATTTCAGAAACGGATTAAGATCGGTCGGCGCCCCGAGCGCGGTAGAAAATATTGTCTCCCCTTTTGAAAAGATTAGTACTGTTGGGAAGGGGAGGGGACTGTAAATGCGAAAAATACGTCTTTAGATGTTGCCTTTAGATCTGCCACTGATATATATATATATATATATATATATATATATATATATATATATATATATATATATAGATGGAGACAGCAGCATATAATGAATATATTTTAATATCAAGGGAAGTCTAGTACAGGATACACATCATGTAGGACTTTTTACAAGGACTTCATCACACTAGATGTTGACTAAATGCGATAAATGGACACCAGTGTTCACTATGACTGTAAAGCATTGACCAGTTTAACTGTACATCACTGTCCACTATAAGTGCAATCATTAATCACTATAACTGGACAGCGTTGTCCACTATATCTGTACATCATTGACCACTATAACTGTATATCATTGACCACTATATCTGTACATCACTAACCACTAGAACTGTACATAATTAACCACTATCACTGGACAGCATTGTCCACTATAACTGTACATCAATATCCACTATAACTGTACATCATTGTCCACTATTATAGCATATCATTGACCACTATCAATGCCAACTATAACTTAAACTGACAAAGATATATCAACTACTCATACAGAAGGGGGGGGGTCTCACAATTCAGTATGCCCATGATATACCACAAACTCCGTTTTTTCCACTAGAGAATGGGGCCGAGAGTCTATAGGTATAGAATTTTATTTACATTCAGGGGGACCTAAACATAGAATTGTAAATGGCTGAAGGTCATATTCAGAGATTTTCAGATATTATCGAGGCCCTAGGCAGAATATTTTTACAGAGAGGGTTTGGGGCAGTTCGGGGTCTAATGCGAAGATTTTCAGATATTATGGGGGCCCGAGGCAGAGATTGTCATTATTATTAATTTCTACTGCAGATAATTAATTACTGACAGCTTGCTTCGTTGATAGAAAGATACGATACGGTTTATTGGATGCCATAGGCAGAGACTTTTGGAGAGTTTGGGGAGCTCTGGGGGTCTTAGGCAAACGTACCTGTCAAAGCCCCAAAAGCCCCATTCATATTTTATGGGGCTCATTTTTTACAATCGGAGCCCTTGGTTGTTACTTAACTTGCACTAATAAATGTATGACTCAGTAATACTGACACATGGAATAGGAAATGATTTCACTTTCTATAGTAAATAAATTCTTAAGGAATAAAAACTAATATATTGTTCATACAGGAAGTATAGAAAAATTCGTAAAAATGTTTAGTAAAAAATAGTTACATTTGTAATTATTCTCTGGATTTATTTAAAATAGGCCTGCACAAATATAATGATACTTGAGTTTACCATTGTATCGAAAGACTTAAAATTCAGAGCCCGGATTTTATAGATACGGTAGCCTGATCCTCAACTTCTGATTGGTTGATCAGGAATAATGCATCTCCAATCAGAGACCAATCCCCAGAAATACGGCGTCTGATTGGAACACGATTGCATGCGATTAAATTTATTCAGAGCAGAAAACTATATTACTTTTAATCTAATTTTTTTTCCCTTGGGCTTTGTTTTCAACATGAAATTGTGCGAAAGAAAACCATTGAATCGTAAAAAAAATTACCTTTACCCACAATGCTTTTAACCGGCACATTGAATATGAAGTTTAAGCAAAATAATGCATTCAGTAAAAAAAAAGATTTAAGAGATAAACCAACAGATCTGAATGTCTCTTTTTTATTAATAAAAAAAAATATCAGAAATAAAATTTAAAAAATTAGAAATATGTATAGATACAGAAGACTCTGAGCTAAGGGGTAAAGCGATCGACTGTCGACTTGAGGGTCCCTGATTCGATCTTCGGTAAGTACCAATGGATATTTCAGGTCATGGCTTAAGTCCCCAATATATCTCCCGTGGTGCCTCCATGGCCATCGCACTATCGGAGATGATGGGAATGAAAGAAGGGCACCATAAAAACCGTTCCATTAATGGTTTTATACGATATGAGAGATTTCATCTCATCCGTAAAGGGACTTCACACACACACACACACACACACACACACCGGGCCTAGTGGTTGGAAGCCTGCAGGATAATGTAAAATCCGAATAGGCCGGAGCTCTTAAAAACATATACGCACAGCCGCTGCCAATGTCGGGGTTGTAGGGGAGTGGAATACACAAATAAGTACTCTTCAGCTACATGAATCTAGTTTAAAATGGCGGTTTGTGAATGTGTGTGAGCAGAGGGGTTCATTTAGCGCAGATTATTAAAGGTCGGATGGATGGCCGAGTGGTGTAGATACTCGACTGCCGATCTAAGAGTCCTGGGTTCTCACCTCTGGGTTCGAACCTCCGTGAGAACCATGGGAATTTTTCCAGGTCGTCTCACAAGTCCACACCAGCTTTAAATGGGTACCTGACTTAAGTTGGGGAAGTAAAGGCGGCTAACCACACAATCCCTTCATATGCCGAGGTTATCGAAACAGATGAATTTTACACTTCATCTGCCATTTGGGCAAAGGGAACTTTTTTTTTAAAGCCCAATGATAAACTGGTGTCACTCCTGCCGTTCCTATATTATTCAAAAATATTTTAAAAAGCACTCTTTTTTAATAATCAATACGCTTGTTTCATTACTTATGACTATATGTTATACAGACTGCAGCCGGATGGAAACTAGCATACTGAAATAATACATATAATAAAATATTTTTTTTATAAAAGGCCGAAACCAAATAATAACTTCAATATATCAAAAAGATGAAACAAAATAAAGACCGCTATTTCGTTCTTGCCATTTTGCATCACTGGCCTATTGTGATTCTCAATATTCCGAGTCCGTGTGTGGATGAACGAAGTGGACAGTTCGCTAATAGAATATCTCAAGGGAGTCCCAGGTTGACACAAGCTAACAGCGTCTCACAGCCAGCGGCTCCCACATCGGGCAAACCTGTCTACGACGATGAGAGAGGGCAGTAAATAGACTGTTGTTTGGTTTACGTTATGACGTTAAAAGCTGACATGATCATGATCATAGATGAGGGACCTATCAGACAGAGAAAAAATTTCGAATGATTATTTAGAAAAACAGACAAAAATTTGACTATGAATGGAGTGCACATTTATTAGCTGTTTACATGTGTACACACAATTTGTACACATATGATAACCAGGTGCAAACATGTCAATATTTTTATTTTTTTACTGTGTAACAGCTAACATAGTGTGTACAAATATTTTTCACAATGAACTATGTTTATCATTACGTGTGTAAACATGAAACAGTGTGATCAATACGTTACTGTGTACAAATATTTCAAAAGGTGTCATATATACATTAGTGTACAAACATTTCAAAAGGTGTCATATGTACATTAGTGTAGTGTCATATATACATTAGTGTACAAACATTTCAAAAGGTGTCATATGTACATTAGTGTACAAACATTTCAAAAGGTGTCATATGTACATTAGTGTAATGTCATATATACATTAGTGTACAAACATTTCAAAAGGTGTCATATATACATTAGTGTAATGTCATATATACATTAGTGTAGTGTCATATATACATTAGTGTAGTGTCATATATACATTAGTGTACAAACATTTCAAAAGGTGTCATATATATACATTAGTGTAATGTCATATATACATTAGTGTAGTGTCATATATACATTAGTGTACAAACATTTCAAAAGGTGTCATATATACATTAGTGTAATGTCATATATACATTAGTGTAGTGTCATATATACATTAGTGTACAAACATTTCAAAAGTTGTCATATATATATACATTAGCGTACAAACATTGCAAGTATTTGAAGCACTAGAGTAGATGGTACTAATATGTAATATTGATAATCCGATAAAAGTTGAAAATGCATCCCCTGTATGTTTAACTTTAGATAAAAATACAACAAAAAAAATCGAAATATGTCTTGTTTCGTTTCTTTCTCTTGCCTGCTACGCTCAATAAAATACACAATGATCGGAAATGTCGTATCAACCATGTTTCCATGTCCAGAAATGAGGACAATGAAGCCATTGACAATCAAACACATTTTTTTTATTTTATTAAACTAGCACCAGTAACATTGAGCATATGTCTATATGAATAAAATATTGGATGGCGTTTTTTGTCTACATCAATGCTTCACAGCGTGTTTCCCGCGGTACACTGGTGTGCCACCAGACGGTGCTAGGTGTGTCGCGGTACACTGGTGTGCCACCAGACGGTGCTAGGTGTGCCGCGGTACACTGGTGTGCCACCAGACGGTGCTAGGTGTGCCGCGGTACACTGGTGTGCCACCAGACGGTGCTAGGTGTGCCGCGGTACACTGGTGTGCCACCAGACGGTGCTAGGTGTGCCGCGGTACACTGGTGTGCCACCAGACGGTGCTAGGTGTGCCGCGATACACTGGTGTGCCACCAGACGGTGCTAGGTGTGTCGCGTCAAAAACTAAAAAAAAAATGAAAATTATAAGGAACTATTGGCACGGGTGTTTTTCCCCTGAGAATTAAATACCTTTCAGCAATACTACTTCAACGAAACGAAACCAATTAGTAGGTAGATAAGTACATAAGGGCTATAAAAAATCCAATCATTAGACAGAGAGATACCTTGAAGATACCCTTCATTGTAGATTTTAATGGTGTGGTGATAAAGATAATCAATACCAATTAATTGTTTTCGTAGACAACTTCTTTAATTTATCTTTGTTTCCAATCCAATCAGTGCACTGTGACAGACACGTCATTTACAAAAACACATTTTTTTTTCAATCTATCAAAAGTTTATGAAGTCGTCTATCACTATTTCAGAAAATGTATTAAAGATTCACATAAAAAACATTGTATAGGCTAATCGAAACACTATAAAAATGGGTGGAAATCGTAATGTAGATGCTTAAAAGAATTGTTGCGAAGAATTGCTGCAAAGAATCGTTGCAAAGATTCACTGCAAAGAATCGCTGCAAAAGAATTGCTGCAAAGATCACTGCAAAGAATCGCTGCAAAAGAATTGCTGCAAAGATCACTGCAAAGAATCGCTGCAAAAGAACTGCTGCAAAAGAATTGCTGCAAAGATCGCTGCAAAAAGAATTGCTGCAAAGAACTGCTGCAAAGAAAGTTGTCAACGTTCGTTGTCTGCAGATAATGTAAACAATATTTAAGGAATACCTCATTTTATTTTTAGAATTTGCACAGATGGGAGGAAAAAATGAGTTTTCTTGGGTGGGTAAAATGTCACAATTTAGTAAGTGAGTTCATACACACGCGCATACATCGTGAGTTTATGGTGATCTACGTTATACTACAGGAGGGACTCTCGCAAACAAGAACTCCTCAAATGTGTAATATTGACACAATTCAGACTGAACAAACAAATATGAGCATATCTAATTTAGGACGCCAAATTGTGTATACGATGTGATAACTTAAACGTATTTCTAATTGAAAAAACAACATCATTACTCCATCAAAACAATTAGGACTAGGTTCATTTGAAATGTTCTTTAAGGAACAGAAATTTGACGCTGCTCAAAAGTTTGTATTGGAGTTGGTCGGCGAACACAATGATTACACTGCGGAATGACGACTGTCACTTTCATAATAATTACAACTGACACAGATCAGTGTGAATGAATCTGCAATCCGTCTGGACATCCTATCTGGAATGTGGAGAAATTGTATAGCCACAGAGTTTGATGACAAAATCGGGTAGGTTTCGCCCGCCACACCTCCAATGAGGTCAATTCTCCATCGCGCTGTTGTTTTATTCGGAGTTCTATGCGCATACGTTATTTTGGTAAAAAGGACATATAGTGCAACCGACAGCAGGAACCACGTGTTTTATTTTGACATTTGTGACTTCAGTCTAGCTTTGGGCATCGCAGAATAATGTTGTTATTGTTCCTTTCATCTTGAGTCGACTTCCTATAGTAATGTAGTTCACTATTGTTGTAATGTAGTTCACTATTGTTGTAATGTAGTTTACTATTGTTGTAAAATCTACTACTAGTTATGAAAGGACCTCGCAACATGGACATTTGAGAGCAAAATAATAAAACTTGTAAATAGATTCATTAAGTAGCTTTTTTTTAAAAATTTCCCATTTCTCAAACAACAATTATGTTTTAATATTTTTTTTGAATTCTTATTTGTTTGTTTATGCAGAATTTTCGAATGGCTCTTTCAAATTAATAAGCCAAAGATACATTACACTACACAAGACAGAACATAAATAATGTTCACAATAATGCACTCTTTGTATGCATGAATACATTAAATTATTCTTAGGTGTGCCGTATAATGTGCATACGTTCAAGTGTGCCGAGAGTATTGTTGTTTATCTCCTGATAGTCTTTTTACACTCCCGACGTTTCTTGGCTGCAGCAGTCAAGGAAAAAATGACTTAAATCATATATGACTGGTATAGTTCTGACTCGAACCCATAACCTACATCAGCACTATTATCTACATCAGCACTATCACTTACATCAGCACTATTATCTACATCAGCACTATTATCTACATCAGCACTATCACTTACATCAGCACTATTACTTACATCAGCACTATTATCTACATCAGCACTATTACTTACATCAGCACTATCACTTACATCAGCACTATCACTTACATCAGCACTATCACTTACATCAGCACTATTATATACATCAGCACTATCACTTACATCAGCACTATCACTTACATCAGCACTATCACTTACATCAGCACTATTATCTACATCAGCACTATCACCTGCATCAGCACTATTACTTACATCAGCACTATTATCTACATCAGCACTATCACCTGCATCAGCACTATCACCTATACCAGCACTATTAGAAAATAAATTCCCCCATGTAGTCACAATAGAGAATAAAATGTTCAGCTAGTGACATATCAACCAAACATGAGTTTTTCTACCGGCAACTAAAACTTCTATCGGCTCACTCACATAACTACTCATTTCTGTGTACAAACATTTAGAATGCATGTCTTTTACTACAAGCTTGAGGAAATCTTGAACTCTTCTTTAGCTAAAAGTTGTCTTTTCTTGACGTGCGCATTTAAGTGATTTTGTATTCATTGTTTTTATACATTATATAAATAGACTGGTTTGGACAGCAGAATATTTAACATACATCGGGTCTATGGTTTGGTTTATTTAAGCTCTCTGAATAAAAACATTTCAAACCAGAGAAAGTCCTCATAAATCTTCTGAAATCTGTGATAAATTTGACAGTCAGTGTGTGTATATGTGTGTATGTGTGTAAGTGTATTTGTATGTATTGTTACAATTCTTTAAAAATTATTG
>JAGDYQ010000317.1:0-15190 GCA_021962125.1 Bulinus truncatus
TGTGTGATTTAAATTTTTAATGGTGATTCCAAGTTGTGTATCTTCAAAGGGAAATAATCAGCTGAAAATGAGTCTCTTAACAGTAACACACACCTAGCTCTCCCTAGCGCATGGAGGTGGAACTCATTCCTGACATTCTTTGAATTTCAATTTTTATTAATAATTTTTTTTATTCCTTTTAACAAACCTTTGACTTTTTACAAACGGTTTCAGACCCAGCTTTATAAAAATGGTCACAACTACTACGAAGCTGATCAACTCAATAATTATGCATTCAAATCAAATTTGGATGACAAAAATATAAAGGTATGAAAACTGTAATTTACTTTGATGTGATTGATAGATCATTTATAAGTTATAAATACTATAACACTAAGATTAAATATTTTTAGCGACAGTTACAAAAGTTTTCATAGCAAACACGTTTTTCTTTCTTTTTTTTTTCTTCTAAAAGTGTCTAAAGTAGTTTAAACAATTAAAGAGTAGCGTCTACTTAATCAGAATGAGCAGGTTTCTTTTCAAAATGTTAAAATGATTTCAGGTAATCATAGCATTTGGACTCAAGAACCAAGATATAGGTGACTGCCACAAAACTGACTACAGGTGCAAAGGGAAGACTGTTTGGGATAGCTCATTTGATTTGAATCCAAAACAAGCCCAGTTAGCTTTTCATGTAAGCTTTAGCTTGAATTAAAACCGTACAAAATACAAGCAAATCAATAATAGTCTTTTTTTCTGGGGAGGAGGGATTTATTAATTGTACTGATATTATAACTAGGGCATTCCCTCCAACTCCCAACCACAGAAAGAAGCTCTCCAGCTTCTCTGTATTTTCAGAGCAACATCTTTTGTATCTTTATCCCTTCTCAATGGTGCCCATTAATCATTTTTAGGTAAACAATGAATTCACCTTCATGTTTTTTGTTTTGAAGAATCAACTCTTCTGCTGTACTTTTGTCCATTGCTAACTTTTTTTTGATGAATCCTTAAGTCAAGCATAAATATGTGTGATTTTTAGCTGTGATTAAATAAATAAGAAATAACTATTTTAAATCAATAGCTTTTGAATTAAGTTCCAATAAATTATGTATAAAGTTTAGTAAAATATTTAGAAGTCTTAGTTAAAAAATGTTCAATATATTCAGGTCTGCAATAAAAACAAATTCAAGATTATCTAAAAATTCTGGAGGAAAAAATAAAATCTGTAGAAATACTTGGAGCACTATTATTTAAATCTAAATTATACCTTTTGAATTCAAGTAGATAAATAAATGGCCTTTAAATTAATTTCTTTTTTGATAGGATATTTTCAAAAATATGCAAAAAATACTTTGTTTTTTAATTACAAATTTTTAAAATATTTGTTATTATTTTTTTACGGTAAAATTTTATCATAATACACTTTTAGAATAGGTATAAAAATTTTTTAGGCTCTGTGTGATCGGATCAGAAAAACTCCAGACAGAGAAATTTTGCACTTAAAAAGAGATCCAGTATCTAATGAAGTAGATATGGATTGCTTTATCAATCAAATGAACAAATATATGCAGGTCAGTGAACTGAATTTATTACATGAAAGAAAATTTACTGCTCATTTATATGAGAAGGTTACAATTGGAAAGCTACATAAAAAAATCTAGGCAGCTGTTATTTCATAAATGTTGAAGATGTTGATGATTAACTAAGATATTAAGTTTGGCTGTCTGGTATATGCTTTCAATAATAAGTTAACAAGACATGGTAATGATTTCTTTAAGGTTACAGAGCCAATAAAGTTACATTTTGTCTCACCATTAATATAAAACTTTATAGTGAAATGTTACACATTATTTAAAGTAAAAAAAAAGAAAACTTAACCAAAAACTTTTATTTTAATAGTTGGACAAAAGAATAATGTATTTGTTTTGTCTTTTTTATAACTCTTTATAAATAAAATCTTACAATGATGTCTTTTTCTGCTTTAAGGTTGAAGGTAAGAATGCATCATTGTATGGATCACAGCTGAATCTGTCATTACCAGTTTCTGAGATAAAATATCTAGATTTCTTTAAGGCGCACAGCTCACTGTACAACACGTCTAAATTAGATGAAAACTTCTACAGATACTTTGAGGTAAGGGGAGACTACTTGTTTTGTTATAGCACCTCTCAAAAAAATGATTATATGGATTTTATCCATATCTAGTTTGAATCAGTTACTGTATAAAATATTTTTAAAAGGCCTATATTATTTCTTTTTGTAATTAGAGTGCAACATGGGATATCTAAAAAAAAAATATCTTCATGAAAAATTATTTCAGAGCATTAAATCCTACTGGTTGTATAATGGTTACAAAGGAATATTTACACCAGAATACGGAGTCTATTCAGTTCTTTTAGGAGAGAGCAGGGATCCTTTTGATACAGCAATGATACTTTCTAAACCAGGTAAGTGATTCAGCAATGATACTTTCTAAACTAGGTAAGTGAAGTGTTTTTTACACTAAAGATGCAGCATAATCTATCAGAGTTGTCTGACCAAGTTGGAAATTAATTCCAATGGGAGATTGAATGGCAGGTGATGTACATTGGGCACAGCCTCACTTTTACCCTTATATCTTTATTTTCATTGTCTCTGTCCTTTAAAGGGTCCAATATTTTCTTCTGCCCCTATATCCCCAACTAACATTTTTCTTCTGTCCCTGTAGCCTCAACCAACCTTAATCTTCTGCCCTGTAGCCCCAACCAACCTTAAAAGGCCTCTGGTTAATTCATCTAATTCATTTTGTCAAATAATTTGGAATAATCTATACAAGCTTATTGTTATATGTTAAAATTCAGAATTTTAGTGTGATAAAGCATCCCTTAAACATTTATTTTAAGCTCAATTTATTATAGTGGCATTATGGCGCCCTCTTCTCTATACATGGTAATAACCTTGAAGTCACTGCATTATCAATACATGTATTTTGATTACCTAAAGTGTTTTAACATTCTCTTAGAAAAAAGAAAAATTAGTATGGTTAAATTTAATATTTATTTAAGGTTGTTTTTTTTTATTTTAAGATTTTCAGGCTTTTTATTATGTAGGTCAATCTACTATATTATGTTTTATATCAGATAATATTTTTCATTACATCAGATATGTACTATGGAACTCGTCTCAGATATGCTGGCATTGAGATCAGAACCACACTGACTTATGGCACTAAAGATTTTCAAGCTGGGCTTGACATCTACAATGCCTGGGAAGACTTTGTGTCTGATGAGGTTTGTAAGACTAATGTAGCTGTCCTCCAGTGCAATCATTTTCCGAATATAATGAGCATTATTTTTATTATTGCAAGCTTCAGAAATGTATCTGTTGTATCAGAAGAGCTATATTCAACCGAGATAAAGTAAATTCTTCAGTTTCAGCTGAAGTTTTAAGTCAGAAACTGCGTTAGTGCTAAGTTTAGAAAGAACTTTTTTACTTAATTTAAACAGATTATTTTTTTCAAATAAGTAAAGAATGGTGTGAGGTCTTAGTATTTGAATTCCACTTAAATAGTTATATTAGAAAAATAGAAAGTTGTTTCTGAAAAAAGTCACCAATTTCTTATGTGGTTAATAATTGTTAATGATAGAATTAGTTGTCATGACATTTTAATTATTTAAGAAGAAAAAAAATGTCATGAAACTTTTACTGACATCTTGGAAATATCTTATCTTTCAGGTGAGCAAACTACCATCGTCTCTACAAGGTGGATTTCAGCTAACACCTGGACTGGATCAAAATGCCTGGCATGAATTTAAGAGACAGGAGGTAATCTAAATAAATATTTTGAAAAATTATTTTATTTTTACTGGCTAAAATTCTTTGAAATATTATATTTTTGTTTGAGATATCAAAAACTATGAAAACAATTTTTTTTAGCCCTACACTGTGTAATTATAATAAGCATTTTTATTTTTAAACAATTAAGTTTTGTTTCAATTATTCTAAGAAAGCTTGAAACAATTGTCTCTCTATATATTTCTATAATTTATTACACCATACATAGTTGAATATATTCTCTTTTTTAAGTAATGAAGAAAATGGGTATATTTGCACATTTACTATTGCACTTAACGGTATATTTTTTTTATTTTTCACCTGACGTATTCAAGGCACTGGCTCAGTCAGCCTTACAGGGCATCATTGTAGGAGTTTGCCTGGCATTCTTTGTCCTTACACTGGCCACAACTAATGTGATAATAAGCACAATGGCAACCATCACAATAGTCCTAGTCACAGTGACTATAGCTGGATGTATACCTCTGTTTGGCTGGAAGATCTCAGTTAGTATCTCATGTACTGACATTTATAATAAAGTGACTTTATTTATAAATCTGAGATATATATATTTTTTTATTTATAGATGTAAATAATAAAAGTGTATAAAGCAAAATTAATGAATCTTATAAAATTTGACAAAAGTTTCTTTAAGCTTATTGAAGCGCAATCAATCTCATATTTTATCAAAAAACTCGGTTTAAATGTTTTCCTTGATATTTGATCAACTTTTTATTTTAAAACATTTTCATCTTTTTAAACTCCAAACATCCTTGATGTTTTCTTGCATTTTAAGTAATTTTTTTTCCTTAATTTGTAAAAACAACTTATGCATTTTTAAATACTGAAATTTATTTCATTTTCATCTCTGATCAATGATATATTTTGAGCCTTGCTTTATGATTATAGCAATTAATATTTTAAAAAAAAATATTTGAAATGTAATTGTATAATTATTGATATTTTTTTAAAAAATATCTAACTATTTCATAACCCAGGTCATTGAGTCAATCAACTTATCTTTAGTGGTTGGCTTAGCGGTTGACTATGTTGTTCATCTGTCTGAAAGTTACCACAACTCACCACAGCAAGACAGAAGAGGAAAAGTCAAGGACATGCTAGAAAACATGGGCGTGTCAGTCGTGTCCGGAGCCATATCAACGCTTGGTGCAGCCGCCTTTATGATTGGTGCCCAGATTCAGTTTTTCTTACAGTTTGGGATATTTATGTTCTGTACTATTGGATTCTCTCTAATTTATTCACTGTGTTTGTTCACTCCAATGCTGGGTTTGATTGGACCAGAAGGTTACTGTGGATCTCTGGTGCCACTCGTAAGATGGGTCTGGTATAAGATCATTGGTCGTGGAAAAGATGACACTAAATGCAGCCAATGTGATGGGAAAGGGTTTACCAAGCAAAACACAGATAAGTTATAAATATTCAATGATAAAAAGTTTACATATGCCTATATTTCTTGGTGTAAATATTTTGTACGAATCACTCTTAAAAATGTAATATAAATGTATTAATACAACAGGGATTGGCTGATACAGTAGCACACATCATGACTTTGTCAGCTTGGTACTACAGGGCCACTGTCAGGAATTCTGATGCCCCAGATAAACTTTAGCAACGGGGGCCCATCTGGCTTCCTTTCCATCTTGCAGCAAAATAAGTTAATAAAAATATATTTACAAAAGGATGGAGCCCCTAGTGCTTATGGCCCCTGACAAGTGTCCCTCTTGTCTTCCCTTCACTGTGGCCTTGGGTACTCACACAGAGGCAATATTAGCTAGTATGAAGAGGACTTTGGTTAGTGTTGTATGTGGGGAAAACAACCAAATTTGTAAACTAAATACTTTACCACATTGCTCCCACTATGGGATCCTCCATGGGGGCCTCCCCCCAAAGACTGCCACTAACATCCATACAATATATTGTGAAGATATTATTAAGATGACTGAATAAAGAGAGTAATTAGAATTATTTTTTACCTGCCAGCCCACCAATGCTAGAAATCTGTGATTTTTTGTTTTATATTATTTTCTGCAATGATTAAGTGCTATTTAACAATTAAAGACATTTTTCTAAGAAACTGTTGAAGATATCCTAGACAGAACCTCATAATAGTCTTTTTATAGCACTGTATGAATTAAATCATGGCAGAGATCTTTCTAGACCAAGGCTTTAAATAGATGAAAATCTTATCTGTGGTAATGAAATTTTACTGCTTTCTTCCTTGTTATATATTTTTGATTTTGGATCTCAGTTTCACTTTAGACAGCACAGAATACGACTTGTTGCTGATTGCTCAGATATTTAGGAGCTTTTTATGGTTAATGTCGAGAAACTCTCATGCTTGTTATAGTTACTGCTGTTGTAAAGTTTACTAGCCCATCAGCAATTTTGTGATTTCTGCATGAACTTATTTATGATTGGATAAACATTAAGTACTTAAGTCCACCCAGCTTTAAAATGGGCAACTGCTATTTTCTTGAGAAAGTGAAGTTTGCTCAGCAATAAACTAGCCACATAATATAATAGAATGCCATGGCTACAATAACAAGGCTCTATTGTCTTTATCGGCTACTTAAAGGAATCATTACTTTTTTTTTTCTGCTACATGTCATCTAATTAGCTTGTATGCTTGCTCATAATTGCAATCTTCATTTGTATTGTGATGTATGTGTTTGAAAACTCTACTTATTTTCAGATTAAAAAAAAACATAAATAAGAAGAAATTTAATTTGAAAATGCTGATTTGATTTTTTAATTTCAGTTCAGTTGTCTTGTAGAGGTCGAAAATTACTTTTTTTTTTATAGTCATGTATTGCCAGCTTTAGCATTTGAACTACTTTAAATCATAGTATGCATTTTGAACTCAAACAATTAAGCTGTTGATTGCAACTTTTTTTCTTTCTTAATCTGTCAAAGTGTTAAGAACTTTACTGGCGTCTTTCCATTGTTGGTGCCTTGAGATTTTTTTTACTTTGTCTCAAAACTTGATTTTATTTACTCATTGACACCAGTTATTGTATAACATTAAAATGCATAATTAATACATTAGCAGCAGAGATTATATATTAATATACTTTACTGATTAATTTGAAACCTTTCTTATACAACAATCTCAGATATATATATTTATATGTTTACTAATTTATTCATAATATTGACCTAGATTACCTTTTTTCATTTGAAAATTTTTTTCACATTTATGTAAATTATGTAAGTGTGTTTTTTTTTTATAAAACATTAAAAAATAATAAATGTACGATCATCATAGATATTTTATTATTTTTGAATATAATTAGACATGTTTGTATTCATCACTAGCATTTGTTTAAGTTATTTACATTAGTGCATTTGGATCAGTTTCTGTTACAATTGTGTGCATATCACATTATCAATATTTTGAAGATGATCTACAGAACAGCAGCAAAATAGGTGTCGTTTTCTTAAGTTTATTTAATTCAAGGAGTTATTTTGGGTGTAGCTTAAAAACTGTTTGTGGCTTTATGGACTATTGACTTCATTTTTTTAAGCCAGAAAAAAGTTAATCCCTTCTTTTAAGATCTAACTGCTATTACAATAGACTTTTGTGTCAACAATATAAAGTGGTTGTTTAAAATAAAAGGGAAATAATAAAATTGCTTTTTATTATGATTAAAATTATAGAAAATTAAGCTAATAATGATAACTGTTGGTTTGTTTATTATATTTGTATGACTTATAAATATGCTTCATTTTCAAGTTTAT
The DNA here is from genome assembly GCA_021962125.1 of Bulinus truncatus. Taxonomy (NCBI): domain Eukaryota; kingdom Metazoa; phylum Mollusca; class Gastropoda; family Planorbidae; genus Bulinus; species Bulinus truncatus. Next base: position 7,552 of record JAGDYQ010000317.1, read on the forward strand.
TTTTATGATGTAATTTTGACTGTAATTCTGAAAAGTGCCAACATGAGGGACTTCTGACTGTCATTTGTGAGACAGCTTCAGAGAGAATACTTGGATACTATCTAATATTTATTTTTTCCCATTATAATTGTTCAATGTTTTGGGAAAACATTTACTGATTATAGCTTTGGAATATGCAATCTATTAAAAAAAATTAATGTTGTAATCATTTTCACAGACTGAATAAATTACTTGAGTACATATAACTGTCAGGTCCTATAAAGAAAAATATCAGCTTGAAAGTACTTGAGTAAATGAAGCTTTCAGATCCTCAAAATAAAAACACAGACATGCCTGAAATAATTTTTTCCTCATCAGAATACTGTTAAATCATAAGTATGTAGATGTTTGTTTCAAGCCTTGGTTATGCATCAATACTTTTATATTGCTTTTGTAACAAAATTAATTAATCTCAATTTACTTATTTATTATTAATGTATTATATTGTTTATTGTTAGATATAAAAGTGTAGAAAACTATAATGTGAAGTATCTTGGAAGTTCCACACTAAAATTTGTTGCGAAATGATTGAATGAATGATTCTTAGCAAAATAAAAAAAAGAACAAGAATTAAGTTGCTTTTTCTTAAAAAAGAACAAAAACATTCCAATATAAGCCGTATTTCAATTTTATTTGCATACAAAATCATCATTAGGACCTGCTTATTTTATGTTTTTTACATAAAGTTTTATTGAATGCTAATTAAAGAAAACAATTGGTTGTGCTTACGTGTTTCATTGTAACATATTTTAGTTTATTTATTATAAAAATATTTTTTTGATGTTTAGAAAAAAATAACTTATATTTATATCAGATGTCCAGATTTAGTTAAAAAAAATCATGTTTCATACATTTGCAAGTGCCATTGATCATTTTACATTTTTGTCAGATTCATATTAAAAATAGATGAAGTGCAGATCTTTTATGTCTATTCGAATATGAGGAAAAAAATATCTTGTTTGTATGGTGCATGACATTTTTTTTTCATTTTAAAAACTTTCAATAAAAGTTTTTTTTTTGTATTTGATACTTCATAAATGTCATACTTTAGATCACATTGAATTTTACTACAATTCTTTTTAAAAACTATTGTAAAAAGGTAATAATAAAAAGTTTGAAGTCAAACGATCATTAGCTGTGCTTGTTTACCTTTGAATATATATATGTAGCAAAATATCAAATATGTTTTAAAGTTATTCCATTTAAAAGCCTATAACTGTGTTTTACATAAAATTCAATACAAAAATATTGATCTACAGAGATTTTACTTTTTAAAAAAGAAAAAATTATTGTGAGATAGTTTTTACAAAATGGAATAAAAAGAATTAAATATAGCAAAATGTATTTTAAAGCAAAGGAAAATATGAAAACTCCAATATAAGAGGAATACTGTTTTAAGAAAAGAAATAATCTCATAAAAACTTATTTCAATGTGACAAGGTCATTGACAGAAACTTGAGGGAGTAATTGTATCCATACCAGTCTTTCCAGAACATTCCATCATACATAGAACCAGAGGGTGTGTACGATCCACCAGTGTAATAGATGCCAGTAGGTAATGTGCAGGTACAGTAGTTGTACCACCAGCCAGCCTTCATGTTAGATGCACAACCTGGACAGTTTTGGTAAAAAAAATAAAAAAAAAATAAACAGCTTAAAAAAAATTCTTTAATAGCTGTTAGTCATAAAAATAAAACATTTTTATGCAGAACTAAATAGCATAAAGCCAGTAAGGCTACTATGTACTGATATATATCTAGTTACCAGTACACATATATGAAGATATTTAAAAAGTAGAATGCTTATATATAATACATCCTCATTTATTTGTCTCAGAGTGGTAGTAACTGACCTAAAGGATCAGGAGCATCTATAGTTGAAAATGGCATATTGTTATTGCAGGATAATTCATCTAGTATAGTGCCTATTCAATAAATTGACATGGAATTATAAACCAAAGAAAACAATCAAAGGAAATAATATTTAGAAAATTGAGAAATATCCTAAATTTTAAAACTAGAATCTAAAAAAAAAAAAAGATTAAGTCTCATTGATTTTTTGTAATAAATATCAAAAAGTTCATATTTTGAAACTTCCACATTTAAAAAAAAATCTTTTTATCAAGACAGAGCTTATAAAAATTGTATCAAATACACAATTATGATAAAAAAAATTAACCAGTTCATAAATACAAGAAAGATAAAATTTTTAACAATAAAATGTTGCAGGAGAGCCCATATTATTTTTCTCATACAATCAGTTAATTGGCTTACCTCTATAGCCACTAACATGTAGTCTGTATCGAGTGTCCCTATTTTCCAAATAAAATGATGTGTACACAGCATTCTGGTTTTTTCCAGACCAGTCTTGCATGTTAATTAGTAGATTATTGTTACCTGATTACATATATACATTAATAAATATACAAATTAAATAAAGGTTATTCTTTTTACTTTTAATTAGTATTTGTCTTTACCAACTTATTAAATTTAAAGCAGTGTTTTAAATTTATTAGCACACTAAATCATGATTAAAATCTACATATTTTATATTTTTTATATTAGCCTAATTATATGAAAATTTAAAAAAAAAATTAATTAACTGACCTTGTATAGTCAATAAATAAATTGCTGCAAGGCCAGCCCAATAGTTATCTTGTGGGTGTCCAAAACCATTCTCATAGTAAGCCCAGTTTTGCACAAAAGATATTGAGTTGCTCCATCGACGAAGTATTACAGTAAAGGCATTGCCATCCTTAAACTCACATGGTAACTGAACAGAAAAAAAAATTACAGAACAGTTAGCAGCATCCAAACAAAAGATTATCAATAGAAAAATTTCAGCCAAAGTAATTTTACACAAAATTACTACGTTATTAGTGGTTCTTAAAAATATTTTTTAAGTTAATATAAGAGAGCAGCAGTTCAGATGAAAACATTTTAAAGTAATCCTTGTTTTGCTATTAACATAAAGACAGATTTTGAAAGAATAAAGGGAGATAATCATCACTTACATTAAAGTGTGTGTCATTCAATGTTAGCCTGTACACTCCAGAAACATTGTAGCCTCCCTTCATCAGAGACCAACAATCTGCAAATTCAGATTCAACAATTTCATATCACATGACTGTGACATGACACATTATAGGATCTCACTAAATATTCAACTGCAGTTTCCAGTTTAAATACATGTACGAAATGTTTCACTATTAGTTCAACTCTTTAAGGCTCATAGAACATAATGCATGTTCATTTTGTTACTTTGTAGAGAATTTCAAATGCTTCAAATTTTAACAAAAGAATGGAATATCCTAAGTTGCTTTCAAAATAAAAAACTTATGGGGGTATGTTAAGAAATTAAAACACTTCCTTAATTTAACAGTGTGTTTATATATCTCTCTTTTACAATTTTGTCAGGCACTTAGAGATATACTTATAAATTGTAGATAGCTGACATACATGCAACATTAACTTTTTCATTAATATTAAGAAAAAATAGGGGGAAAGTTCATGGTTATTATAGATTTAGGAAATTATATTGTAAAGCATTATCTTCCAGAATAATTAAAATTGAGTTGTCTTCTTTTTTAACTTGTACTTTACCAGTATGTGGAGTCTTGTCATTAGCATTTAGCACAGGGGTTGATAGCTTTTCCACTTGAATAGAACTGGCATAGAAAAACATCAAGGACACAATTAATGAAGGACTCAGTGACATTTTGTACTGCCAGAAGAATGTAAATAGTAGTAAATGCATGTATTAACTAGTAGTAATACCAATCGCCAGTCTTTCAAAACAAATTATCCACTCACTACCCCCCCCCCCTTTTTTTGCAAATATACAACATTTTTTTTAATGCAAAGTTATGAAACAGGTTAAAAACTTTATAAGTTATTGAACATAGATCTGCCCTTAAAATACTGCTTTCATGCACACTTTCCCAATTATTATTATGCCATTCAATTAAATCAACAAAATAAAAATAAATAAATAACTTACTTCGAGCTCAATGCATTAAGAAATAATTTAAATGAAATTCACTTAAAGGGCATAGATGGACAGTCGGCAACTTAATTAACTGGGCTAGGAGATAATCTCCTTCTTAGGTCCAGTAATTGTCACATCACATGCTATAATCTTTCTCAATGACGCCGATACCAACCGTGGCGTGACTAGGGGAGGGGGAAGGGGGGTTCACATTTGAAAGTCCCCCGGGCCCCAGCTTGAGGGGGGGCCCAAAGGAGTGTCCGAAATTATTTTTTGTCATTAAATATTAAGTACATTATTTCATGTCATGATGTCGAATGTCAACATGCAGGGGCCACCAAAGACGCCGAGCCCTACCCCCGGGCCCCCAAATCCCTAGGTACGCCACTGGATACCAAGCAACAATAAAGTGACTGCTCAACAAGGATTTTCCTTTTTTTTTAGCAACGGGGTTTTTCTACCATCATGTACCATGACCTATTAAAGTCGTTTTCCGTTTAATACACAATTTTAGATCTCTCCCCTTTTATGTATTCTTAGGGGCCGTCCATAAAGTACGTCACGCTCCAGGGGGTGGGTCAAAATGGTCAAAAATAGCGTGACGTACTTCATGGACGGCCCCTTATGTTTGTTATGAGAGTACATTTATTGTTATAGTGCATGTATGAATAAACTGTATCGGCATCCATCACCACTGTCAGTACACTTAAACCTATAGGGCCCGATTGACACTTGTTTGGGGAAAAGGATGGGGGGGCATCCCCCTCAATGAAGATGGGATCACTTACATTAAAGTGTGTGTCATTCAATGTTAACCTCCCTTCATCAGAGACCAACAATCTGCAAATTCAGAATCATCAATTTAATATCACTTGACGTATTATAGGATCTCAGTAGATATCCAAACTGCAGTTTCCAGTTTAAATACATGTAGCCCACTTGAAATGTTTCATTATTAGTTCAACTCTTTAAGGCTAATAGAACATAATGAATGTTAATTTTGTTACTTTGTAGAGAGCTACAAATGCCTCAAATTTTAACAAAAGAATGGAATATCCTAAGTTGCTTTCAAAATAAAAATCTTATGGGGGTGGTTCATGATTACTTCCCTTGATAGCCCATCACAAGCTTATTTGGTGTCTTAAGTCTTTATATCTGTAAAGTGTATATCTAGCTTTGAGTATTTGTCTATATAGCTGTCTATATATATATATATATATATATATATATATATATATATATATATATATATATATATATACGTATCGTCTGTCCACCAACAGCCATGTAGACTAGTTTAGTTGTTTCTGTTTTTGTTTTTTTTAACGTCTTTATGCTACACACATTGGTGTGCGTGTCAGTGTGTATTCACTAACATGTGCTCGTGTCCTGCTTATAATCATTATATATATATATATCCAGCAAACACATACACACACACACACACACACACTTGCCTTCTGTAATGTAGTGTTTGTATTGTAGTGTTAACCAGGGCTCGATTTACCGCCGGGGATAACCCGGCACTGAGACCTGTCATCCCCGGCTCTGCTTTAGCTAATATATCCCAGCCGGGGATGAAATCATAGACATTTATCATCGGCTCTGCAGAAATTTTTATTCATCCCCCGGCACTGTTTTTTTTTCTTAAATCGAGCACTGGTGTTAACCTAGTGTTGCTATGTTGTGTCAAGTGTAATATTTGATGAGAGAAGGGATGGGAATGGACGGCTGTGCGGTGGTCTACCGTGGTGCTTCTAAGCAGGCACACCGACAGATATTTCAGGGCCCTTGGGTAGGGCTATCACGTGCGCCCCGCCCCCCCCCCCCGTGCTGATAATAACATTTTCAAAAGTTGATTGGCCAGCTCAGTTCGGTCCCTTAAAACTCGCCCTATAACTCGCCGGGCGGCACTGCTTCGAAGATCTTGTTTATGGTGGGGGATGAAAGAATGTCACTACAAAAAAAAACCGGGTGATTATAGGATCTAAGAGATAAACAGTGCCGAAAATAGAGATTTTGGGGGTCCGGGGGGAGGCTTGGCCTCTTTGAGTGGCTTGCATTTCGACATTCGACATCATGACATGAGATAATGCACTTAATGTTTAGGCCCCCCCTCAAACTGGGGCCCGGGGGACTTTCGAATTAGGATCCCCCCTCCCTATTTAACAATCGAAACATATAATTCACAGATTAACCTAAAAGACAGTATTTAGCCGTCTATATAAAATATAAGAGCATTATCTTTTTTTTTAAAAAAAAAAAGAAAAGTGTTGGGTTTTGACATAATGTAGACCACAGCTTGCATATATATTTGGCCTCTAATCTTTGTCAACTAGAACCATCTCTGGCACCCGCCCCCCCCCCTTCCCCAAATGTTAAATGATCTAAGCCAAAGGCCCATGCCAGATTTTCAGATCGCTCTTCACTGTGACTGTCAAAATTTAAAAAAAAATAATCTCGACCGGGGTGGTGGGGGGGGGGCTCATATCAGAATTGCACATAGTTCGCCTGTCGATAAGAACGGTTCTGTAAAAACAATGTGTTGCGAGAAAAAACAAGCAATCTAAGCCTGTTCCATACTGGACACAGGACGTGTTAGCGCATTTTCGTGTATTTATCAGTATGTATGGTATCTTTCAGTAAATATTTGTAAATTTTGGAAATGTTTATAAATTCAATTGTGTAATACATATATCTGAAAAAAAGATATTAAAAAGACGTTTCTTTACATTTGAAAAAAAAAATTATTTTATCTTAAATCTAACTACAAGTGGTTTGTGGTCACTGAAATAGGACTCATAATTAAAACATTCTAAATTGTAGTTATTAAAAAGTTAGGGAAGTAAGTCATGTTAAATAACTGTTACAAAAATAAATAATGAGTACGCCCCTTTGTTAATATAGCTTAAATAGTAAAAAAAAATGGTATCTAATAAGCCCTTTTAATTCGGCCCTCAGAGGTCAGATCGCGAAATAGACGTACACATGGCAGGCCAAGACCTACAAAATGATATATAAATCATGGGTCTAGGACTTATGGTTGCTGAGATCTAGGGTGATGACAGACAGACAGACAGACAAAACGGGGACAAATCTTTCTTTTTACGACTTACGAAGGCCGCCATAAGCGATGGACTCATTGTAGCCTATTGTATTTAGGCGGGCTGTGGCGGCCAGCAGACTTCAATGACGAGGATGATACTAATATTAGATTTTCTAACACCACTGCCAGTTTAGCCTTTTTCAAAATTTTGTTTTCTTAGTCTGGAAGGAAGCCCGCGATTGTTTATTTTAAAAAAAGAAATCTAACAAATCTATATGTTTTTAGGGCCCCGAATGGGACACATGACCAGGGCCCTCTCATAAGACACCCCCATGCCTATCGTAATGATAAGGCTGCCTCGGCTGAACGAGCATTTAGGTGAACGTTTTGATAAGGGCATTGTTGAATTATTCAAGATTCAACAGAAATCGTTATTAGATTGGATTTATTATTGCAATTCAAAGAGAATATAGTTTGTTTGTTGTTTTTTTTAAATATAAAACCCATTTATGTCACAATTAGCTTGACAATAATAATTTATTCTGTGCGATACAACCACTGTTTGGA
>JAGDYQ010000317.1:15690-30021 GCA_021962125.1 Bulinus truncatus
TGAACCCCCATCCCTCCCTCTCTCTCCCCCACCACCACTACCTTCGTAACAGAGAATGTATGTCCCAATACAAATGGTTCTTTATTATCATTAAATGACCTCCAGTCCGTTGTCTTTTCTTTTTCTAACAGTGACGCCACGTCTTTGTTTACACCTGACTAAATAATCTGGCCTGCGGTAAGGCAGGCATCGGACCATGGCCAGGCAGTCAGCCACGCCCACACCACCATTTTCGCGCCAGAACTAATGTCTGGACCAATAGCGACAAAAAGTGTTGTAATACATAGCCCCCCCCCAACCCATAACCCCTTCAACCTCAAGGCCAGACACGGTTGTCCTAGCCCCTCCCCCCTCCCCCACCCCACCCCGTCCCACCAAGCCCTGCCCACTGACCATGGATGAATAAATTAGGATGATTCAAAAAAACAACAAAATAAAATGATTGGCCAAGAGAGGTATTCCTGTTTTTATAAATTTATTACATACAGGCTCAGTTGGTTTCACTCTCATGAGGTCTATTGCTTTTAAAAAATGGATACATCCATAGGCGCAACTAGATCAAACTTTCAGGGGGGAGGCGAAAAAAAATCACCTGTATTAAAAAAATCACATTATTCATATATTTGTATTTTATTTTAAACAAATTCTGGTCTAATCTTTTAATTTTTTTTTTCAGGGGGGGGCGCGGGGGGCAAATGCCTCTCTCCTCCCCCCACCAGTTGCGCCGCCACTGGATACATCGCTCGACTAAAACCGTTGGGCGGATAAATAATATATCTAGACGTAACAACTGACAAACTTCAAACTCTTTTTTTATTGTCTTAAGTTTGCTCTTTCACTCCAATATGTCTTTTTCCCAAACCGTCTCTTCTCTCTCTCTCTCTCTCTCTCTCTCTCTCTCTCTCTCTATCTCTCTCTCTCTCTCTCTCTCTCTCTCTCTCTCTCTCTCTCTCTTCTCCTCTCCCCCACCCCTCCTCCTCCGTTCATTCACTAGTCTTGATTCACTAATTACCACTCACCTCACAGTGCCAAACCTAAGGATTTGGGGTAGCAGGGGGGCGGTCGACCAATAACTTTGGGGCCCCTGTGATTTTGTTTGACTTTCGACACAATGACATGAGATAATGTATTTAATATTAAATGTAAAAAACAATATCAGCGGGCCCCCTCAAGCTGTGGCCCTGGGGGGGGGACTTTTCAAATTTGGACCCCTTCCCACTCCCTAGGTACACCTCTCACTAACTCTTTCACTCTGTCGTCAGGTATTTCACTCTCAACGCTGGTTCCCGCCATTTCCTTGATCTGCAAAATTTGATGTTCCCATACACATCACACAGGAAATGTCCGAAGTCCGCAGTAATGTTTAGAATTTTTTTTTTATTGTTGATAAACATTTAAAAAAAAATATATGTAGCATTGTTTGGATCAAAGCTCTTGACATATGCTGTATATTTCAAGAAATATTAAATGAAAATCTTTTGTAATACCTTCCTCTACTTCATTGTCTCTCTCTGTTAAGTCTAGTCTAAGATCTATTCAATGTCTCTCAAATAAAATACTAGGAATAGCCCGCATGGTTTAAAGTATGAAATGAAAAGGTAAATGATTCCATGACATCAGCAAAAAATCGGAAAATTCCACTTTTTAAAATGATTATTAATATGATCGGAAATTTCAATATACATGTAGAAGATATCGCAACGGTAATTCCCCCATATCACCAGACTGAGACGTAATTGTCTGTACCCAGTTAAAAAGGAAATAAAAATTCAATATTGACTACATGCTGTACACTTGCACTAAGCATCAATATGTCTTAGAAATATGGACGTGAAAGTTTTATTTTTTTTAAATTGGTTCATCTTTGACTGTGTTTAGCCAGGTTACACCACTTTTTGGTGGGGAATGTGTATGTACTGTTAGTGGGGAATGTGTATGTACTTTTAGTGGGGAATGTGTATGTACTGTTAGTGGGGAATGTGTATGTACTTTTAGTGGGGAATGTTTATGTACTGTTAGTGGGGAATGTATATGTACTGTTAGTGGGGAATGTATATGTACTGTTAGTGGGGAATGTGTATGTACTGTTAGTGGGGAATGTATATGTACTGTTAGCGGGGAATGTGTATGTACTGTTAGTGGGGAATGTATATGTACTGTTAGCGGGGAATGTGTATGTACTGTTAGTGGGGAATGTATATGTACTGTTAGCGGGGAATGTGTATGTACTGTTAGTGGGGAATGTATATGTACTGTTAGCGGGGAATGTGTATGTACTGTTAGTGGTGAATGTATATGTACTGGTATAACACAGTGACTCTCAATTTTATTTGAAGTTGTGGAACAATAAACTTTGACTTTTTTTTATCACCGCGAAACACTGTACTTTGACTTGTTTCCTCGTAACACTATACCTTGACTTGTTTCCTCGCAACACTATACCTTGACTTGTTTCCTTGTAACACTATACCTTGACTTGTTTCCTCGCAACACTATACTTTGACTTGTTTCCTTGGAATGTTTAACATCGACTTGTTTCCGAGTCAAAACATACATTTTACTTTGTATTCTGTTTTTTTCAATCCTAATTCGTCTTTAATTTACACTGTTCATTGCTTTATTTCTCTCAGGTTCAGTTCTCATACAAAATGCAAGAAGAGCCACATTTTAATATTGACGATACTTTCATTGATTTGGAAGAGATGGGATACGGAGATCTAGCATCGATATTGTCTACAGTTTCGGATGACGGTCATTTGGACAATAGTCCATTCAGTTATACCCCATCGACCCCCTATGCGCCCGACACCCCTTTCCGCCCCAAACGCCTTACACGCCCCACACTCCTGGTTCGGCACTGACCTGCCCAACCCCGCTCCCAGATGAGGATCTGCTCCAGGATCAGCGTCTCACCTCCGAGGATGATGACCACCACACCAACAACCTGCTGAACCAGATCAGATCATTGAATGACATACACGAATGCCATGACAGATGTCCGACATTCGATAACCAGATGTCCGTCGAGTCGTCATGGAGCGAGCTGGACACTGAAGACTCAAGCCTGCTGGACGTGCGGTATCAGAGCCTGACCCCGAATCCAAAACGCAGATGCCCCGATTTCGACGACGACGACGTCCCGGCCAAAAAAGCCCGCCAAGGGCCGGGTCGAAACGTGCGGGGCTTTCAGAACCCTGCGACTCTTCACCCGGGTCCACCCGGATACCAGGGCTCGCTTTTTTTTGTGGACATAAATGGTAACAATATACAACCCCAGGGAAGGCAGTGGGCGGCATCTCATCGAAATATACCTCGGCCTAATTTAGCGATTGACAAGCAACAGCCTACCTCGACAGCGGTCAGCGTGAGTCAACCCGGTCAGCGTCGGGCAACGGCTCCTCAGTGTGGTGGGGCAATGACCCGAATCTTCAAACACTCAGACACAATCGCCACGTTTCAGTCATCTTCAGATAAAGAATCACTGTATGATCAAAATCTCAATACTTACGACATCCCTTCACGTCAGGGAAACATTTTCCCGCCTTCTTCTTCGCGATCATTGGTTATGCCAAGTGACGACCATCGCGTCATAAGTGACCATGGCATTACACAAAACATCGCGCAGCCAGCAACCCTAAAATCGGAATCGACTTCGATGATTTCCGTTGACGAGAGTAGTCGGATCGATCTTTCAGAGCAGGGTGTCCCATCTTCATCCGGGCATTTACAATCCACCGAAGACGGTCCATTGACTATTCTAGATCCAGAGCTCGAGCAGGCCCACCAACAAGCCCTCGCCTTGAGGTCTCAGACGCCCCTCGTCAAGTATTCTCTGAAACAGAAGATTTTGCTCAAAAAGAACAACAAAGGGGAAGACGTGGGGGACATTGATTTCACTCCCAAACCGAAACCAGAGGTAAGTTTCTCACCATCTTCTATCAGAGCCATTCTTGGTCACATATCACCATCTTCTACCAGAGCCATTCTTGGTCACATATCACCATCTTCTACCAGAGCCATTCTTGGTCACACATCACCATCTTCTATCAGAGCCATTCTTGGTCACATATCACCATCTTCTACCAGAGCCATTCTTGGTCACATATCACCATCTTCTATCAGAGCCATTCTTGGTCACATATCACCATCTTCTACCAGAGCCATTCTTGGTCACATATCACCATCTTCTACCAGAGCCATTCTTGGTCAAACATCACCATCTTCTAGCAGAGCCATTCTTGGTCACATATCACCATCTTCTATCAGAGCCATTCTTGGTCACATATCACCATCTTCTATCAGAGCCATTCTTGGTCACATATCACCATCTTCTATCAGAGCCATTCTTGGTCACACATCACCATCTTCTATCAGAGCCATTCTTGGTCATATATCACCATCTTCTATCAGAGCCATTCTTGGTCACACATCACCATCTTCTATCAGAGCCATTCTTGGTCACAGACAAACTAAGCGATCATCTCGGCCAGTGCATATTTGTGTCAAACCTCATGACTTGTAAAATGTTGATGCATTTTGCATGGCTGATTATTGCATCTTTGTGCAGTTAAAATAGTTATAAAAGAATATCATAATCTCATCTTTCATCTCGAGAAATCATGATCTTTATAAATGCTATTTCCTATGGTCCTATCAAAACTTGTCCTCCCCTGCCTAAAACCACTAAAGAAGAAGGTACGTATGGCCCTGCTCCTAGATAGAATCAATTCTGTAAAGTCCATCTTTTGCTGCCCATTTTATGGCTGTGTTTTTTGTATATCCTATAAACTAAAAACATCAACTACCCAGAGCCGTAGGTGGCTATTGTAGCCCCCTGTGCCGGCTATTGTGGCCCCCTGTGCCGGCTATTGTGGCTCCCTGTGCCGGCTATTGTGCCCCCCTGTGCCGGCTATTGTGACCCCCTGTGCCGGCTATTGTGACCCCCTGTGCCGGCTATTGTGGCCCCCTGTGCCGGCTATTGTGGCCCCCTGTGCCGGCTATTGTGGCCCCCTGTGCCGGCTATTGTGGCCCCCTGTGCTGGCTATTGTGGCCCCCTGTGCCGGCTATTGTGGCCCCCTGTGCCGGCTATTGTGGCGCCCTCATCCCAATATGAAAAGTGCAGAAACATTTAACAACAGCGCCCTTTATGAGGCGCCCAGTGTGTTCTTTCACCACCCACCCACCCACCATCTATTGTGTTCACTAAACTGGTTATCATCACACACGCGTACTTGTATTTTGTGAAAAACATTCTAATGTGTATTTCTAAAAATTATGCCCATTTCTTTTGACACCAAGTTCCTAAACATCTTAAAAATTTGAATAAAAAAAAAAGTAAAATAGATTTTTTGTTAAAAATTTAAACTTACACTGTCACGTTGAATAAATCTGGCATATGAGATACATATACATACATATTTATATATTACTGACAGCTGACAGAGGAAGACCTTCAGAAGGTGGAGCACAGAAAGCAGTTGAACAAAAAGGCGGCTGCCAAGCACAGGGAGGAAAAGAAAAAGAAGAAACTCAACTTAGAAGAGGTGAGTGAGTTCATTGTTACTTATACACGGGCACTTTTCGAAATGTTTCCCCAGCGAGATGCTGTAAAAAAATAAAAAAAGTCATTATACACACACTCACACAAACATTCACACAGACATTATACACACACACACACAAACATTCACACAGTCATTATACACACACACACACACACACACACTCAAACATTCACACAGTCATTATACACACACACACACACACAAACATTCACACAGTCATTATACACACACACACACACACACAAACATTCACACAGTCATTATACACACACACACACACACACACACACAAACATTCACACAAACTAACATGCATACACCGAGCCGCTCTTACATTTTTTTAGAGGCCCTATAGAAAGGAACTTTTGGGGGCCCCAGGCTAATGTAAATTTGGGGGCCCTAGGAAATGTACTTTGGGGGCCACAGGCTAATGTGAATTTGGGGGCCCTAGGAAATGTACTTCGGGGATCCCAGGCAAATGTAAATGTGTGGGCCCTAAGGAAAGGTAAATCTGTGTCTCCTTGAAATAGGTAAATCCCCCCCCCCCCCGTTAAAAGGCTGTAAATACCCCCACTTGGATGTATTCTGCCTTTTATCATCTTGCTTGCTCTGACCTTCCAGCTGCTAAGTCATTTTAACATGGACCCCCCAGCAATGCGGACGCGCGGACTGACTGCAAACCAATGTTGTAAGATTCTGCGGACGCGGACGCGGATCATTGATAGAAATCCATGGACGGACGCTGACGCTAAATTTCAAGATCCGCACACCTCTGATCCATATCGCCTGTCATTGTGGCTGTCAAAATAAACGCCTTTTCATGTGACCCACTTAACCGTAGCAACAGGTTGGGCAACAGGGTGGGCCTACTTAAAACCTATACTCAAGAACCTGCTGTGCAAGCTTGCACGTGCATTGATAATGTGATATATTATATAATATTACATCTTATCCAATCAGACTACAAGTATATATTGTATTGTGCTGTCAACTATCCACAGAAAGTGAATACTCTGGAAGTCAGAAAACTAAAATTACTCTCACAAGTACATGAACTGGAAAGAGAGAAAGAAATGATCATCCAACAATTACAGCTGATAGGATTTTCTCCTCAAATAATCGAACAACATTTTGGCATCTACCGGGAGTGATCATCGGAACAGTTGAACTATTCCAACAGCTGTTGAGTGTGTGTATATTTAGTATTAAAGTCTATTATATCTATAGTACTATTTACTTAACACTCTGCATTTGCATTTATTTTATTTCATTCCCCCCACCCCCTTCCCCCCCATGTTCATCATTTATTTGAGAGACATACATTATAGAATATTTCATACATATATGTATTCTAATAATGATGGAGATACATTATAGAATATTTCATACATATATGTATTCTAATAATGATGGAGATACATTATAGAATATTTCATACATATATGTATTCTAATAATGATGGAGATACATTATAGAATATTTCATACATAATATGTATTCTAATAATGATGGAGATACATTATATTTCATACATATATGTATTCTAATAATGATGGAGATACATATAGAATATTTCATACATATATGTATTCTAATAATGATGGAGATACATTATAGAATATTTCATACATATATGTATTCTAATAATGATGGAGATACATTATAGAATATTTCATACATATATGTATTCTAATAATGATGGAGATACATTATAGAATATTTCATACATATATGTATTCTAATAATGATGGAGATACATTATAGAATATTTCATACATATATGTATTCTAATAATGATGGAGATACATTATAGAATATTTCATACATATATGTATTCTAATAATGATGGAGATACATTATAGAATATTTCATACATATATGTATTCTAATAATGATGGAGATACATTATAGAATATTTCATACATATATGTATTCTAATAATGATGGAGATACATTATAGAATATTTCATACATATATGTATTCTAATAATGATGGAGATACATTATAGAATATTTCATACATATATGTATTCTAATAATGATGGAGATACATTATAGAATATTTCATACATATATGTATTCTAATAATGATGGAGATACATTATAGAATATTTCATACATATATGTATTCTAATAATGATGGAGATACATTATAGAATATTTCATACATATATGTATTCTAATAATGATGGAGATACATTATAGAATATTTCATACATATATGTATTCTAACTAATGATGGAGATACATTATAGAATATTTCATACATATATGTATTCTAATAATGATGGAGATACATTATAGAATATTTCATACATATATGTATTCTAATAATGATGGAGATACATTATAGAATATTTCATACATATATGTATTCTAATAATGATGGAGATACATTATAGAATATTTCATACATATATGTATTCTAATAATGATGGAGATACATTATAGAATATTTCATACATATATGTATTCTAATAATGATGGAGATACATTATAGAATATTTCATACATATATGTATTCTAATAATGATGGAGATACATTATAGAATATTTCATACATATATGTATTCTAATAATGATGGAGATACATTATAGAATATTTCATACATATATGTATTCTAATAATGATGGAGATACATTATAGAATATTTCATACATATATGTATTCTAATAATGATGGAGATACATTATAGAATATTTCATACATATATGTATTCTAATAATGATGGAGATACATTATAGAATATTTCATACATATATGTATTCTAATAATGATGGAGATACATTATAGAATATTTCATACATATATGTATTCTAATAATGATGGAGATACATTATAGAATATTTCATACATATATGTATTCTAATAATGATGGAGATACATTATAGAATATTTCATACATATATGTATTCTAATAATGATGGAGATACATTATAGGATATTTCATACATATATGTATTCTAATAATGATGGAGATACATTATAGGATATTTCATACATATATGTATTCTAATAATGATGGAGATACATTATAGGATATTTCATACATATATGTATTCTAATAATGATGGAGATACATTATAGGATATTTCATACATATATGTATTCTAATAATGATGGAGATACATTATAGGATATTTCATACATATATGTATTCTAATAATGATGGAGATACATTATAGGATATTTCATACATATATGTATTCTAATAATGATGGAGATACATTATAGAATATTTCATACATATATGTATTCTAATAATGATGGAGATACATTATAGAATATTTCATACATATATGTATTCTAATAATGATGGAGATACATTATTTATCAGTTTGACTGATAGGTTGTTGATATATATATATCATTCCTGAAACTTGTATTGAGCAGTTCAATATTTGTTTTTATTTAAAACATAAAAATAGATACATCACTATTTTGAATTTGATATTTTTACCAACGTGTATCATTGTTAGTTATTATACATCAAAAGCAAAATTAAAAAAAAAAGCTTTACTTCCCCCATCCTCATTACAATTATTATTGTTATTATTAATATACTGGAGTATACACTAGGTCTAGGCTAGTCATTATACTACTGACCACCTGCCCCATACTCTCCTTTTAGTCAAATGTATTTGTTGGTACAATACAAACCACTGGTAAAATCAAACACTGAACAGTTTATTATAACCACCAATAGTATTGAAGCACCAAGTCACCATTTTCATTTTATTACTTGCTTGCCGTATAATAATTTCTGAGAAATTATATTTCATGTCCTCTTTTTTTTTTTCATTAGATATTTTAAACCAAATTATTTTTCACAAACTTATTAGATTCTATTTTGATATTTTTAATGTCCAGATGTGTAGAACAAATTCAGCATTCGACAATCCCCCAACAGGTAATATTACCACTTCACTACATGACCACATCACCATTTCAATAACAGGTAATATCACTACTTCACTAAGGAAAGAAACTGTGGTAAACATGTTTCGTTTTTAGTACAAACCAAATTAGAAGTACGGTACATGGATATCACCATGCAACCATCACTAGATAGGACGTAAATGTGTCGTCCCTTGCCACTACAGTTGGTTTGACTCACACCATGCATGTCATAAAGGGCAGCAAAACATGCAGCACACCTTGTTGCGCACCAAGCAGCACACCTTGTTGGGTACCATGCAGCAAACCATACTGCGCACCTTGCAGCAAACCATACTGCGCACCTTGCAGCAAAACCATCTAGTTGTATTACAAAATCAAATTACATGTTCAGACCTGTCTTCTGTTTCTGTTCTTCTAGTCTAAAGCAAAACAAGCGAGTCACTACAATGGTCGGTGGGATTTTCTTTTTCCTATTAAATAAATATTTCATAACAACCGGTACTTAAAATCAAGAGATCAAACGAGTTTGTTTCGTCCTTCTGTAATTCAGCAAAACACGGTCATTTCTCACTTAATATCAGCATTGATTAGTTTTCAAATTACGAATACTACTTCATATACCTATATATCGTACCCTCCCCCCTCCACACCCACCCCGCCCATACACACACCCACCAATTTGTAAGAAATTTTTATTAAAGTATAACTCTTGTAATTTCTATCAAATAAATGAAAAGGGTTTTTTTTGTGTGCCAGAAGCATACATTCGCTTGTTTTTTGTTGTTGTGGATGATGTTTTTTGGCAGTCTATGGTCATTCTGCTGCCATTGCCATAAATATTTTCTCAATACACGGTGTTTATTATACACAATAGGCAGCTTATGGCTTCAGTGATAACTTCATGGTTTGTTCATATGTTGACAACTTGCCTTACATTGACAATCTTCCAGCCCAATCATTTATTTGTTATTTCTTTTTTTTTAACATCCCCCCCCCCATTCTTTCCACCCAAAGAATTTCAAATAATGTTTGGCAAATAAGTTCTTTGTCTCCTGGTATTTAACCAAATAAAACTTTTTGTTTTTAAACCTCTCCATCTATTATGTAAATATATAAATATGTTGCCATATGTACATACTTGCGAATAGTCATGTGAAATCTGTTTTTAAACATATCGGGAGGTAATGCAGGGGGTGTGTTGTCAGAGTACAGTCCCTGTTTACTGCTTAGGTTGGCTGTTAAAAAGATAGCCCACAATTATTTTACAGCTTTGTGTTTTGCTATGTTTTGTTTATTTTTATTACATCAATTGATTGATTTGTATACATTTTATTTTTGTTACCATTTTTTAAATTTTATGGCTGATGTATATATACTATGTATATATTATTTAATGTCAAATATAATGATTTAAACCATTGATTGTTGATTAATCTATAATTGTTTTTCCCCCCATTCTGTTGCCATAATGAATTAGACTGTGTTCTAGATAACTGACAATTTTGTTTCGAAATTTTTCATTTCATTGGACAGTTAATTTTTTTTTTTAATTTTAAGCCCGATTTGTTGAAAATAAACTTTTGTTATTTAGGTATTTTCATTTTAAAACATATTTATGTACAGTATTTTCTCATGTTTTTCAGTATTTAAGAAAAATACTTTTTTGTATGTTTTAATACAGAATTATTTTTTTTCAAAAATTCATTATCGAGTCTTGGTTTCTATATTTACCACTGTTTACCTTGTTGTCTGCATACATAAATATCTGGGGCCGCCTGACAAACTCTAGCAACTGGGGCCCCCTTTTGTTCCTATCCCTCAATAATAAAATGGGCCCTAGCTTTGTTCCAGCAATACAAATGAATGAAATAAGTATAGACAGAATATTTGGGTCGCTCATCCTCCCATTGATACTGCCCTGGTGCATGATCGAGTACTTGTCTGTGAGTGCAGAGCCGTACTTATGTGGCTGTTTTTATTTATTTTTTGGGGGGAGGGGGAGAGGGGGCAAGGGTACCCTTGGAAACCCCCTATGCTAAAAAAAATCTCTCCCCCCCCCCACATCAATTCCATTAATATTTATGACGATAAAATTTAAGTCCCAATACGGT
Source organism: Bulinus truncatus (assembly GCA_021962125.1). Lineage (NCBI taxonomy): Eukaryota > Metazoa > Mollusca > Gastropoda > Planorbidae > Bulinus > Bulinus truncatus. Next base: position 27,267 of record JAGDYQ010000317.1, read on the forward strand.
GTTGGAGGTGGGGTGCCGAAGGGGGGGGAGGAGGGGGGGCAGGCTAGGAAGCCACCAACTTTGCCCACCACTTTGAGCGTCCCAAACTGTGTAGTAGTATACTTGAGCAAAACATTTTTTTTGTTTCGATCTATCAGAAAATAAAATCTCAAAGCTGCTGAATTAAAAGAGGGTTTAAAAACAACTATGCTTAAATGTATAAAACTGAATTATTTTTTTTTATGTTTGTTCCTCATCGCGGATGTACAGTGGTTTTCTCTGTGTGCCCCAACACCATTGTACAGTGGTTCTCTGTGTGCCCCAACACCTCTGTACAGTGGTTTTCTCTGTGTGCTCCAACACCTCTGTACAGTGGTTCCCTGTGTGCCCCAATACCTCTGTACAGTGGTTCCCTGTGTGCCCCAACACCTCTGTACAGTGGTTCCCTGTGTGCCCAACACCTCTGTACAGTGGTTCCCTGTGTGCCCCAACAACATTGTACAGTGGTTCCCTGTGTGCCCCAACACCATTGTACAGTGGTTTTCTCTGTGTGCCCCAACACCTCTGTACAGTGGTTCCCTGTGTGCCCCAACACCATTGTACAGTGGTTTTCTCTGTGTGCCCCAACACCTCTGTACAGTGGTTTTCTCTGTGTGCCCCAACACCTATGTACAGTGGTTCCCTGTGTGCCCCAACACCTCTGTACAGTGGTTCCCTGTGTGCCCCAACACCTCTGTACAGTGTTTCCCTGTGTGCCCCAACAACATTGTACGGTGGTGCTCTGGATCATTGATGTAGGTCGCGACCCACGGGCTGATTTGAAGTGGATCGCAACATAATAATAATAATAATAATAATAATAATAATAATAATAATTATAATAATAATTATATCGAAACAAAGTAAAATTAACTGGACTGGAATCTTTCTGACTCACTGGATTGAGAACCTCTGCTAAAAATACATTTCGGTTGACTTCCCCCCCCCCCCCCCATTTTTTCCTTCATCCTCTCCAGCCCCCACTTGTTAATACAAACTGCTGGTGACATCATTTGATATATTTGTTTAAATGAGTATAAATGGCATTTATGTGTACATTTCTTGTGTATTGTTTGCTTTGTGTAACTTAGCGAATGGGTAACCTCCATCAATGTAATGGGCACACCCCCTCCCCCACCCCACTCGCATCTTTAGGCCTGCCCAACGTCAACCACAATAAATATTGGAGTCATTTATATATATATATATATATATATATATAGTGTGTGTGTGTGGGTGTGTATGTGTGTGGGTGGGGGTGTGGGTGTGTGTGGGTGTGTATGTGTGGTTGTGTATGTGTGTGGGTGTGTGTGTATGTGTGTGTGTGGGTGTGTCAGTTAAAGTAACGACTGGCTGATTTTTTTTAATTCCCAGTATTGAACTCGAATAAACTGCTTTTAATCAAATCTGTAAATTATAATACCTTGTTTTGATCTTTGATGGGCCACTCCGGGTATTTCCAATAAATTATAATACCTTGTTTTGATCTTTGATGGGCCACTCAGGGTATTCCCAATAAATTATAATACCTTGTTTTGATCTTTGATGGGCCACTCAGGGTATTCCCAATAAATTATAATACCTTGTTTTGATCTTTGATGGGCCACTCCGGGTATTTCCAATCAATTGTCAAAGAGAAGGGATTAATACTTGTTTCTTTAAAAGATGAGTACACACAGTTTGTTTGAATTGTTTTTAATTTTTTTTTACAATTACTTTTTCATTAAAATATGTAAAAAAAAATAAATAAAATAATAATAATTAATAAACAAATGTTTTCGTTTGTTTACTTCTTATGTCTGTTTTTAATTTTTTTTTTCTTACAAGTCATTATTTGACATCATGACACTGAATCATTTCAGCCTGGTTTCTTGTCAGGTGGGGGGGGGGGGGAAGAGTGTTTGAAAAGGGAAGGTTTTTTTTTTAATTTATTTATTTATCTTTTATTGTAGGTGAGGCGGGGTGCCTCTAAAAAAGATTTTGTTTTTGGGACGGATGGTCGTGCGGTAAAGCACATATGTGACTGTCGACCTGAAGGTACCTGGTTCGATCTCCGGTGAGGACCAAGGAAATGGTGGGGGATGAAAAAAGAGCACCCATAAAAAACCGTCCCACTAGTGGTTTATGCGATCTAAGAGAGTTCATCTCATCCTTACAGGGACTTCACACACACACACACACATACCATTTTATAGCGAGCAACAATCTAAGGAAATACTGAAGAGAAAAAAAAAACTGCTTTGATCAGATCAACTTGTGAGATCAGATCCATCTTACAAGCATATAGAGTACAGATGCCTCACCATTTTATGAAATAGTCACATAACCAACTTCACTAACTGGTTGTTGTATCATTATACATGGTCACATTACCATTTTTTTAACTAACTGGCCAAACCACCATTACACTAACTGACCATACCACAATTTCACTATCTGACCATATCACCATTTCACTAATTGACCATATCGTCAATTTATTAACTGACCAATGCACCACTTTACTATCTGACCATAACACCATTTCACTAATTGACCATATCAGCATTCACTAATTGACCATATCGCCAATCTATTAACTGACCACTGCACCATTTTACTATCTGACCATAACACCATTTCACTAATTGACCATATCACCATTCACTAATTGACCATATCGCTATCTATTAACTGACCATTGCACCACTTTACTATCTGACCATAACACCATTTCACTAATTGACCATATCAGCAT
>JAGDYQ010000317.1:30521-40521 GCA_021962125.1 Bulinus truncatus
CAGAGATCCCCCCTCCATCCAATGACAGATGAAATCTCCTCCAGATCCCAGGACGTTGGGTGGGGTGTGGGGGGGGGGGCATCTAAGGTCTTCAGAGTTGTAGAATGTTCCACAAGGCTTTGCATATTTTAGAGTCCAAGATTTGAAAGATATTTATTTATTTATTTTTATTATTTTTATTTTATTTACTATTAAAATTTTCTTCATAATCAAGTGGAGGTGTAAGAGGTAATAAAATGATCTACTATTGTGGATTGGACGATGTGGTCAGATAGTAAAATGGTGCGATGGTCAGTAAATAGATTGGCGATATGGTCATTTAGTGAAATGGTGATATGGTCAAATAGTGAAATGGTGTTATGGTCAGATAGTGAAATTGTGGTTTGGCCAGTTATTTAAAAAATGGTAATGTGACCATGTATAATGATACAACAACCAGTTAGTGAAGTGGTTATGTGACTATTTCATAAAATGGTGAGGCATCTATATATCTATATGCTTGTAAGATGAATCTGATCTCACAAGTTGATCTGATCAAAGCAGTTTTTTTTTTCTTCAGTATTTCCTTAGATTGTTGCTCACTATAAAATGGTTTGTGTGTGAAGTCCCTGTAAGGATGAGATGAAATCTATTAGATCGTATAAACCACTAGTGGGACGGTTTTTATGGTGTCCCTTTTTTCCATCCCCCACCATTTCCTTGGTCCTCACCGGAGATCGAACCAGGTACCTTCAGGTCTACAGTGAAGTGCTTTACCGCACGACCATCCGTCCCCAAAACAAAATTTTTTTAGAGGCACCCCGCCTCACCTACAATAAAAGATAAATAAATAAATTTAAAAAGAACCTTCCCTTTTCAAACACTCTCCCCCCCCCCCCTCCCCCCCCCCCCCCACACCTGACAAGAAACGAGGCTGAATTGATTTAGTGTTATGATGTCAAATAATTACTTGTAAGAAAAAAAAAACAGACATAAGAAGTAAACAAACGAAAATATTGGTTTATTAATTATTATTATTTTTTACATATTTTAATGAAAAAGTAATTGTAAAAAAAATTAAAAACAATTCAAATAAACTGTGTGTACTCATCTTTTAAAGAAACATGTATTAATTCCTTCTGTTTGACAATTGATTGGAAATACCCGGAGTGGCCCATCAAAGATCAAAACAAGGTATTATAATTGATTGGAAATACCCGGAGTGGCCCATCAAAGATCAAAACAAGGTATTATAATTTACAGATTTCATTAAAAAGCAGTTTATTCGAGTTCAAAACAGGGAATTAAAAAAAAAAATCAGCCAGTCGTTACTTTAACTGACACACACACACCCACACACACACCCACACCCACACACACACACTATATATATATATAAATGACTCCAATATTTATTGTGGTTGACGTTGGGCAGGCCTAAAGGTGCGAGTGGGGTGGGGGTGTGTGCCCATTTCATTGATGGAGGTTACCCATTAGCTAAGTTACACAAAGCAAACAATATACAAGAAATGTATACATAAATGCCATTTATACTCATTTGAACAAATATATCAAATGATGTCACCAGCACTTTGTCTTATCAAGTAGGGGCTGGAGGGAAGAAGGAAAAAATGTGGGGGGGGGGGGGAAGTCAACCGAAATGTATTTTTAGCAGCGATTCTGAATTCGTGAGTCAGAAAGATTCCAGTCCAGTTAATTTTACTTTGTTTCGATATAATTATTATTATTATTATAATGTTGCGATCCACTTCAAATCAGCCCGTGGGTCGCGACCTACATCAATGATCCAGAGCACCACCGTACAATGTTGTTGGGGCACACAGAGAACCACTGTACAATGGTGTTGGGGCACACAGAGAAAACCACTGTACAATGGTGTTGGGGCACACAGAGAAAACCACTGTACAATGGTGTTGGGGCACACAGAGAAAAGCACTGTACATCCGCGATGAGGAACAAACGTAAAAAAAAAATTCAGTTTTATACATTTAAGCATAGTTGTTTTTAAACCCTCTTTTAATTTAGCAGCTTTGAGATTTTATTTTCTGATAGATCGAAACAAAAAAAATGTTTTGCTCAAGTATATTACTGCTACCACTACCACTACCACCACTACTACCACTACCGCTGCTACCACTACTACTACTACCACTACTACTACCACTACCACTACTGCTACTACCACTACTACTACTACTACTACCACTACTACTACCACTACCACCACTACCACTACTGCTACTACCACTACTACTACTACCACTACTACTACCACTACCACTACTGCCACTACCACTACTACTACTACCACTACTACTACCACTACCACTGCTACTACCACTACTACTACTACCACTACTACTACCACTACCACCACTGCTACTACCACCACTACTACTACCACTACTACTACCACTACCACTACTACTACTGCTACTACCACTACTACTACTACCACTACTACTACCACTACCACTACTACTACTACCACTACTACTACTGCTAATACCACTACTACTACTACTACTACCACTACCACTACCACTACTGCACAGTTTGGGACGCTCAAAGTGGTGGGCAAAGTTGGTGGCTTCCTAGCCTGCCCCCCTCCTCCCCCCCCCTTCGGCACCCCACCTCCAACACCGTATTGGGACTTAAATTTTATCGTCATAAATATTAATGGAATGGATGTGGGGGAGAGAGATTTTTTTTAAGCGGTGGCTTTAAAAGCGTTTTTAGCATAGGGGGTTTCCAAGGGTACCCTTGCCCCCTCCCCCCCCCCCCAAAAAAAAAATAAAAGCAGCCACATAAGTACGGCTCTGCACCAACAGACAAGGACTCAATCATGCACCGGGGCAGCATCAATGGGAGGATGAGCGACCCAAATATTCTGTCTATACTTATTTCATTCATTTATATTGCTGGAACAAAGCTAGGGCCCATTTTATTGTTGAGGGATAGTAACAAAAGGGGGCCCCAGTTACTAGAGTACGTCAGGCGGCCCCAGATATTTATGTATGCAGACAACAAGGTAAACAGTGGTAAATATAGAAACCAAGACTCGATAATGAATTTTTGAAAAAAATAATTCTGTATTAAAACATACAAAAAAAGTATTTTTCTTAAATACTGAAAAACATGAGAAAATACTGTACATAAATATGTTTTTAAATGAAAATACCTAAACAACAAAAGTTTATTTTCAACAAATCAGGCTTAAAATTAAAAAAAAAATTAACTGTCCAATGAAATGAAAAATTTCGAAACAAAATTGTCAGTTATCTAGAACACAGTCTAATTCATTATGGCAACAGAATGGGGGGAAAAAAACAATAATAGATTAATCAACAATCAATAGTTTAAATCATTATATTTGACATTAAATAATATATACATAGTATATATACATCAGCCATAAAATTTAAAAATGGTAACAAAAATAAAATGGATACAAAATAAATCATTTGATGTAATAAAAATAAACAAAACAAAGCAAAACACAAAGCTGTAAAATAATTGTGGGCTATCTTTTTAACAGCCACCTTAAAGCAGTAAACAGGGACTGTACTCTGACAACACACCCTGTATTACCTCCGGATATGTTTAAAAACAGATTTCACATGGCTATTCACAAGTATGTACATATGGCAACATATTTATATATTTACATAATAGATGGAGAGGTATAATGTGATTTAAAAACAAAAAGTTTTATTTGGTTAAACACCAGGAGACAAAGAACTCATTTGCCAAACATTATTTGAAATTCTTTGGGTGGAAAGAATGGGGGGAAGGGGGGGGTTAAAAAAAAGGAAATAACAAATAAATGATTGGGTTGGAAGATTGTCAATGTAAGGCAAGTTGTCAACATCTGAACAAACCATGAAGTTATCACTGAAGCCATAAGCTGCCTATTGTGTATAATAAACACCGTGTAATGAGAAATTATTTATGGCAATGGCAGCAGAATGACCATAGACTGTCAAACACATCATCCACAACAACAAAAGCAACCGAATGTATGCTTCTGGCACAAAAAAACTCCTTTTCATTTATTTGATAGAAATTACAAGAGTTATACTTTAATAAAAATTTCACGCAAATTGGTGGGTACGATATAGGTATATGAAGTAGTATTCCTAATTTGAAAACTAATTAACTAATGCTGATATTAAGTGAGAAACGACCGTGTTTTGCTGAATTACAGAAGGACGAAACAAACTCGGTTTGATCTCATGCCGTCTTGATTTTAAGTACCGGTTACTATGAAATCTTTATTTAATAGGATAAAGACACCCCCCTCCCCCCGCCGACCATTGTAGTGACTCGCTTGTTTTGCTTTAGGCTAGACGGACAGAAACAGAGGACAGGTCTGAACATGTAAATTTATTTTGTAATACACCTAGATGGTTTGCTGCAAGGTGCGCAGTATGGTTTGCTGCAAGGTGCGCAGTATGGTTTGCTGCAAGGTGCGCAGTATGGTTTGCTGCAAGGTGCGCAGTATGGTTTGCTGCATGGTACGCAACATGGTGTGCTGCTTGGTGCCCAACAAGGTGTGCTGAATGGTTTGCTGCCCTTTATGACATGCATAGTGTGAGTCAAACCAACTGTGGTGACAAGAGACGGCTCATATAGGTCCTATCTAGTGATGGTTGATATTTATCTACCATACTTCTAATTTGGTTTGTACTAAAAACGAAACATGTTTACCACAATTTCTTTCCTTAGGGAAGTGGTGATATTACCTGTTATTGAAATGGTGATGTGGTCATGTAGAGTGAAGTGGTAATATTACCGGTTGGGGATTGTCGAATACTGAATGTATTCTACATTTCTAGACATTAAAAATATTAAAGTAGAATCTAATAAGTTTGTAAAAATATTAATTTGGTTTAAAATGTCTAATGAAGTAAAAAAAAAACAGAGGACATATAATTTTCTCAGAAATTATATCGCAAGCAAGTGATAAAATGAAAATTGTGACTTAGTGGTTAAATAGTATGGGTGGTTATAATAAACTGTTCACTGTTTGATTTTACCAGTGGTTTGTATTGTACCAACAAATACATTGGACTAAATGGAGAGTATGGGTGTATGAGAGGTGGTCAGTAGTATAATGACTAGCCTAGACTTAGTGTACACTCCAGAATATTAATAATAACAATAATAATTGTAATGAGGATGGGGAAGTAAAGCTTTTTTTTTTTATTTTGCTTTTGATGTATAATAACTAACAATGACACACATTGGTAAAAAATATCAAATTCAAAATAGTGATGTATCTATTTTTATGTTTTAAGTTTCAGGAATGATATATATCAACAACCTATCAGTCAAACTAATAAATATGTGTCCTTCTGTTGGCTGCATCATTATTAGAATACATATGTATGCAATATTCTATAATGTATGTCTCTCAAATAAATGATGAACATGGGGGGGGGGGGGGAAGGGGGGGGAGGGGGTTGGAATGAAATAAAATAAATGCAAATGCAGAGTGATAAGTAAATAGTACTATAGATGTAATAGACTTTAATACTAACTATACACACTCAACAGCTGTTCTAATAGCTCAACTGTTCCGATGATCACTCACTCTGGGTAGATGCCAAAATGTTGTTCGATTTTTTGAATAGAAAATCCTATCAGCTGCAATTGTTGCATGAACATTTCTCTCTCTCTTTCCAGTTCCTGCACTTGTGAGAGTAATTGTAGTTTTCTGACTTCCAGAGTACTCACTTCCTGTGGATAGTTTTACAGCACAATACAATATGTACTTGTAGTTTGATTTGATGTGATATTATTATATAATATATCACATTATCGATGCATGTGCAAGCTTGCACACCAGGTTCTTGAGTATAGGTTTGAGTAGGGCCACCCTGTTGCTACGGTTAAGTGGGTCACATGAAAAGACGTTTATTTTGACAGCCACAAAGACAGGCGATATGGATCCTTGTTTGGGGATGGGAGGCATCTTAAAATGACTTAGCAGCTGGAAGGTCAGAGCAAGCAAGATGATAAAAGGCAGAATATATCCAAGTGGGGGTATTTACAGCCTTTTAACGGGGTGGGGGGGGGATTTGCCTATTTCAAGGAGACACCTTTCCTTAGGGCCCACACATTCACATTAGCCTGGGGCCCCAAAGTACATTTCCTAGGGCCCCCAAATTCACATTAGCCTGAGGCCCCCAAAGTACATTTCCTAGGGCCCCCAAATTTACATTAGCCTGGGGCCCCCAAAAGTTCCTTTGTATAGGGCCTCTAAAAAAATGTAAGAGCGGCTCGGTGTATGCATATTAGTTTGTGTGAATGTTTGTATATGTGTGTGTATAATGACTGTGTGAATGTTTGTGTGTGTGTGTGTGTATAATGTCTGTGTGAATGTCTGTGTGAGTGTGTGTATAATGACTGTGTGAATGTTTGTTTGTGTGTGTGTGTGTATAATGTCTGTGTGAATGTTTGTGTGAGTGTGTGTGTAATGACTGTGTGAATGTTTGTGTGAGTGTGCATTGTTTGTGTGTGGGTGTGTATAATGACTGTCTGAATGTTTGTGTGTGTGTGTGTATATAATGTCTGTGTGAATGTTTGTGTGTGTGTGTATAATGACTGTGTGAATGTTTGTGTGTGTATAATGTCTGTGTGAATGTTTGTGTGAGTGTGTGTTAATGACTGTGTGAATGTTTGTGTGTGTGTGTGTATAATGTCTGTGTGAATGTTTGTGTGAGTGTGTGTGTATAATGACTGTGTGAATGTTTGTGTGTGTATAATGTCTGTGTGAATGTTTGTGTGAGTGTGTGTTAATGACTGTGTGAATGTTTGTGTGTGTGTGTGTGTGTGTATAATGTCTGTGTGAATGTTTGTGTGAGTGTGTGTGTATAATGACTGTGTGAATGTTTGTGTGTGTGCATTGTTTGTGTGAGTGTGTGAATAATGACCTTTTTTTACAGCATCTCGCTGGTGAAACATTTCGAAAAATGCCAGTGTGTAAGTAACAATGAACTCACCTCTTCTAAGTTGAGTTTCTTCTTTTTCTTTTCCTCCCTGTGCTTGGCGGCCGCCTTTTTGTTCAACTGCTTTCTGTGCTCCACCTTCAGAAGGTCTTCCTCTGTCAGCTGTCAGTAATATGTATATATATATATATATATATATATATATATATATATATGTGTGTGTGTGTGTGTGTGTGTGTGTCTCATATGCCAGATTTATTCAACGCGACAGTGTAAGTTTAAATTTTTTTTAAAATCTATTTTACCTTTTTTTTTTAATTCAAAATTTTAAGATGTTTAGGAACTTGGTGTCAAAAGAGATGGTCATAATTTTTAGAAATACACATTAGAATGTTTTTCATAAAATACAAGTACACGTGTGTGATGATAACCAGTTTAGTGAACACAATAGATGGTGGTGGGTGGATGGGTGGTGAAAGAACACACTGGGCGCCTAATAAAGGGCGCTGTTGTTAAATGTTTTTTTTTGCACTTTTCAGATTGGGATGAGGGCGCCAAAAAATATAACTTGCACAGGGCGCCACAAAAGCCGGCACAGGGCGCCACAATAGCCGGCACAGGGCGCCACAATAGCCGGCACAGGGCGACACAATAGCCGGCACAGGGCGACACAACAGCCGGCACAGGGCGACACAATAGTCGGCACAGGGCGACACAATAGCCGGTACAGGGCGACACAATAGCCGGCACAGGGCGCCACAATAGCCGGCACAGAAGGCACCATAGCCGGCACAGGGCGCCACAATAGCCGGCACAGGGCGCCAATAGCCGGCACAGGGCGCCACAATATCCAGCACAGATGGCGCCACAATAGACAGCTACGGCTCTGGGTAGTTGATGTTTTTAGTTTATAGGATAAACAAAAAACACAGCCATAAAATGGGCAGCAAAAGATGGACTTTACAGAATTGATTCTATCTAGGAGCAGGGCCGTACGTACCTTCTTCTTTAGTGGTTTTAGGCAGGGGAGTTGACAAGTTTTGATAGGACCATAGGAAATAGCATTTATCAAGATCATGATTTCTCGAGATGAAAGATGAGATTATGATATTCTTTTATAACTATTTTAACTGCACAAAGATGCAATAATCAGCCATGCAAAATGCATCAACATTTTACAAGTCATGAGGTTTGACACAAATATGCACTGATCGCTTAGTTTGTCTGTGACCAAGAATGGCTCTGATAGAAGATGGTGATGTGTGACCAAGAATGGCTCTGATAGAAGATGGTGATGTGTGACCAAGAATGGCTCTGATAGAAGATGGTGATGTGTGACCAAGAATGGCTCTGATAGAAGATGGTGATGTGTGACCAAGAATGGCTCTGATAGAAGATGGTGATGTGTGACCAAGAATGGCTCTGATAGAAGATGGTGATGTGTGACCAAGAATGGCTCTGATAGAAGATGGTGATGTGTGACCAAGAATGGCTCTGATAGAAGATGGTGATGTGTGACCAAGAATGGCTCTGATAGAAGATGGTGATGTGTGACCAAAACTTACCTCTGGTTTCGGTTTGGGAGTGAAATCAACGTCACCCACGTCTTCCCCATTGTTGTTCTTTTTGAGCAAAATCTTCTGTTTCAGAGAGTACTTGACGAGGGGCGTCTGAGACCTCAAGGCGAGGGCTTGCTGGTGGGCCTGCTCGAGCTCTGGATCTAGAATAGTCAATTGACCGTCATCGGTTGATTGTAAATGCCCGGATGAAGATGGGACACTCTGTTCTGAAAGATCGATCCGACTACTCTCGTCAACGGAGATCATCGAAGTCGAGTCCGATTTTAGAGTTGCTGGTTGTGCGATGTTTTGTGTAATGTCGTGGTCACTTATGACGCGATGGTTGTCACGTGGTATAACCAATGATTGCGAAGAAGGCGGGAAAATGTTTCCCTGACATGAAGGGATGTCGTAAGTATTGAGATTTTGATCATACAGTGATTGTTTATCTGAAGATGACTGAAACGTGGCGATTGTGTCTGAATGTTTGAAGATTTGGGTCATTGCCCCACTACATTGAGGAGCCGTTGCCCGACGCTGACCGGGTTGACTCACACTATCCGCTGTCGAGGTAGGATGTTGCTTGTCAATCGCTAAGTTAGGCTGAGGTATATTTCGATGAGGTGCCGCCCACTGCCTTCCCTGGGGTTGAATATTGTTACCATTTATGTCCACACGAAAAAGCGAGCCCTGGTATCCAGGTGGACCCGGGCGAAGAGCCACAGGGGTCTGAAAGCCCCGCGCGTTTCGACCCGGCCCTTGGCGGGCTTTTTTGGCCGGGACGTCGTCGTCGTCGTCGAAATCGGGGCATCTGCGTTTTGGATTCGGGGTCAAGCTCTGGTACCGTACGTCCAGCAGGCTTGAGTCTTCAGTGTCCAGCTCGCTCCATGACGACTCGACGGACATCTGGTTATCAAATGTTGGGTATCTGTCATGGCAGTTGTGTATGTTATTCAACGATATGATCTCGTTCAGCAGGTTGTTGGTGTGGTGGTCATCCTCGGAGGTGAGATGCTGATCCTGGAGCAGATCCTCATCTGGGAGCGGGGTTAGGCAGGTCAGTGCCGAACCAGGAGTGTGGGGCGTGTAAGGCGTTTGGGGCGTGAAAGGGGTGTCGGGCGCATAGGGGGTAGATGAGGTATAACTGAATGGACTATTGTCCAAATTACCGTCATCCGAAACTGTAGACAGTATCGATGCTAGATCTCCGTATCCCATCTCTTCCAAATCAATGAAAGTATCGTCAATATTAAAATGTGGTTCTTCTTGCATTTTGTATGAGAACTGAACCTGAGAGAAATAAAGAAATGAACAGTGTAAATTGAAGACGAATTAGGATTGAAAAACAGAATACAAAGTACAATGTATGTTTTGATTCGGAAAAAAGTCGATGTTAAACATTCCAAGGAAACAAGTCACAGTATAGTGTTGCAAGGAAACAAGTCAAAGTACAGTGTTCCAAGGAAACAAGTCAAAGTATAATGTTAC